>JANZXR010000172.1:38702808-38748932 GCA_027575705.1 Erythroxylum echinodendron | reverse complement strand
CTCATCCCATACTTCCATTGCGTTACTCTAATTCATCTCATAATTTTAACTATAGGAATCATAGATTTCCTCCTATATCATATCCAAATATAAATTTCATATGTGCTTAATCACATTATCCACTAATGTAACCACATTATCTAATATGCACTCATAATAATTGCTCAATATAACCTCGAGAACTTCTACATATATCACTACCATTCATTTCATCTTCCATACGTCCGTTTTTAATCAATTCAAAATTAGAGACACATAACCACCTTGAAATTCTGATCTCAAACCCATTATCACAATCATATACTAGATCATAACTCTTATCACATTAATTAAACAATAATTTTATATTCCAACTTTAACCCCTCAATTTCACTTTGCTTGTACACTTTAAATCTTGTCATTTCTACCTATGTCTCTATTTCTTTCTCAATCAATTCATGAATATATTTTCACATCCATATTAATTCAAGTACATATCCTCAACAAAATTTCGTTACCATATTCGCTAGCATAACGAAAAATACTAAATCTATGTCTAATCGGACTATATAGTATTTCTTATTTCTAAATATCCACAAACTTTCATTGTCTTATACTTTGACAAATCACCATTTTTCTCATTGTTTCTAAGAGTTCAAACTCTTAGCGAAAGTTCATACGTGTGATTCATACGGTTGCAATTACCAGAACTCTATACTCATTAGTACCGTCCTCTCTCGGTGGAGAATCAGGTGCAACAGATCCTTGCAAAATTCCTCGAAGTGTCCTTCGACGAGGTGGCATGTTTCTCCTTTAATCTTATTTCCTACATGTATGCATGATATGCATGTCACTTAATGCAATCAATCAATTTATGCAATCAATCCATTGAATACAATAATCACATAACATAGTGAACACATTAATCACATAGCATATAATTCATAACATAACATAGCATATTCCAAGCCTAGGAATCCTTAGAAACCGTGGGCTTTGATACCAAAGATGTTGGACTCGAGTCCCCATATAGATTTTATGGCGACTACGTGTCACCATTGGAATTTATTTGAAATAATAAAATATAACATTTAAATTAAATTAAAGGCTAGACAAGGAAAATTTTGTGGTGGGACTTGTCGGATATAAGCAAATAATAATTAAAATGTCATAAAATGATTTTAAACATAAAATTAAATTATACAAAAAATGATTTAACATAAACAATCAATTATTAATAAAATACACATTTAATGGATAATATCATAATAAAAGAAATAGTTAATAATTATATTAAATAAATAAAATTTATGGGAGAAGTAAAAATAATACCCAACAATTTAATGAAAAATTTTCCATAGTAAAAATAAACAAAGAATAAAAGATTTGGGTGTTAAAAGAATTAATAGTAATTTGATTTAGTAATAAAACAACTCAATTCAAAAGGGCAAAAGTCACAGGTGTGACTCTCATAGTCACGCCTGTGACAAAAGTCACGGGCGTGAGTTTACCTCTCATGCTCGTGAGAGAGACACAAAAACAAAGGGGAGTCACGATCGTACCGTGTTACGATCGTGACATTGAAAATTTTGGCAATCGCGCAATCGCGACTCTCTGAAAATTTCGAGACGGTCGCGATCGCGACTCGTCATCGTGTACGAAACCGATTTATCAGGATCTCGTGGCCACAAGCGGGCAGCCGGGAGAAGGCTATATCGTGTACGAGACAAACAAAACAGATTTCTCTCCTACCCACATAACAGATTTTTCAATGCTCATTCATATCATAATATATTCATGCTTTCATGTTTCTTAAATTTTCTGTGTTTCATTCATACAAAAGTCACAGAATTTCACAAAGCTACATGATATACAATGAATAAAACAAATATATTAATTATAAACATATTACCCACCTATTTAACTTGATATTTCGAAAATCAAGCTTGGTCTTCTCTTTGCTCTTGGCATTTTCCTAAGAACAAACATATTTCAGTTAATCAACACACACATGAAGCTTTCCTTAAACCTAGCTATCCATGAATAAGCTTAAGCTTAATCTATTCTCAATTTTTATCTAACTAGAAAAACTAAGATCTAAAGAAAACATCAACCTCTTATTCTTCTTCTTTCTTTCTTCATCTTCACCATATGAAAAAAAAAAACTAGTTTCTCCACTTCCTTCATCATTTTCTTCATATAAAACCTACTTTTTCTACTTCCTTAATCTATCAAAACAAGAAGAATAAACAAAGAAAAACTCATCTAAACTTTTCCTTCTTTTTTCTTCCTTTTCTGTCTCCTTCTCTCCTTCTAGTCTCTTCCACGAACTCTCCTTCTCTTCTTTCCTTAACACTCACGACTCCTTCTCTCTTTTGTCTTATTAATTTAAGACACCCTTTTTGTTTTTACCAATTTACCCTTCCTTATTTAATGACATTCCTACTAACTCCTTCATTTTATTTTCATTCTTTCTTTTTAATTCAAAGCACCATATAACATTCATAATATACCATATTAAACTCCAAAAATTTCTAATTCAAAATTCTAATTTATTTTCATACTTGATAATTTAATAAAATAAATAGAATCAAAATAAAAATATAAGAATCCTAAAAACGGGATCCAACACCAATACTTATTTTTCTTACATTTATACTTTATTCTGAATAAAATTTACTTGGTTTATTATAGTTGATACTAAATTAATGAACTAAATTTCTTAGACATAGGTTTAGCTTGAAAAGAGTTCTCAAATTTTGATGGAAAAGTATGTCCATCATACATTTTTTCTATATTCCATGTCGAGGATTTAGTGACAAAGTTTTAGAGATAAATCTATGGACATTTTGAGTAAACTAATGTCTCGTAAACTTTGATAACAACATTTAAATTTATGTCAACACCATAATGACACAATACAAAAGGTTGCATGAAGTAAAACTAAAAGGTACCTTAATAGAATTGTTCTATTCATTTTAGTCTACTAAAAGTATGATTGTGAACAACAATTAAAGGCACTTTTTATAGAATGATAATAGTTGTCGTTAGAAGAAATGAATGCATGTCTTTTCTTACCTATGAAAAATATGATAGAGTTCATATATATATCTAGTTCATGCTTATAAGTAATTGATACTGAATTTAGATTCAATATTATTACAATGTTTAAGGCATAACAAGAAATATAATGTTGATCAGAAGTAGTTGATCAAGATTTATACAAAAGGTTGGTATGTATTAGACCAAGGTAGATTTATGCTTAATATAAATGAAAAGAATACAAAGTTGCATAATTGATACTATCACTTTATGCCATATTTGTTATATCAACATATGAGAATCATAAAATTACATACAAAAGTGTGTGTGTGTGTGTGTGTGTGTGTATGTGTGCGTGTGTGTTTGTGTCTGTGTGTGTGTGTGAATCTTATGAAACCTGTTAAGTTGAAGAATAACTAAATCAATCTTTGATGAAAGGATGATGATGGTAAATTTTATACATGTGACGTGTTAGATGTAATAATAAGTCATAAAAATGGTTATTCTTAGATTTCATTAGGTTACTAATAACTTTATATGACATAATCATATATATTAAATGAATTTTTTATTTAAATTTTTTTAAAAGTTCAAACTGTTTAAATCTAAGTAGAAATTAAGCATTGAGAATTTCAAAACTCTTTGATAAGATCGATGGAATGAGTTTTAAATTTTACAGTTATTTATAGAGAATAAGATTCTCTAGTGAACACCTTTATAACTAAACTCTATAAGAGTATGGATTTGTGAAAAGAGGAATATTCAATCAGATATTGTATGATGCAATATTATTTCTTCTATAGTTATGTCAAGCATAATAACTTACCTTCAGTCATTCCAATTAAAACAATTAACAAGATTTCATATTAAATATGCAATGATAAGACTTTGAAAGAGCCAAAGTTAATGATTTGGGATATAATGCTTAGTTAAAGCATGTATTTTTAACGGATATCCAAAAGGTTAGATATAATCTTACAGACTAATTAAACAAATTGTTTGTTTCAATGCATACTTATAAGAGAATGGTTCTCAATATAAATAGTAAGAATAAGATAAAATTTGAAAAGTTCAAATCTTATAACAATGCATCTAATTGGAACTGATACCTTTATTGATACATTTGATGTATAGTTAAAAGGATAGGATTTTATGATGAATTCAAAGAGTTAGTTTTAAGAGATTAGTGTAAATTTATCATGTCTACAAGAAGATTAGTGGAAATGTAATTGTCCAGTTTAGTAGGAGTATATAAAGGCATGTTGCTCGTAAAGAGAATAATAATTTATATTTTCAATTGTTAAAAATATAGCTTTCTAAGACAATTCATATTAGATATGAAAAGGTAGCATCTTCATTGTGGAAATTAGATCTATATAGATAAATAGGAAGTTGTTTACATATTATACTCCAAGTACATAGATAATGTGCGAAAGATTTTAGTATTTGAGATATCTAATACTTGTGAAGTATTAAAGATATTAATTATTCTATGTTTGAGTTGATATTGAGTTCAAGGTTATAGGGATATTTACTTTAGAAGTAAATCCTAGTTAATGTATATTTTAATTGGAACAATATTATTTTGAGATTAAAAAGGTTTCAATGTAGCATTAATTACGAAAAAATAAAATTTCCTTTATTGGAAATGATTATTTGGATTTGAAGTTCTTTCTTGAACCTAGTATAGTATATTGTTCAAACAGTAATATAATGTAGAACATTAGAGTCTTTAGGCACGCAAAAGGAGCTAAGGTTTTATCAAAGATCCAAGTATGTATTTATGAAATTTCTCTTAATTATGGAGATAATTAAGATGAAAGTTAGTAAGATTAAAGCAATTGCTCATTATAAGAATCTTGTAGAATTATCTCACTAAATCACTGCCTTAGTGGTAATATAATCATCATATAGTAATATAGTATAAGATATTTAAACAATTGGCTTAATATAAGTGGGATATTATTTGTTTATGCTTACAGCCCATCGGTAGGTTATACCTTAATGACATAATTATTTAAAACATTTTTTATCTTATACATATTTAAATGTATATAATAAAGTTCATAGGATATATATACATTGCAAATTAAATTATAATGAAATCATGATTATGAAATTCATATTGCATCTATATATTATCCTTAACTTCTTTCTTGTCATTATTCTATTAAGAATGGACACTAATAAAATATAAAAAGACTATTACACGTTATGTTTCTTCCTTATGAATAAAGTATCGATCTTATAAACAAAAGCATGAAAATACTTAAGTAAATGTTTGGGTACTTATAAGAGAACAAGTTCACTAAATTGACTCCATATGAGAATTTCATTTTAAATATTACTTGTTATGTATGGAAATTCTCGTTGTGATAATATATAAGTGATCCTTTAACTTGAAATCTGGAAAGTTATCTCATATAAAAATTGTCATGTTTTGATACTATTTATGACCTAATTTAGTCAACGGTAACTTAGGCAATAATCGTTGAATATAATATGAATTATATAGAGGTAGTTGAGTGATAAATATAGGATTTATCATCGTAAACTAATTAGGAAGAATATTTCGTTGTTCTTGATTAATACTGATCCAGGAAATTTTTGCCCAAGGTAGGGTGACTCTTTGTACATGGGTTAAAAATGTCATTAATAGAATTAATTACTAATAATGGAGAACTGACATAATTGGAATCAAGCAAAGTAAACATTAATTTTATATTCTACGTCTAATTGAAATATTGTAAGATGAACGAATTGAATTATACAAAAAGATTATACACATGAAGGTTAGTTAAAAGCACTTTGACATTTACAAATATTTAGGGGGTGGTTATGTTTGATAGGTGTCAATCTTGATATATAGATATAAATTATTTAATTAAAGAATTAAAAATAACTTAAATTAGTTTAATTTACCTAATCGTAAATATAATTTAAGATTACAATTTATATCCATTGTTAATATATTTAAGAACTTAATTGGTCACACTCAAAAAATAGGTTAAAGATAGAAAATGCTTTGATTGTAAAATTTAAGAAACTTTATAATTGATTAATATTCAATAAATAAGAATCAATATGAAATATTATATCTACTTGAAAACATTTAGTAAGAATTACAATTTCTAATTAAAATGTAATTAAAATTAGAATTTAATTTAAATTAAATTATTAAAATATCTATAAGCTATTATAAATAGGCTTAGATTCCAAATCAGCACTCTTGTTTGCTCCTCTCTGCAATAATTATAAAATTCTCTCAGCATGTTCCATAAACACCATTAAACACCTAACACTTCTGCAACTTGATAAAAAAAACAACAAAAAAGAATCAAACTTTATGATAACGTACAAATTATAATTTTTACTTTATTACAATTTTTGTATTAAACATTTTATAAAAATTTAGTTAATTTTGACTTCAATAAGCCAAAACAAAAAATTTCACATGTATTCTGCTACACAGAAAATGGAATCCCTCCTTAATTTCCCAACAAAAAGATCAAATCACAACACCCAAAGTCTACGGTATGAGGGATGAGTCGATTTGATGATACAGACATCTGCTTTGGAAAAGGCCAAAACAGCAAATCAATCACATGTTCATACATGATGGTTACACCGAAGAATAAAAGCTTTGACATTTTTTTCTCGATAAAGTCTTCAATATCAAAACCAAAATGTTGACCACCAAAGGATTCTGTAAAAACGCTGTTTTGTTGTTTGGGCGTAGGGAGTCTCTATTCGTCTAAATAACAGTAATTTACACGAGATCAGTTCATATCATATACATTCACGTACATTCATTCCACAGAAGCACCATTGCAAGGTAAAGAATAACTGGAACGAGCGGTTTTCAGCAGAGGGGGGAGGACTAACCATTCCATCTCTCTTCTTTGACGGACAAATGGAAATTATGTGATCATACCTCAAATTAGTAGTTTGGTCACTTGCCATGGAAATTTGAGGATTAACATTGGAGTCCGTGAAGTGGGCAATAAGAATAAATGTCAACCAGCATTCCGCTATCATTATTAAACACGAAATAGGATGACAGCGGCAACCCAATGTTCCATATATTTCTGTCTGAGCTTTGCAAGTCAAAATAACTTGTTTTTTTGTTTTTCTACCTACCAACTGCAATCAGAAACTTCCTCTTGCTTACTGGGTCTTCATCCACGATCACAACATCATATACCTTGTGAAGAAGCGCCTCCAGCTGAGCCACACCATACTTCTGATATTCCACAGGTTTCTTGTATCTCTGTTGGTATATCGCCTCAAAAGAATCCAAAAGGATCCGGCAAGAGTAGCTCACCAGGATCTCCTGTAATTCATACTTGAATTGCTCAATGTTTCCATCTTCAACTTCAAATCGAGTTTCTGTCGCAACATTGGCCTTCCCTCGGATCCTCCCCTCTGCATTCTCCTCAACTACCACTCTTTCTTCATCTGATAACTCATCAGAAGATCCAGTACCTAGCATATTATCCAAACTATCATCCCTAATTCCCTTTTTCTTATTGTTCCTTGCCAGAACTAAAGGCGGTGCACTCGGGCTCGCTTTCCAGTTTCGAAGGTAGACAAATTTCTTTTGGCCTTTGCCATCTATAGCTATCGCATCACTCATCTTCTTGAAGAGATTCACAAGTTTGAATGCCCCATATTCTGACACATAAAGAGGTCGTCCATATACCTTCTGGTACTTGGCAGGAACACGAGTAAGAGGCAAACATCCACCTGAAAGTTCAAGTAACTTTACCAGCTGTCCCTTGAGGCCATTTATGTCCCCTGGCTGAACCCACATGGTAGAATGACACTGATCATCACAGGAAATAAGACCTCCTGAAACTTCATTTAAACCAGATGGGAGACTCTGTGACCTCATACTGTTAGGGAAACAAGGAAACGACATGGAGCAATAGCCATTATACTCTGATAAAGACTGTGATACTACAGAGAAATCTCTAGAGTTGTAAAAGCTCTGCATGACCCCTCTATATACAATAGCTTCTTCGTCATTTTGAGAATCAAGGTTGTCACTTACATGACAACCCATGAGAAACCCAGCAATATCAAGAGGTCTTCCATGAGGGGGCAATAAAGCCTTTGAGGGAGTTACAAAGCCTTCTCCACGAGCCACACTAGGCCAGTCCCATACAAACTTACCAGCACTGATAAGAGCAGACGAAACGCCAACCCCAGAAGGGATGACAATAATCACAGTGTATCCCCGTTGACCTAGTATGTGCAGTGCAGGGGCAAAATCAACATCCCCAGAGATAAGCATGATGGATGAAGGTGGAGGGTTATCAAGGGCAAAAAGAAACATGTCCACTAAAATAGCCTTGTCAGCGGCATCCTTCCTACCATTTGGAACATCAATGAGTTTAACACCAGTTCTCTGGCAGCCCTCCCTGAGTCTTCTGGGAAAGGAATTAAAATCCCCATAGGCAGAAAACATTAAAACAGCTCCTTTAATTACAGGGTGTACCCTCAAAGCCATTCTAATATTGCCAGCTACATCTTCCGACCGAACGTCACTAGGCACAGGGCAGTTCTCAATGTCCCAGAGGATGGCAACAGGACCATCAAATGAGCTTCGATTCTGCTGGTTTAAACGAGAATGAACTGCAGGAAAGTTTGGATCAGCCATAGGGGCTCCTCTCTGTTCAGAAGGATCTACAGGCACTATTGATGCTAATGTATTTGCATTAGCCATCGATCCTGTATATTCTTTTATAGGGCTAAAAGTTCCTGATTATAAGCATAAGAAAGTATACGTCACAATGCTTTGTTATAGGGCTAAAAGTTCCTGATGATAAGCATAAGAAAGTATACGTCACAATGCTTTGTAGAAAAGAAATGTATACATCCAAACACCTTAAAAAGGAACATAACATAAGTGTAACTTTATGACATTCTATTTTATCCCTTGTTAAGAATCATAGTCATTAACATTAACATGGGAATCTTTAATTGATTATTTGTCATTCCCCCATTTGGAAAAGTTTGACCTTGAGTTAGATTTCTCAAATTAATCGATACCAAAATGCAAACTGCTTGAATAAAGTGAACACTTGTTGTAGATTGTGGATATAATGCAAAAAGGAAAAGATTAGGGTCCCAAAAGTTGTGGAGTACCATGACTTCACATTAACCATGGATACAAAGTCTGCCACAAGGCCATACTAATGTATGGCACTAATTATGATGGCTTTGCATTTTTACGAGGTAAACAAACTATACATGGAAGTAATCATACAACAAATTATTTTCAGAAATAGTCCAATTACACAGTACTATCACAGTAACAGCAAATCTTTCATATATCTGTCTCCTTGGTCATTATAAATGAATTGATGACTGTTATTGTGAGAAATGCTTTGGTTGACTAACAATTGAGATACAGCTCCAACCTATATAATCACGACAAAGTGACAACATATTTACATTTCTTGATGTAACAGGCATGCCCATGATTGATAAACCTTAAAGCAAGGAATTTAAATTCAAGGCGCAATGGAATCTCACAGGTAGCATTAAGATAGTTTCCAGAGCAACAACCCAGCAAGGTAAGCCATAATATAAATAAAGAAATCAATTCGATCAAATCAAAGTGATAACTAAAACTCCGATATGAAGCAGAAAGGGATAACAAAAGCAAATTAAATTCTTTTTATTACTCTTACTTCAACTCAAAAACCCCAAGACTTGAAACAAACTCAATAGTCAATAAATTACTCTCTTCTACACCACAAACTCTATAATCAGAATCGCCTATTCATTGTCATCACTTTTCCAGCATTATAAAGCAACCCACCACGACCCAGCACAAAAAAGAACATCAAATCTCCAAATCGTTACCGATTGAAACGAAGAACCATCATCAGAAAAGAAAAAAGCACAAATGAATGTGAAAAAGACGTACCTTCTCATGCCCTCTATTAAGTTAGGTTCAAGTCCTCTCCGACAACCAAGAAAGTTTGATCTTGAAGAGGGAAAAACGAAAAACAGAAAAAAGATAAAAGATCGAAGATCGAAGATCGAATGAGAACCAGATAAATATATAATCAAGATAAGAGGAATAAGGACTAGAACTGGACCAAAGAAAGGAAATTGGAATCATGTTTTTAGGCTTTTGGCTATTGACTGAACTTACCAAAATATGGGGTTTGGAATCTAAGAAATGAAGATCTCATCACACATGACCTTGCTTTTCTTGCATTTTCTTGGAAGTACTGTTGAGGAACTTTATAGAATAGAGTTTATAAATGTACGTATAAGTCCCAAACCGGGTTCCGAGGGGATTATAAAGCCCTAACCAACAGCGACGTCGTAGTCTCCAATTCCGCGGATTTCTTTCCCTTGTTGTTAAGATAAGGGTTACGGGATATCGGCAGCGCAAGTCCCTTTTCTTAAGAATAAAAATTTAGTTTTCTATTTTTAATATTTTAATAAAAATTTTATTTATTTAAGTCTTTTATTTTTTAGTTCCAAAACTTAATAAATTTATTTTTATAATATTATTTATTTTCAATAAATATATATTCTTTAATTATAAATAGAATTATGATTAATATAATCAAACTATTTAATAAGTTTAATTCCTAAAAGTTTATTTTAACAACTAAAAATTATTTTAAGTATAATTTATTTAATATTTGATTGTTATCAATAATCAAATTTTATTTCAAAATAAAAAAATTTAAAAAACTTAAAATTTTATGATTAATAATTACTCAAATGTTCTCTAATTTAATTCAAAATGGTGCTAAACTTAACAATTTTTTGTTAAATATTGTTAAATCATAAATACTTTCTTCTTACCATTAAATTACATAACTTATTTAAAATGACAAAAGTTATGATTTAGCCTTTCCAGAATTTATGTTAAACTTTGATTTAAACAATGCTCTAATATTTGTTAAAATATATTATTTTGGTAAATATACATGATGAGCATTTTTTTAAATTTGGAAGACAAAAAAAGAAGAAAGATAAGGAAATTGAAAATTTGGGAACTTAGGAATATTTTCTTATTTTCACATGTTAAATCTAAAATTGGTGTTGATTTGAATAATCATATGTCTCATGTTATCATGGATTTCAGATACAATATATATTCGTTAATATGCTCCAATTTAATTATTAAAACTTAAAAGAATAAATTAGCCTTCTTTTTACGAGTCCTAACATATTACCTTTACAACAGAGGTTTCTTGGATTTTCAATCAATTGCTAAAATTGAGAGATATGGTGTATCCTTAGATTAAACATAAGCTCAGAAACGATGAAAATACATTATTTTAGTTCAATAGTTGATTAGATGCAAGCCTTTTATATAAAGAAATGGTCTCAGTCTTTTGAGGAACAAAATTCCTCGGAACCTTAAAGTATTGTCTCTAATATTCAATGGTGATTGGTATGGGAGTTTTAGAGGTTTTCACTCACTTATTGAACACTTACCACAATTGTCAAAAAGGAATGAAGAAAACCTCATCATTTAGACCCTCAATTCAAGTGGAAGATTCACAAATGAATCATGTCATAGAATGATCACAAACAGTTCAATAGATGCTCCATGATGTAACCTCCGATGGAAAGAAACTCTAAATCCTAAAGCTCCAATCATCACTTGGCTAGTGATCAAAAGCAGGCTTAGGACCTAGAGTAAATGGTTTGGCACTAATGAAACAACTTGTGAATTATGAAAAGAAGTTGTTAAAGATAGAAATCACCTATTCTTTGTATGCAGATATTCGAAGGCATTTTAGAGTAGAATTTAACATATATTATCAGTGGACAATTGAACCATTTTATCAATAACACAAAGCATGGAAAGCAAAATGTCATATTGCTTAAAGCAGTATTCACCACCACCATTTACACTCTTTAGAAAGAAAGAAACAACAAATTATTCAAGAAGAGGGAAAAAGACAAATAAAAGCTAGCCTTGAAGATTCTTAATTAGATTAGAGCTGCAATTATCACAAAAAATGCACAAAATTCTCTCTCATCGAACATAAAAAGTAGATGGAAGTTATAACTAATATGTTGTACTGATCTTATAACTGAGCTGGTATGTTTTTATCTTAAGTCAAATTTCGTAATCATGTTTTAAACTGACAGATAGTCAATTTTATGTACTCATTATAATGTTGAACTAGCTTTTGCTAATGTTAATACATTTTATTCATTTCCAAAAAAAGAACATAATTGGTATTTTTGAGAAAAATAAATTATAGATTTAAAGAAGTTTTATTAGGGACGATCAGATTGGTTTTTGAAGTCTTTATAAGGCTTTCAAACTATAGGAGGTCTTGTATTCAAGCCTAATGTTCTGAGATTCGTGCTAAAAAGTATCGTATTGGAAAAAAATGTACGAAACTCATAAGTTTGGTATCAGCCATCGATATTGAAGACTTTTCCTGGTATTAATCGGTACCATCCAGTATTTAAAATACCGACCAGTACCATAAACTTTACAAAATATAGGAACCTGTTTGTAAAAAAGAAAAATAAACAACCACAACCCTCTCCCTACCGTCGACGTCTTCTATCTTTCTCTCCCATTTTACTTTCTCTTCTCTTTCCCATCCCAGCCCTCATCTCGTCTCTCACTCACAAAGAAATCTGGAGACCATGAACTCCTTATAACTAAGATCTTCAAACAAATCAAAGTACATATATACTTAAATCAAAGGAACACAATAATTGACGAAAGAGTGAAACATATCTGGGTATGGGATGTTGCTTGAAGCAGTGAGGGTTAGTGATGATTCCTGTCTCACAGACAATTGATGCCAGGTTGGATGCAACACCATCTCTTTTAAGTCTCACCTTTTTTAGGTGTGCGCTATCACAAGATTCAATCTTCCTACTTTTCTCTCTGCTAATAAGAATATCACTGTCAATGGGTTATGCTTTCAGAATTTTCAATGGGTTCTCCTTCCAACACTTTTAGTGGGTGATGAAAAAGAGGTGTTTTGTTTACTTATAAAATCATTAGAGAATATTATTGGAGGTTCTTCGAGGCAAAAGTTTGAAACTTTCTTCGTGAGTTTTGTTGTTCTTGTCAAAAGAGCAAAAGGGTTTTTTACTTTACGTAGATTGAGAAGAAGATGATTAAGAATTAGTAATGACCATGGTGTTGGCAAAGACTCGGTAGTGACAAATTCTACAAAAGTGTGAAAACAATACCAAAACTTCCCAAATCTATTTAAATAATAGGAGTAAATAAATACTAGCAACAATTCGCCAACAATAACAGCAAATCAAACATAAGTAACGACACCGAAATTTTTAACGTAAAAACCCCTTCAAATCAAGGGTAAAAAGTCATGGGACCTCCAGTCCGAAAAATAGCTTCACTAAATTAAAATGTGTACAAATATCCTCTTCTCAAAGATAAAAACTGTGCATCAATAAGAGAAATAAGCAACTACATAAGATAACATTGTTAGGAACATAAATTGTGAGAAAACACCAAAAAACGTGTCATTATTCCGAAGCTCCGATCTCAACATCCAGAACTCTAAAAGAAAAAAGTGACCGTTCATAATGTAGAGGACTGTATCAAGAACACATTCATAAATTTTTAGCTTGATCTAATGGTAGATAAGTGTGGATCGAGGAGAGAAGTGAATTTGGTCGTTAAAAAATGTCACAACTATTTTTCTGCTCTCTCTTCCTTCTGTTTTTACTTTGTGTCGATGCTCATTGCGGAAAAAGAAGTTGGATATTATAAGCCAACAAAGGATGGGGCAAAATGTTTTCACATAGAAAGGGACCCACAACCTAACAAATCTCCCTATCTCAACTATGTGGAGGTGCTTGCCATCCCTGCGATCAAACAACATGTTTGAAACTTTCCTCTTAACAAAAACTTGGTCATCATATCAGAACAATTATCATCTGTATAAACCTTTCGGAGCTTAATCAATTTAGAATCTAAAACATCTCTAATCCAATGATATCTAACATTAATATGTTTCTGATCTACCATGAAATGTGGATTTCTTAGCTAGTTGCATTGCACTTTAACTGTCACGGTGTAACACATATCTCTCTTGAATAAATCCAAGTTCCCTCGCAAATCTCTTCATCCATGACAATTCTTTTCATACTTCAACAACAGCTATAAGCTCTGCTTTTGTGGTAGATAAAGCAACACATTTTTTCAATTTAGATTGCCAACTTACTGCTCCCCTCGCAAAGGTAATCAAATAGCCAGAGGTAGAGTTTTTTGTATCAACATCTCCTGCCAAATCAGAATCAATGTAACCAGAAAGGATAGGCTTCCCTATTCCAAAACAAAGACTCATAGTAGATGTTCCACAGAGATATCTTATAATCCATTTTACAACATACCAATGATCTATTCCCATATTAGAAAGAAACATAATCCATTTCATAACATACCAATGGTCTATTCCCAGATTAGAAAGAAACTTACTAACAACACCAACAGCATGAGCAATATCTGGCCTAATGCAAACCATAGCATACATTAAACTACCCACAACTGAAGCACAAGGAACTCTTTACATATTTTTCCTTTTTCTTCTCATTTGAAAGACACTGCTTTCTACTCAACTTAAAGTGCGTTCCAAAAGGTGTACTTACAGCTTTAGCCTTGTACATGTTGAATCTTTAAAGTACTTTTTCAATGTACTTCTTTCTGTCACGAATGATCCTCATGCCAAAAATCTGCCTTACTGGTCCTAAGTCTTTTATAGCAAAAGACTTACTCAGATGCTACTTCAACTTAGTAATCTTGCAACTATTATGATCAATAATAAGAATATCATCAACATATAGCAACAGAATGATAAAGTCATCATCAGAGAATTTATACATATAAACATAATGATCAGAGGAAGTCTTCTTGAAGCCTTGTTATTTTATAATTGAATCAAACTTCCTATACCATTGCCTTAGAGCTTATTTCAAACCATACAAGCTCCTCCTTAATCTACAAACATAATCCTCTTTCCCTTTGACTCTAAAACCTTTTAGCTGCTCTATATATATCTCTTCATCCAAATCACCATGAAGAAAAGCAGTCTTAACATCCATCTTATCAATCTCCAATTCAAAGTGTGCTGCCAAACCCAACATAACTCGAATGGACGACATCTTCACTACTGGAGAAAAGATTTCTTCAAACTAAACTCCTTTCTTTTGACAAAAGCCTTTGACAACCAATCTAGCTTTGTACCATGGAATTGAAGCACCATCTTCATATTTCAATATGAAAACCCATCGGTTCTTCAAAGCTTGTCTGTTCTTAGGCAATTTAACTAGATCAAATGTGAGATTGTCATAAAGTAATTTCATCTCATCTTCCATTGCTTCAAACCACTTCTCCTTCTACTCACTATCCATGGCTTCCTTAAAATTGTTTGGCTCTCCCCCTTCAAAGATAGGTACATACTCACTGGGAGAATAATGTGATGAAGGTCTCCTCTCTCTAACATATCTTTTAAGAGAAGTCTCTAGAGCTTCTGTAAGTGTTGGTTACTGATCCATTGCAACATCATGTACTGGAGCATCAAAAGTGTCTACACTTTGTTGATCATTTTGCATTTGATCACCATCTTCACTATCATTTTGAACATCATGATCTTGATGGACATTTCCAGCTACATTCGGGGTATCATTTATAGAAACTGGCTCAATATCAACTAAACGATCACTACTCTGAGAATCTCTTCTCTCTACCCTCTCAAAATCCTCAATAATTTGGTCTTCAAAAAATACTACAGCACGACTTCTGACAAGTTTCTTCTTAACTGGATCATACAATCAATAACCAAACTCATCCTAACCATAACCAACAAAGATACATTGTCAAGTCTTAAAATTCAATTTCTACCTCTCAATCTTAGGAACATACACAAATGCTTTGTAACCAAAAACTCTCAAGTGATCATAGGAAACATCCTTGTCAAACCAAACTCTATCAGGAACATCGCCATCTAGAGCTACAATGGGTGACAAATTGATAACATGAGCAACTGTGCAAAGTGCTTCAGCCCAAAAGGAATTTGGCAACTTTGCTTTTGTAAGTAAGCATCTAACCCTGTTCGCTAAAGTTCTATTCATCCTTTCTGCTAAACCATTCAACTGAGGAGTTTTGGGAGGAGTTTTCTTATGTCTAGTACCTTGCTCTCTACAATAGTTATCAAATGATTCTTAATATTCGACACCATTATCAGTGCGTATGCATTTCAACTTCTTGCCAATTTGTCTATTAACTAAGGCATGAAATTCTTTAAATTTCTTAAAAACTTAATCTTTGTTCTTTAAAGCATAGAACTGAAGCTTCCTAGAATGATCATCAATAAATGTCACAAAATACAATGCACACCATGTGATCTTACCTTCAAAAGACCACAAACATCTAAGTGAATCAGTTCTAGTAAATAAAACTTTCTTGAAGAATGATGGCTCCTAAAAGAAACTCTTCTCTGTTTCCCAGCCAAGCAGTGAACACACTTATTTAACCTAGCTTCCTTAACCCCTTAAAGCAATTTTTTCTTAGTCAAACAATTAATCCCCTTCTCACTCATATGACTTAGTCTTCTATGCCATAATTCTAATGTAGTATCACTCTCTACTACATTCACTAAGCCTTCAGAAATAAAACCTTGCAACATGTACAAGTTAGAGGATTTGTTACCTCGAACTACAACCATTGAACCTTTTGTAAGTTTCCAATGTCCATTTTTAAAGACATTGCAATAACCATCTTAATCAAGTTTTCCTGCAGATATCAAATTCAAGCTAATTCTTGATGCATGTTTGACATTTTTAAGAACTAACTTTGAACCATTGTTAGTTTCTAAACAAACTATTCCAATACCAATTACATTTATTTTGCTATCATTTCCCATCTTCAGTCACACTTATCTTGCTATCATAAGATTCTGATCAACAATATCCTTCTTTTCTTGTCTCATTTCCTTTTTCAGCTTAAAGCAATATTTCTTAATATGCCTGGCCTTACCACAATGATCAGATACAAAATTTTTGTACTTAGACCTTGACTTGCTTTTACTTTTCTCTATACCTTTTTGACCTTTGAATTTGTTTCTCCTCTTCTCTTTTGTAATTAAAAAATTAGATTACAAAATTGGTCAGTAAAACACGAAAAGTTTCCCAAGAATCAGGTAAAGTATTAAGAAACTAAAGTCCTGTATGTTATCATCAAATCTTATACCCATTCCAGACAGTTGATCAACAACACCCTGAAAATCATTCAAATAATCAGAAATTGCATTGCCCTCCTTGTATTTCAAGTTCATCAACTGCTTGAGTGAAAATAATTTGTTATTTCCTGTCTTCGACGAATAAAGTTGTTCAAGCCTATCCTAAAAAGTTCTGGTATGTGTATCATTAACAATGTGATCAGGAACATTATCTTCTACCCATTGTCTAATAAAACCACATACTTGCTGATGTTCAAATTCTCAGTCTTCATCAGACATAGACTCAGGTTTATTAGTGGCAAAAACAGGCGAATGCATCTTTTTCACAAATAACAAATCTTTCATCTTACCCTTCCATTTGTGGTAATTGGCTCCATCCAAGCAAACCATTCTACTAGTATTAACCTTCACAATTCAAATGGACCAAAAAGGATTAAATCAATCAATGCTCTGATACCACTTTGTTAGAAAAGACTAGGTATTGTTAAATTCTGTGGAAGTGTAAACACAATACCAAAACTTCCCAAATCTATTTGAATAATAGAAGTAAATAAATACCAACAACAATTCACCAACAATAACAACAAATCAAACGCAAGTAACGACACCGAAATTTTTAACGTGAAAATCCCTTCAAACTAAGGATAAAAAAATCACTGGACCTCTGGTCCGAAAAATAGCTCCACTAAATTAAAATGTGTACAAATATCCTCTTCTTGAAGACACAAACTTAGCATCAATAAGAGGAATAAGCAACTACACAAGATAACATTGTTAGGAACATAAAGGGAGAGAAAACACCAAAAAATGTGTCACTGTTTTGAAGCTTCGATCTCAACATTCAAAACTCGAGACGAAAACTTCGATCTCAACATTCAAAACTTGAAACGAAAAATTGATCATTCATAACGTAAAGGACTTTCTTAAGAACACACTCCTAAATTTTCAACTCGATCTAATGGTAGATGAGTATGTATAGAGGAGAAAAGTGAATCTGGTCATCCAAAAACATTACAGCTATTTCTCTGCTCTCTCTTCCTTTTGGTTTTGCTTTGTGTCAACGCCCACTGTCGAAAAAGAAGTTAGCTATTATTAGCCAACAAAGGATGAGGCAAAATGGGTTTTTCACATAAGAAGGGATCCATAATCCTGAACTTTCAACGGGTGATGGATATCACTTTCAATGGGTTATCCTTCCAAAACTTTCAGTGGGTGAAGAAAAGAGGTGTTTTATTTACCTATAAAATCATTAGAGAATATTCTTGCAAATTCTTCGAGGCAAAAGTTTGAAACTTTCTTTGTGAGTTTTGTTATTCTTGTCAAAAGAGCATAAGGGTTTTCGACTTTGCATAGATCAAGAAAAAGATGATTACGAATCGGAAAAGAGCATGGAACTCAAAGACGGTTGCCAAGATTGTTGTTTTTCACCTTTTGGCTTGTTATTGTTGACGAGATTCATTAGGGTTTTTCTTTAGTGAGCAGTTTTAGATTTTCTTAGATATTTTACACAAGTTAAGCTCTTACCTATATCATTTATGTTAACTTTCTAATGCTAATTATTGCATAGGTTTTTTCCTTTTTTTTCTTGTGATTGTTTTTATATTTCTTTATTCACATGAAATTTTCACCAAATTCTAAACACAATTTGTTCTTACAAATATTAAGTCCCATTTGAAACTAATCCACATGCCCCCACATAAATTTTGTAAATATATCATTATTCAGCGAATTGCTATTTTTGATTGATTTATGATAATGTGTGAAATTATTTTTATGTAAAAAATAATGTTAATAAAAATAAATAAATTGATATTATTTTAAATTTATATTGTTATAATTTTTAGAGACGAGAGTTAATGTAAAATCATAAATTATAAAGCATAATATATTGAAGGTCTATTTTATAATTTTAAAAAACTTCATAATCTATTTTATAAATTATAAAAATTACCTAAAACAGTACTCGATATTAACCAATATTGATACAATACTATACCAAAGATACTTATAACATTCATAACATTGTTCGTGTCGAGCTTATTAAATCCTGACATTTCCACTTTAAATATTCACTCTCTGTAGCGTATGTTATGCTACATCAAGATAAAGAGCAGAATTTGACTAGGATCACCATCCCAGACACACCAAGAAAGGGAAAAGAGAGACAAATATAATTGCATCATAGGAGGGGAGAATTTCTTCTGTAGCAATGCATCATCCTACTGAATTCGAATCCATTTGTGGTCATATTTCCATTATCCGAAATAGATGCAGCACCAAGTGAGAGAAAACAAAGTAATCCTCAAGAAAAAATACAGCCTTTTTTCTGGTTTCCTTAAGTAAAACGTTCAGGAACAAAGAGCAGAGCAGGCTAATGGACATATGATAGTAATTCCCAAGTTCAGAGAAAGGATGTGCTAAGGTAGTCAAAGTTCATCACCTAAGGTTACCAATAAACACACATTCATAACACTGTACATGTAATGTCCTTATATGCAAATTAAGAATCCGAGAAACAACTCTTGTAATATGACCAAAAAAAAAAGCTGACGAAGGGTAAGTTCCTGGCATGAGAGCTGCGTTTACAATTGCAGGACCCTCTCAATTGCAGCAATATAAAACTCCTTTGGCATGGTGCCAACCACAGACTCTTGCTTCTTCCCATTCTTGAATAGCAGAACCACAGGCACAGCCTTAATTTCATAGTCCTCAGCAATTTGTATATCACTGTCCGTGTTGAGAAGAAAACACTTAAGCCTCCCGTCGTACTCTCCAGCAATCTCATCAATCACCCGGTGGACCATTTTGCAGGGTCCACACCAACTTGCATAGAACTCAACCAGGACAGGTATATCACTTTCCAAAATCGAATTCTCCCAAGAGTCCTTTGTAACCACTGCCGCTAAACATATTCGAAACATGTTAAGATGGCACCCAATATGTGTGTGCTTCATATGTCTGACTAACACCTCATGCATAGAAGGTCAATGACAAACCATAAGACAAGCATAAATTAAGCCGATGCTGAAGAAGAAGGATCCAATATTTCAACTCATTCTCCAAGGAACATAATTTTTAACAACATTGAGATAAAAATATCACGTTAAGTGTCGACCATAAGATCCAGATGGTACACAAAAACTATAAGCAAGAAAAAGCACTTCACACCAACTTAATCAAGTGATACCCAGCATCCGTTCTTCATCGACATCATTGCACGAGCATCTCATCTTCAATGAAAAACCTGTTGCTAGCATAATCACTAACATCCAACCGTCTCACATTTTCTTAGCTTCACCCAATCAACAAGTTGATACTTTCCCACTCAACATAAAACAACCTAGCAGAAGAGTAAATAAATAAGAAAATAAAAGGACCCAAAAAGGGTAAAAGATAATCACGGACCACAGTTACAGAGAAACCTTGCTTGTTATATTATTAAAACAATCCACGATTTTTAGCCATTTTTCAGAATCCGTTTTAAGTATTCACCAATCGTTTTCTTCGAAGTATGATCCATTTCGGAATGTTTTGTCAACCGACTTAGACAACAAAATGAACACAAAATCAACTTCCAAATACCTCATTTTATTTAAAAAAAATTCCTGGGTTTGGAAGCTAAAATTACTAAACAGTCATTTAAAGAAGAGCCACCAAAGAAAGATTGAATCTTTAATTGAAAAGATTCAAAATTTAACGAAACAGAAGAAAATTGAGAGACTAATGAGGATCTTAAAGTGTAGTAATAAGAGTACCTCTAGAGCCGCGAGCGCAAAGGACCTTCAACGGAAGAGGAGGACCCAATTTGAGGACGAGATTTCTTGGCGTTGGCGGAGGGAGACATAGGAAGGTAGAGCTGTACACGCGGTTGCTGAGTGAGACGGAGGAGAGTGACGGATCTAGAGGAGAGCGAATGAAGGTGGAAGTAGCCGCCATCACAGAAAAGCTCTGCTAGAAATGTATGGACATGTTAGAGAACAGAGATATACGTATATCAGAAGATACAGGCCTTTACCTGATTGAACAATTAAGATGAAGGTGGGGCCCACAAAACATAAGAAGTTTATGATTTACGATTAATTAATTTGTTTATAGAGCTAGCAGTAAGATAAGGTTGGAAGTATCGAATTTGGTTCTGGTACAATACTTTATTGGTACCAATTAATATCAAATATCATTTTGAGTAGTTTTTAAATTTATAAAATAGTCTCTAAATTTTTATAATTTGTAAAATAATTTATTGATATATTATATAGTTGTACTGTATATTTTATAAGTTTACATCAACTATATCTCTAAAAATTATAATAATAAATAATAATCACAATTAATATGAAATAGCAATAATTTTTAAATATTTCATATATAAATAATAACCACAATTAATATAAAAAAGACGATCATCATAATACAGATATAAAATTAAGAATAATGCAAAGTATTTAAAATATTACAATAATACAATTCCACCATAATACAAAGTATTTAATAAATAATAATTGCATCAAAACATCCAATAAAAATAACAATAAATATCGTTTACTCTCAAATTATTACAATTTACAACAAGAGTTTGTGATGAGGAAACAATCAAGTCGAAGTTAAACCTTAAACAAAAACATTTGTAGTTATGTTACATATATAGAATTTAACATAAACATCAAATATAAGTAAAATTAAGATAAGAGGAAAAATAAAAACCAGGAATGAAATTCAATCATCTACAGGAAAATACTCACTATAACTTCACTGACCGCAGTTATCATTTAGTATAAAATCTTCATCATTGAGATGAGCTTCATCATCACTATCATTCAAATTTAATGTATCATGACATGTCAGTATTTTTCCATCCAAGATTATCTTCCAAATCATTAACATTTACTAAATTCGGTTCTTCAAAAACTTAATTGGCCAAAAGATCAATATTATCAATGAAAATTAGATCAGTTGAACTACTTATACTATTAACACTCCTAGCAAATAATAAAATTTAATTATTAGAAAACTATAAGAAATTATATCGAAATTAATAGTGATAATAACATATATTTCCCGAAGCTTTAAATTGTAACGAACAAAAACCAAATCATTCAATCTCTTATGCTCTAATCTATTCATGTTATTGGAGTAGATAAATTCACATGTATTACAATTTCTTTCACAACCTATTGCACTCATACATTGACTTAAAATCCAAACTGTAAACTTTTTCAATTCTAGAACACCATTTCCAAATTGATCTCACTAAGAAATTGTAAGCCATAAGATAATTAAAGTAACGCTATAAATAAAATAAAGTGATAATTAATTTTCAACAAATAAGAAAAAGGAAACAACTAAAACCTAGAGAAAGTTTTTCTCTTTGTTGAATAGCAATCGGCATCCCAAAATCTCCATAAGACAACTTATAAAGCTTCATTTGTGAGCTTAAGAGATCTTGCATAGCGTCAATGCCAACAATTGTTGTAATAGTTAAAAGCATTCTTCTATTAAATTCAGTGTGTTCAGTAAGATCCAGTCTAAAATAGACATTAGGATTCAAAAGCACCCCAGCTGTAATCGATAGAGAAGAAAGTTGTCTTTCCCTTCTTTTATTAATGATTAAAAGATATGGTGTGCACAAAGAAAACCTATGTTTCAGATTGACCTTGATAGCTTCCGTCACTCTCTCCATGACATCAAAAAAAACCTATTATTGGCTTTTCTTCACTATCAGTCAAGCGAAGCACCCTTACTAAAGGCTTAAAAACTCGGATAACGAATTGACATTGAGGCCAAAATTCTCTATCTTCTAGCATAATTTTACAAACCTCCACTCTAGCATTATAACCTAGCATGTTGAGATGCAGTCTACTTATCACTTGTAAATATTTGCCTTAACTCTTTCTTCATCATAATAAAAGACTGAAATGATAAGCAATTTGTTGCAAATCTTGTCACAGCAAGAAGTCACAAATTCTCACCACCGACAAATTCCTTTCTCATTAAATTCAATGCTCATGAATGATTATAGATGAACTTGGTCACCTTTTTAGCTTTTTGCATAATTTCATTAATAATAAGAAAATATATGGGATCCCCTATATTCTTCAGCATTAGGTCAATGCAATGTACAGCACAAGGAGTCTAAAAAAGAATTATACATGTTTTACAACCTTTTTCCCGCCGCTTTATAAGCAGAATCATTATTAGTAATAAACTGAACAATATTTTCAGGCCCTACTTCATTCACAACTTCATCAAATATTGCAAACAAAGTCTCAGTATTCCTAATAAGGCCAGATGTATTAATAAATTTTAAAAACATAAAGCTATTTGTAGAATAAACCAAAAAATTAATAATAGGCTCTTGTATCCTACTTGTTCAACCATCACACATGACTGAATATCTATAAGTAGCCCAATTCACACTTCTTTCTGCCAAATAACTTCTAACTTCATAAATATAACAATTCAAAACTTTAACTCTTAAGTCATCAATCGAAGGACCATTGTATCCAGGACCATAAGAAGCTATTGCATCCATCATAGGTTGATAATAATAAGACTGAGAAGCATTGAATGGTGAACCTGTATTGTACCACCATCAAGCTACTGTCATATTGATATTATGAGTTGCATCTCTTGATTGCATTACACTACAAATTGAAGGTTAGGCTCTAGGAGTAGTTCGCAGTGCAAAAAAACTAATCACCTGTCTTTTTCTCTTCCTCACATCAAGTCTAGGTACTTCTTCAAAGGCCTGGGATGAAACACTACTAGTACCACTAACACCACTACTACTACCTCCTTTAACATTTCTATAATCACCATGGAAACCAGAAAATAAACTTCCATTATCAATTTCAAAATTGAACCTTTTCTTTCTATCTTTCTCATGTTGATCTTCTTCAAGCAATGTTTTCATTTGTCATTTCACATCATGACTTGCTTTTTTACAGGGTTCTACATCTAAATGTTTCTTCAATCTGGTGATTCCTCTATCTTTCAAATACTTGTTACAAAACAAGCAAATGTATAATTTTTCATACCTAGGACCAATGCAACATGAGCCCAAGTTGAATCATTATATCTTCTTGAAGTAGTTTGATCATGAATAGTTGAACTTCTTTCCATTTATCTGTAACAAAAAATGAAGATATTAGTTTTGTAAGAAATTAATCATTTAATAGTTTCATCAATAAAATTAGCAGTGCTAAATCCTTCATGAGGCAATGCAGTATAAATAATGTCTTTAACTCTTTATATTAAGCCTAAAGAAGTAAAGATTCATGAAAGTAGAGTAAAATTCAGAAATAGATAAACTTTCCTATTGAAGAGTAATAAATTCATACTAAATTTAAAATCGAAGTAATGTTCAAAGATTTAAGATGATGACTCATCGAATCCAAAAATTAAGGTCATGACTTAAACATCCTTAACTTCACTTTCATCTTTATTATTGTTTTTCAGGGATATGATTATTGCCATTGACATATCTTCATAAATCCTTGCCTTTAATAAATATCTTGAAATAGAATGCACAAGTTAAGCAATTTTTTTCATTAAGATGAACTAAAATTTTCACACTTATTCGAAGAGTTAATGCCAAAGTACTATAAATGAGATAAAAATGGAATAATAAGAAAATTAGATTTTGAATGTGCAAAGACTATGGGATGGACTAATTTTAGGATAAATAAAGGTGTATATGCAAGAGACTTGAATCCTTAATGAGATGGACTAATTTTAGGATAAAAATTAAAGAAAACTTAGAGATATAGAATAATTACAATTACAAAACTTCCTATTTGGCTTTTCCACAAGACTATAACCAAATTATTATTATACTCAATTAATTATTTACCCAATATCCAAATACCATTTCGATAACTTTAAAATTATGTCAATTAATTATTTATTTTGGATTCTTTCCAATTTATATTTTCAGTTAATTAGTTTTAAGTTATGTTGAAACTTGAAAGCCTTTCTAATTCTTAAATCATGCATCATAAAGTTAAGTTGAAACTTGAATTGAAAGCCTTTCTAACTTTTAACATGATGCATGTCGTGAGTGACCAAAAAAATTAACATAAATCAAGACATTAATTATCAATCAACCGGACCACAAATGAACTAAAACCAAACTCCTTTCATTCAATTCAACTTCAAATCCAATCCATTATCCAACTCCAACCAACGGCAAGTCATAAATCCTTCACAATTTCATTCCAACTTTCGAGTCCAACATATTCATAATCACAACACATGCAATTAACTAGAAAAAAATTCAACAGAAAAGTGAAAAACACAGCTAAATAGAAATTCATAATTGGTATTATTCTATATAGGGTCAGTCGGGTCGGTCGGGTCGGGTTTAATTTGGGTATTATTCCAGATCCGACAACTTCAGATGCATGGGGGATAAAGGAGAGAAGCTAATGGTGGTGTGGTGCATTAGTGGTCCTCATGGAGGAGGGCTGAAGCCTGATGGAGGTCCAGATGAGGCTCGATGGTGGAGGGTTCACGTGGTAGAGGACGATCCGAAGATAATTGCCAAGAGAGAGTGCACCACACGTGGTGCACTACCGAAAAGGTAGGACGTAGGAGCACCTCCGGAGATGGAGAGGAGAACGCGAGAGAGAGAGTGGAGAGGACGAGAGCGTGAGATAGAGAAAGGATGAGATGAGCCTAAGCGAGAGAGAAAAAAAATGAAAAAGCAGAGGCAGGCGTCGAGGGGTTTAAGGTTAATAATTTTTTGTTTTTGCAAAAAGGTCCTCAGTTTTACAAAAATTACAGTACTGGACAGTATATGGCTGGTATTTTGAGTACCAGTCAGCATATGGTGAAAACATTTGATACTAGCTAGTACCAAACATGATGATACAGTTCCTTTTTTGGTTGATACGATACCAACCAGTACAAAATAGTATTTGATACCTTGTGTCTAGGACAGAGCTACACTTGACAGCTTCTATCTAGCTTTGAGGTAGCCGAGCTGAGCTCAACCGACCGAAACATATCTCAAAGTCTAACTTACCTGATTTTTTATTATTTTAATTAAAAATAAGAGATAACATTATTTTTTGTAAAATGACATCGTTTTTATTATAACTTTTGAGTATCAAGCACGGTAAGGTCCGATAGCCCGAATTTGAACCCATATAGGACCCTTTTTGTTTAAAAAAATTAGGTTTAAGATTCATTTAAGTTAGGTCAAGACAGATCGAGTCGAACCGAGTTTAATTGTCAAGCATATTTTAGGTTTCAAAAAAGGATTAGTAAACTAAATTAAAAGTATAAGCATAAATAATATGTACAACAACAATAACAACATTCTAGTAGAAATTTCAAGTCCAAACCTAATTATCAAGTCTATTTTAGGGTTTCAAAGATGGAATAGTAAACTAAATTTTAATTCATTACATATTACATATTAAAATTAAAAATTATGAGCATACATAATCTATATGACAACAACAACAACAACAAAAATAATAACATTTTAGTAAAAATCCTTTTGAGGCTCTAGAAAGGTCCAAAAGTACATAGTCTTACCTCTAACTAGTAGAAAGTAACAAAAAATGAGAAAAGAAAAAAAGAAAAACAAAATTTAAAATACTATTTGAAAAAGATAAAAGGAAAAAATATACACAAATAGCTACATTAAAAACAATAATATAATAAAATATAATAAAAACAATTAATAATAAAATAAAGATAATAATAAAATAATAAAATAAGCATAAATAAATAAATAAGGAAGAGTACAAAGAAATAATAAATGAAAAAAATTTAACTAAAATGGGTAAATAACTAAGAGGAAGTATTAAAAATAAGGAAGTATTAAAAATAAATTCAAAACACAATAATTAAAAAAGGTTCTAAATACATGTGTATAAGCGTAAATAATTTGTATTGTAAATAAATCCGTTATAATGTTTTTAATTGTTTTAATTTTTAAAGATGAATTAATCCCAAATGAAATAAAATAGGAAAAAAAGATAGCACACGCCCTAGTCTGAACTCGACTTGAGACTATTCTTTTAAAAAAATCAAGTCCAAAGTCATTGACTTTTGGCTGGGCCAGGGCGGTTTGAGGTGGACTTATACCTAATTGCCAAGCCTATTTCAAAGTTTCGAAACACTAGTAAACTAAATTAAAAATTATAAACATTCATAATCAGTAATACTACAACAACAATATTTTAATAGAAATCTCGAGTCCAAACCTTATTGCCAAGTCTATTTTAGGGTTTCAAAGATGGAATAATAAACAAAACTTTAGTTAATTACAAGTTACATAATAAAGTTAAAAATTATAAATATATATAATTTGTACAACAACATTTAAATAGAAATTCGGCTAAGAATTTGGACAAGTTTAGAAGTACATAACCCTATCTTTAATTAATAGAAAAGTTGTTTCCGATAAAATAAAAAAAGAAAAGAAAAAGGAACAAATTTGAATTACTATAAAAGTAAAATTGTATACAAATAATTGCAGTAAAATAATAATAAAATAAAAATAAAAGATAATACCAATAAATAGTATAATAAAAATAAATAAATAAATAAATAAATAAATAATTGCATAATACATAATAAAATAAAGAAAAATTAAGAAAAAGATAAAAAATAAAATAATTAAAAAATAAATAAACAAGAAAGGGGAATAAATAAATGACACAAACAAGTAAAAAAGCTTAACTAAGAAATAAGTAAGAGGAAGTACTGAAAATAAATACAAAACACAATAATTAAAAAAAAGGTTCTAAATAATCCGTATTGTAAATAAATTCGTTGCAATTTTTTTTAATGTTTTAATTTCTTAAACCCAAATGAACTGAAATAGAGGGAAAAAAAGTCAATACACGCCCGGTGGGACTCGAACCCACAATCGCCTGATTAGAAGTCAGACGCCTTATCCATTAGGCCACGGGCGCTTTCTATCTGTAGCTGCTAAGTTGCAGCCTAGTCACCAAAGAGTACCATCGGAAAATTATTGACCTAAACAAACACTCAAGGGAAAGTATGGTTACAAAAGAGAAAGTTGGCATCAAGTGTAGAGCTTAAAACCTCTACGATGTATTGAATCATGTAGGCCAAGCTTTGACCTTTGAGTCTGAAATCTGAAGTGAATTACATGAATAACAATTTTGTGGCTTCTTCACGGTTAGCACTAGCACCAGGAATAGCAGGAAGCATTTGGAGAACAAAAGTTTGGCAGGCTTATTCCATGGATAAATGGTTACATTCTGAAGACACCGAATTTGGTATCTTCAACAGGACGGTTGAATGAAGCAGATATGCAAAGTCCTATGATTTTTCTAGTGTCAGCTGGATCAATGATACCATCATCCCAAAGCCTTGCTGTCGAATAATATGAGCTTCCCTCTCTTTCATATGCCTCCACCACCTTTTCCTTGAATCTTTCTTCCTCTTCTTTTGTCCACTGCAAATCGTACGGATTAAACAAATCATAATATCATCTTCAAGGCAATGGCATATAACAAAAGTGTAAATTACCTGAATTCCTTGCTTTTTTTTGTTTGCTTTTTCGATTTGCGATAGTACACCAGCCGCCTGAGCACCACCCATCACAGATATTCTGGCATTTGGCCAAAGGAACATAAAATTGGGACTATATGCACGACCACACATGGCATAATTTCCAGCACCAAAGCTCCCACCCACGATAATAGTAATCTTTGGCACCTGCACAAGCATTCATCAGAAATAGTTACAATGACATGCATTTCTCTTTTGTTTTTCTATCAATTTTTAAGTTAACCATAACGTACAATGAAAGAGGAAGATTCAAAGTCTACTTAAACATCAACTTTATTTTCCAAAGGCATTCGAACAAATATTTCATTGCATACTTTTTCTTTTTCTTTTTCCTTATGTAATTATGCTAATGTGGAGATGAGTGAATTGAGAGATAAGAAACTAACCTTAGCACATGAAACTGCCATGACCATTTTTGCTCCAGATTTTGCTATGCCATTTGACTCAGACCTTGAGCCAACCTACCATACGCAAAAGTCAATCCTGATTTCTATCAATTAACAGCATAGCTATTAAAGAAATTTTATATCAAAATCAAACTATAACAATAACATTTTCAACCTTATCTCCAAGCTTAGGTAGTAGTTTCAAAGACAAGCATGCAAGCCAAAAGTCTTATTACCATCAAATTGCCATGTCTAAGTCTCTAATATCATTTTTACATACCAAACTTTTCATAAAACATCACTGGCATCGACTGAATAAAACTTGACTATAAATATTGTTTGTTCAAGAAAGGGAAATAAAAAAAGCTTTGTTAAGCGACCATTTCACCATAATAACTTAAGCTGTTGTGTGAGGCCAACTTAATTAGTTTTATTTATTCACTAACACACCTCTCAAGTGAAAGCCCTTTAGGCTTGAAACTTGCACAGGCTCACTCTACCTTGTGCTGAATAATAGGTAGGTGGTAGGATTTGAACTCAAGACCACTTGGTCACAGAGACTCTGATACCATGTTAAGCGACCATTTCACCACAATAGCTTAAGCTGTTGTGTGAGGCCAACTTAATTGGTTTTATTTATTCACTAACAAACTTGAAGGACTCTAACTAAACAGTTAAGGCATGTTCATGTCCTAAGGTAACTTGACAGCAAAGCAAAGCAAAGCAAATTCTCAAACGTAGAGTTCACCAATTAGTTTAATTCCACCTGCCACAAACATTTGCTGAAACCTCACAGATAGACCACATATGTTGGTGACTTATATAACTTCCATGTTCATGATTCCCAACACTTAACTAGATAGCTTTTGTTTATAGGATATCAAATACAAGGAGCATTGATCTTTTCCTTTAGTATATCTTTCAAAAAGAAGCAAAAAGCACTAACAGGTAATGTAAAGACGAGACAAATAAAATACCATAAATCCAGTGATATTCTGAAGGAAGACCAAGGGAATATTACGTTGAGTACATAATTCAATGAAATGGGCCCCTTTTAAAGCAGATTCGTTAAACAATATTCCATTGTTGCCAATGATGCCAACAGGTTGTCCAAGAATTCTAGCAAAACCAGTTACAAGAGTCTGCAGTGATACAAGCGGAAGAAACAGGTAAGATTTATGGAAAGAAAGATGGGTAGAACTGAACTGAGGCTCAGGAATTAAATACATCATTCACATATATCCAGGGGAAATTTAAGACATTTTATTCAAGTGATTGAGATGCTCACAGTTCCATATAGCTTCTTGAACTCATCGAATTCACTTCCATCAACAATACGAGCAATGATTGATCGGATATCAAAGGCCTGCTTGAGGTCTACAGGGGCAATAGAACGAAGTTCTTTCACATCATATAATGGTTCTTTATATGTGGAATTTACATTTTGGAATGCATTGATATTCCCTGTTTTTCCAGCCATGTGCAAGTTTTTGACAATATTCCTCCCAAGGGCAAGTCCATGCAATTCATCTACAAACACAAGTAGTTTTCAGGCATATCAACAGCTAAGAATAAGAAGAAGTCCATATGTTGTTTCCAAAGACCTGCCTAGGCAGAAGATGCTGCATCGATAGTAGTGAACAGATACCTTGAGCAAAATAGTCAGAAACCCCTGATGTCTTGCAATGGACAGAAGCACCCCCCAAGTCCTCGGCAGAGATTTCCTCTCCTGTGGCAGCCTACTATAGCTTCTACTTTAGCTCTAAATTAAGTTTTAAGAAAAAAATACACACAAACCCCAGTATGCAAATATGGACCTAGGTTACATGACTCCAAACGAATACGACCAGATATGCTAATAATACTTCCTGGGAAAACAAACAATGGAACAAAACTTAAGTAACACATGAAGAAATCTGAACCACTAGAGATTTCAGAACTGACCTTCACAAGGGGTGGCCCAGCTAGAAATATGGTACCATTTCCTTTTACCATCACACTTTCATCAGCCATTGCTGGAATATAGGCCCCACCAGCAGTGCAAGAGCCTAACACAAGTGCAATTTGAGGAATGCCTTCTGCAGACATGATCGCTTGATTGTAGAATATTCTACCAAAATTATCCTTGTCAGGAAAGACCTCAGCTTGTTTTGGAAGAAACGCCCCTCCACTATCAACAAGATAAATGCACGGTAATTTGCACTGAGCAGCAATCTCTTGTGCCCTTAAATGTTTCTTCACTGTGATGGGATAATAAGTTCCTCCCTTGACAGTAGGGTCATTTGCCACAAACATGCATAGGCGTCCATGAACAGCACCTATTCCAGTGATTATTCCAGCAGATGGTAAGGAATATTCATATAAGTTGTGTCCTGCAAGCTTTTCACAGAAAATAAAACACAAGGAAGACATCAAAATCATGTCTGCATTCCACATGCAAGTTGATATTTCTTACAGCTGACTGCACGATTCAAGGATCCAAAGCTCACTCACCATAAGAGGGTCAATGTTATATTGACGTCTGCTTAATCAGATACCCAGAATAAATAAAACCAACCGATACTATAAACAATCACATGAGAAACAGCCTCAAAATATTGGCTCAACGGTTAAAACACAACTCAAGCACAAAAATATAGAAAAGATTCAAACTTTGCCATGCGACAAAAGAAACTGCTTCCTACTTATTGTGGAATGGCAATTATCTAATTAGTCCAACAACTGACGAAGATATAGTAAAATTTAGATTAACCTCTTAGCATGCTTCTGAAAAACGAAAAAATCACATACTTCAGATTCCAATCTTTTATCTCTATTTCTCCCACTTTTAAACACAATTTCCAACAGCATAAATTCCTTATGCGAATCTACTTAAAGGTTATGAATTGCACAATTGCTAATTAATTGAGATATAAACTTATTCAAGTAATCCCAACAAACCTGAGAGAGTTCAAGAAACGAAGAACCAGGGTCAAGAAGCCGGTCAATTCTTTCCCTAGGCAAAAGCTTGTTCCTACTCCTGTTTCTTTTGACCGCTTCTTCACCTCCTCCAGCCAAAACCTTAAAGTCATACCCAACACATTACAGTTGCCATTCAGACGCAAACCTTACGCGCACAAACACGAACAACACATTAACATAAACAAGTTTGCCAATAAAATAAAATACCTTCTCTAAATGGGTTTGAAGCTCTGAAAGCAGACTCTCCATGGCCTTGGAGTTGCGTGAAAAAGACTCGGAGCTCCGATCCAGGCCATCAGGGAGGACCCCCAAGCAGAGGTGTCGTCTGTGGACTTGATAAATCGGGCTCGGTATTCCAGATTTGGAGCATAACTCTGAAAGTGAAGACACGGCTCTTCTAGCCACGACTCTGAGCATTTCGCTAAGTGCGACGACTGCAGCTAAAACTACCTCTGATGCTTAATGGGACGAGTTAAGGTGAAACTCCCTCTCCCAGTAACTTATAAATAGGGCTCTGGCTCTACTGGCACTCGAAGCTTGCGTGTTGTTCACATCCATTTTGCCCACATCCGCTTCCGCCTTATCTTAGGAATGAGGAAGCTCACCCAATTAAAGAAATGTCATTTTTTATGAGTTAGCTTGTTTCTTCTCCTTGCATATTCTAATCAATAAAATTTTAGTGAATAAGCTTCGTCAAGTACCTAAAGTATCTATCTTTAAGAGATTTACATATGGCCGTCGCATGAATTTTCTTTGACTGCCAGTTCGAGAAACGTTGTCGTTGGAGGCAGTCTTTTACTCTTTGAAATTTAAGTTAATGCCCGGATAAGATACGTGGCGGCTTATGCCTTTGGGATTTTCTGAACGTACACACTTTCAGGTTTTCAACATAGAGCAGACTGCAGGCACAGAGGGGCTAAAGATTGAAGCTTTAGCCGATGGAGTCTGTGTTGTGTCATCTCTCAGCTGCAGCTACAGTTCCAGCGAAGCTTTGTTCTTTCAAGCCCCTTACCATGAATTCATCTGCAACTAGTAGTGTGTTCTTTGTTTCCATGGGGATTCCGTCGCAGCATGAAACACCCACCAGAAGGAGACTTTCCTCCAAACACAGTAAAACGGTGTCTCCGACAATACAAAACGCTCCGGCCACAAGTTCTTCTGAGAGTAGTACTTCGCCAGTCCCTCCTAAGAAGGTACCATTCTTTCTATTGTCATATGCTGTTTTGTTTAAAATGCTTATGGGAAAGAGACTGTCATTGTTTACATACTTTCTGACTAGTGTATCCATGAATTTAGTAGTTCAGTTTTTAGCTAATTTCAGGATGTCTTAACTAAGAATATTCGTCGCCTTTTGATGCACACTTCTTAGGTTTTGGTCTTCCGGTAGTCTACTCTCTGTTCTTTGAACATCCTTTTCATCAACGTCGTAACAGTGTGAAGAGAAAAGATGGATCAGGGAAATAGAAATAGAAACTTTGTGATTGATGAGCAATAATGTTTCGACAGTTTCCTTTATGAATGAGTAATCAGCTAACCCTTTTTCTCTGAATTCGAAAAGTTGGCTAGATTTGGATAATTATAGCATGTCTGTTTCAAGTTTTGAGTTTCTTATGAGGCTTCATTCCGAATTTTATTGTGGATGTGCAGGTACTGATTCCTATTGGATTTGGCACGGAAGAAATGGAAGCTGTTATTATGATTGATGTTCTGCGCAGAGCTGGTGCAGAGGTGATTGTTGCCTCAGTGGAGCCACAGCTTGAGATTAAGGCTGCAGGTGGCGCCAGACTGGTCGCTGATACCTTTATTTCCAGCTGCTCTGACAAAGTTTTTGATCTTGTGGCTTTGCCGGTTAGTTGTTTCAAGTCTCAAATTGTTACAGATAGAATTATATAAAAATTTCCAGTTACAGTATTCTTTGTTTACTTTATCTCTTGGTATTGTAAGCATCCATTGCTATAGTATACTTCACAACATTCAATTTTTTTAGTAATGGCAACAAACTTTATAATTTACTATTGAACTACAAAGCTTGGATTGTTTATAGGAGCCAAACCTTGTTGATTTTCAAGAAGAGAGGTCCATGATGATGTGATTATTAAATTTTCTTGATAAAGTTGTTTATCTTTTTGTTTTCCAATGGCAGTAGTGCATGGAAACTTACTGAAAAACAGTCTAATTCAGTGGCAAGTTAATAATTGTCACAAGTGCAGATGTTTTTCATGTGACAAGACTATATTGATTGGACAATGGATCCAAAAAATAAAAAATTTTCATCTTTGGCACTGCAATGCAACATGTAGAACAACAAATTACATGATTTTGTGCAGAGATACTTTCAGTACTCTTTGAAATTTGATGCCTTCATATGTAATTTGGTCGATTTTTGGTTTTATAAGGGGGGTATGCCCGGTTCAGCTAGGCTAAGAGATTGTGAGGTTCTTCAGAAAATCACAAGCAAACAAGCTGAGGACAAAAGGTTATATGGAGCTATATGTGCTGCCCCTGCTATAACACTTCTCCCATGGGGTCTTCTGAGAAGAAAGCAGGTCACTCGCCTGATTTGATTTGGTAGAACTTTGGTGAATATGCATGAAAATGATTTGTTTTTCTTAATGAAACGTAGCGTATGATGAAAGATGACATGTCACCCTGCATTCATGGACAAACTTCCAACGTTTTGGGCCGTCAAATCAAATATTCAAGTTTCAGGTGAAGTTACAACAAGCCAAGGTCCTGGAACTTCTTTCCAGTTTGCTCTATGTTTGGTTGAACAACTGTTTGGGGAGTCTGTTGCCAAGGAGCTTGGTGGATCGTTGGTAATATCTACTATTCTGTTGAATTATTTTCTTCTGCCTACCATGCATTCTTATTTATTGCTATTAATGCTTTGTGTTCTACATCCTCATTACTTCGTTTTTATATGAGCCAAAAGATAAAATTTAGTTTTCCCTATATCATTAATGCTGATATTAATAAGGTATTCATTTCCATGTCAACTTTCATCCCAGCAATGTCAACAAGGAATGGTTGTCAAGGAAGAATGAATTTGTAGCTCGGTAGCATACACACACTGGCACATACGCATCCATGAAAAGATTCTAAAAATAATAGAAGAAAGAAGAACAGAAAGAGCAAATGATTGAAGTAGCTTGGATATTACTTCTGCAATTTTTAATATCCCACCTAAAGATTTTGATGTACTTATGCTTATATGGCCCGAATATGATATCCATAACTATTAAACTGTTTTAGTAGAATGCTAGTTCTTTTCACCCTTTTCTGGAGGCTCCATAGTTAATGCTTTTCAATTCTTGTAATAGTTAATGCATGTTGCTGCTGCTGCTGCTGCTGGTGGTAACTGTATAAAAGAAGAGTTTAATACGATTGAATGGTCTGTTGACCATAATCCTCGTGTGAGTTTCTTTTAGCTGCCTTATTTCCAACTTGCATCGATTTTGTTTTTAATGTTCTTTTATTGCTATTGAATTCTGGAGTTTCCTGTGTTGTCTTCAATGTTATTCAGGTTCTAGTACCAGTTGCAAATGGTTCTGAAGAGATTGAAGTAATAACGATTGTGGATGTTTTGCGCCGAGCAAAAGTGGATGTAGTTGTTGCTTCAGTTGAAAAATCTGCTCATATTTTGGCGTCGTTCGGCACAAAAATTGTTGCTGATAAATTAATTAATGATGCTGCCCAGTCTGTCTACGATTTAATCGTCCTTCCGGTGAGGCAAATGCTGAATCATGTCATGGCTTTGTTTGTGCATTCCTTTTCATATAAAACTAAATTGTCAACTTATGAATCTCCCATGTTGACATCAATTTATGCACTTAGTCATAATGTGCTGTATCATATTTTTCAAATGCGACCTATAAATTTTTCCAGGAAGACATCAATTTATGCATGTAGTCCTAAAGCTCTGTATCATAATTTTTTTACTGAAAATAACCTTCTGATAAGCGAGATTGGTTTTATCTAGCATTTAACATTATCACGACTTCCTTTGTTGGCTTTGATGAACTTTGGTGTTTGATTCCACCACTGACTTAAAGTTGATACTACCACGCACTGATACATACCTAGATAGTGGTCCAAAGTCTTAAAGAGTTTGTTCAGTTTTTGTCTCCTCCTTCCCTGTTATACTTGTTTTGCTTACTTTTGAGCATGTTTGACTTTCTTAAGGTATTCCCACAACCCACAATGTACTTTTTAACAGTTATTCTTTGTCCATTACTCATCCTTAGAGAGTTTGGATTTGATACAAACCTTCAGGGAGGAATTCGTGGAGCTGACAAGCTGCAAAGATCCAGAGTTCTGAAGAAGATGCTTCGTGAACAAGAAACTGCTGGAAGAATATATGGAGCAGTTTGCTCTGCCCCTGCAGTTCTACAAAAGCAGGGTTTACTCAAGGTAATATGAAGCTAACTGAGCTCATCCTCCTTTAAGCTTTCATATTTTAAAGCCGTTTCTTCTGCTGTGAAACAGGATAAGAGAGCCACCGCACATCCTTCGGTCCTGAGCAAGCTGACCAGTGAAATGGTTAATGGTGCCAGAGTGGTAATCGATGGTAAAGTGATTACAAGCCAGGGGCTTGCTACAGTGACAGACTTTGCATTGGCTATCGTGAGCAAGCTTTTCGGTCATGCCAGAGCGAGAAGCGTAGCTGAAGGTCTTGTTTTTGACTATCCTAGGAGTTAGATGCATCAAGTTAGAAAATGGAAGTCAATTCACTTGATGCCCACAAGCGCTAAAAGTGTTCTTCAAGTTGGCTCGCACAACTTCACACAAGGTCATGCTTGCTGCACGCAATAAACAAGATCATCGTCATTCGATCTATGACTACTAGAGGGGAATGTTAACGTGGGCTAGGAATAGGAACAGCAGCATTGTCAAAACTAGAATGGTTGAGAATTGGAAAGAGTGATGGACATACATGCAATAAACTAGAAAGAAAAGGTGAAACATTAAGAGTATTCTTTAATGTTAAATCACAATTGGTCTGAAGAAAGTTGCTACCAATGAGGAAAAGAAAAATATTTGGTCTTATCATATAAAAAATGTCTATATGCATGGCACCCTCTGGTTTAAATCCAATGAAACCTATGTAATGTGTGGTGTGATGTTAAGTTATTAACTGGAACTTGTGCAATGTAATGAGCGATACTTATGCTAACCTATATTCCAATATAAATGTTGGAAAAAAAATTAAATATGGATAATGTGATTGTTTAATCATATGTGTTACTAAAACTAATCATTTTAAGATTAGTTTCCTGTTTAAAAAGGTTAGAGGATATTTGTTGTTTTTGTTAGAGGAGATTTGGCATAATATTCAATGACTTGTGATCGTCATGATCCTTTCAAAATTTAGATGATCAGTTTATATTGAAGTTTAAATTCTTAACTACTCTTTAACAATTAAAACCAAATGTTGCATCTTCAAGTTATTAGGTGTGCTCAATATTTATCATCTTTTTATCACACATGATGGGTGTAGTTAATTAGCATTTTACAAACTCTTATACTTATCCAATAACTCGTGACCAACATATGACAAGAGTTCAATATATTTAAGTAATAAGTGATGTTTTGATTAATAAATCAATCCTTGAATAGATTTAGTATGCTAAACTCTAGGTTATACCTTACATTCTAATCTCTTCTGATCTCATTTACTTTATGGTGTCATCTATGTACTTAATTTTTTACTGAAAGTCAGTTGCCACCTTTGAATATACAGTTTTTCTTATCCATTACACCAATCAAAATGGTCTTCCTCTATTCTAAATTCTCTTGAATTTAATTTAATTTAATTTACTTTCCTAGAATTATCCCATAAGATAATATTAAGTATATTCTTTTGGTAACATTCTAAAGTAGTGAACCTTAAATTTAATTGTTAAGAATTAGACAAAAGTCTTAAGTGTATTATACTATGAGACTTGTTTAACATGAGATTTTATGACTTACATTAATACTTTTTCATAGTTGCAGTTGTATATTCTACAATATTAGCTCCTTTCAATTTAGGATCTATGTCTTTTATTAACATAATATCATATAGATGATGATTCAAACATACTCAATATTTAAACTAAGTTCACTTGTCTACCCTAAAATTCATTTTTTTGAAAACTCTTATCTGGCAATTAAGACATATATAATGACCATATGATCACTCCAAACCAAATTCCTTTTACTTATTATCTAGGTCAACATTTGTGGTTTAAGTTTCTTTCTTACTCTTACTCCCTATTATCACTTTGATAATAAATTTAAATTTTGCCTTGACTCTAGTCATCATAAGTAATGGAGTTGATTACATATATAAGAGGGTCAATCTTTTATCTATTTGACATACTTTTTGATTCATACGTAAAATATGTCATATAAAGTAAACATATTTCATAGTCAGGTACTAGTCAATGTTTATTATTTAATAAACATTGATAACTCATATTTGCATTTTAAACATGACAAGATATTGAATTAACATACAAAAAGAAATGTTAATCAATTGCACTTCAATATCTACGTAATTCTTGTGACTTAACATGCTCAATATATGTATCTTAGGAAATTAGTTTTGTCATTAGGTCTACCACCATATCTCATGTAGATATACCTCATCCGTATGTCTCGTACAATTATATCTTTCATATAATACTTTGTACCTATATTAGAATCAAATTTAAGGTTATTAGACTGTCATAGATGATTATTATTAGATTATTTTCGCTCATAGTAACTCTCATACTAACCAAGAATTATTTAAACCACATAGCTTTTTGTACTATTATTGAAAATGTTATAAATTTAGCTTCTATTATGGATAAAGTAATACAAGATTGTTTCTTACTTTTGATGATGTGCCACCATTGTTAAGTAGAAAACAAATCCAAAGGTATATTTTTGCTCATTTAAATCTCCTCCTCATTTTGTATCTGTATACTTTTGTATATGTAAATCGTTGCCTTAATAACACCATATATAATGAATGATACCTTTTAAATACCTCGATATTATCTTTATTACTTTCCAATGTGCTTAACTAGAATTTGACTAATTCTGCTCACCATTCTAAAACATAACAAATATTTGACCTTATACATTTTATCGTATATATGAGACTTCCAAATGCATTGGAACAAAGAAGTTTCTACATTTGTTCCTTTATGTTAGTATAAATAGACAAAACTTCTTACTGAGACCTTCTTCTTTAGCAATAAGATTATCAATTACTTTGCAATCTTGCACACAGAATCGTTTTAAAACCTTTTAAATATAGGTCGCTTGAGAAACTGATAATAATTTCTTGATCTTTTGAAATCTTAACTCCAAGAATATATGAATTCATCCATATCTTTTATCTCAAATTTAGATGACAACTAGTCTTTGATGTGCTTGACAAACTCACAATCAATGCAAGCAATCAGAATATCATTCATATATAAAGATAAAATCGCAAGTTTACCTTTTAAATCTCTTAATATTTTGACAATGGTCTTCATCAAGCATATAAAATAATTACATTATGAAAATGAATGTCACTGCTTTAAGGATTGCTTTAAACTATACATCAATTTTAATAATCGACACACTTTATATTTTTGGCCCGTCTCAATAAAACCTACAAATTGGTCCATATAAATTTCTTCTTCTATCTCTATTTAGAAAAGCAGTCTTTCCATCTATTTTAAGTAATTCAAGATCCAAACTGGCTACTGTAGCTAAGATTAAACGAATTGAAGCAAACCTTATAACAGGAAAAAATGTCTTAACATAATCAATTCCCTATTGTTATATATATCTTTTAGCTATGAGGACTATAAGAGCCTAATGTATATTCCTGAGATCTTTCTCTTCTTATGAGATAATCAATAGATTTTTCCTTTGATTTTAAAATGATGTCCAAAAATTATTCCATGATTACTACGACGTAAATAATAAGAAATAAATTCATGAACTTCCTAATTACTCTCGCTCATATCAGATATAGTAAGTAAACTTTTAGTATATTGTAACCTTAATTGATCTCGAGTTAATCCTTCAAGTTTTAAACTACTCCCACTTGGAAAAAGTCCCTCTTTATGATTCTCTATAATAAAATCATTATGATTAAGAGTCCTATATAAAAATAGTTTTTTTTTTTGTATATCACCTTGCTTTATAAATTTATTTTTTGAAAACGTGGCATATTGTGATTCAAATTCAGTTACTCCTTCATCATCTCATTCATTAATGAACATATATCATTTTAATTATTTAAAGTATCTAATAAAGATATTTTTCTTCTCTGTTAGGCTTAGTCTCTGTATTTATGAGAGAGATTATGAACTTAGGCAACATAGCACTATGGTCTTAAGTTTTTCATTTAAGGTTTTTCACCTATCCATAACTTATAGGAAGTGTTCATAACTGATTTTATTGGCACTCAATTAAATACAGAAGTGGTTGTAATCCATGCATCACCCTAATAAGTTATCGATAAATTTGCTTGTGTCGTCATATAATTAACCATTTCTAATAACATTTTATTATTATCATTATCATGCCATTCTGTTGTAGGGTTTGAGAAATAGTTAATTCTTTTTTTTATCATAGCATCTTAAACTTATTAGACAAGTATTTTTTTCCTTAAATAAATCTTAATGATTTTATTTTATTGTCTAATTAATTTTCAACAAATTTTTATACTTTATGAAATAATTTAATACGTCAGATTTATGATAAATCAAATAGACGTGACCGTACTGAGTATATTAATCTATAATCAAATATTTAGTCTCACATTGTCCTCTTATATTTATTGGACCTCGAGTGTCAGAATGAATTAATTGTAATGCATAAGAAGCTTGTGTTCCCTTTTCAAGTAGCTTTCTTTTCATTTTACTAACTAGACAATGTTCACAAATAGGTAAATCTGCTTGATGTAAATCACCTAAGAGGTCATTTTTAACCAATCAAGTTATTTGATTTTGACCAATATAACATAGTCTAGTAAGCCTCAAAATTGCGTCATTATTGGAATTTCTAAATAATGTAAACAAAAAAACTTATATTATTATTTACATAAATGATATCCAGAATAATAAGATTATCCAACATAAATTCCTGACCATAATAAATGGTTATGTAAAAATTTTCGTTATAATTAAGACTAATTAATACTAATACACAAATAAGATTCTATCGAATCTTTGGAGCAAACAACACTTCATATAAGTTTAGACATCAACCACTACATATGTTTAATTTGTATGATCCAACCCTTGCACAACAACTCTTGAGTTATCTTCTACATAAATCCACCAGGTTCTTTATAAGACTTTTTTAAATTTTACAAAGGCATCTATATCCTCCACTACATGGTTGGTTGCTCCTAAGTCTGCAATCTACAAAAGATGCGCTTCAATTAGAAAAACAAAACAAGAGACATTCACATAACAAATGTTCGTAAAACAAGATTGTACCTTTTTAGGCTCACTACAATAATGAGCGAAGTGACCGTTATTACTACAATTAAAGCACTTGACCCTTTTTATATTCAACTTTCTAAAAATACATTTTACTTTTTTATACTGGTTCTCCATTGATTTCTTTGAGTCTTGAGTATAGTGAGAGTTTTTCTTACACTTTTCCCATTTAGGTCCACCATAATGCTTATGATATATGTTCACAGCTCTATGTAAGCTAAAACTAACTATATATACCTCAAAGGATATTTTGAAGGCTTCATGACATTCTTCTTCTAATATAAGATGCTTAATGGCATCTTCCATTATCTTGATGCTCTCATTGTGGGTTATGCATTTTCATTTTCTCCCAACGATAAGGTAATGAAGGATCACATCTTACACTTATTCATCATCTGATAATTCTTAGCCAAAGTCACACAAGTCACTTATCATATTTGACCCGTGCCTCAAATGCTTTTGCATTTTGTAATATGATCACTTCCTATATTTATCAAACTTGATACTGACTGACATCAACTTGGTCATTGAGATATCTCCACAACATATAGTTAAGCGGACCATATGTCCTTAGAACATATCGGAATCTATGCATTAAATCGTTATCTATGATGCTTAACAATGTAATGCAAGTCAATGAGTTCTTCCATCATATTTCATAAGCATCATTATCCTTTTTGTGTTGGGCCATATTGCGTTCTTTAAGAATGTCCACAGTTATGTTTAATGATTCTATAGCCTATTACTCTTCTAGTATATATTGTTTTCATACTCTATATTTCATAATTGTCACTATTTAATTTCTTATCCTTATTGAGTTCAGCAACAATGTTCTTTAATACAATACCTATAATTGAAATATTAAGTTTCTAGTAGAAAAAAGTATATATGCACATCAATATCATCTCTCTCTTTCTTACACACACACGCACACACTCACATTTGTTGAATAATCATATTTTAAAAACCTACAAAATCAAAAGATCACAGATGTTCTCAATCATCAATCGTATAATAATTAAATACCAATTATCATAATCGATTATAATTATCAAGTAAAAAATTTTAACATATATATTGATAAATTGAAAAGCATAAGCTCGACATATGTAAATAAACACAATTTATATAGTTCAGTATAACTTAGTTCAATACTAAATGATTACATAACATGAACATCTCCTAAATTTTTAATAAACCCTATATGGAATAGTGTCAACTAATTCATGTGATAATGCCCTTAAAGCTCAATGTGCAATATTTCTAATTATTTCAACTGAGAAACTTATATGATACAAAATCTTAATCAATTCCCTTATTCAAATTTCTCTTATAAACATTATCACTAACCAACTATACTTTTTAGGAATAGGCAATGTTGAGAGTAAAGTTGTGTACTTCACTTCAACATCAGCAAAAGTCAAACAACCTCCGAAATACAACTCTTGTATTAACTTATTAATGGTGATCACATATTGTGTTAGATCTTCTTTAGGGAAGTATCATATTCGGAATAAATGCACTAATATGATGGCAACTCTTTTTATTTGTGCTGCAATTCATAGAATTTTGGCTAACATTGTCATAATGAGTATTTTCTTGAAAATAAAATTTTAAAAATGAGAAAGTCACTCACAAAACTTAAAAATCATAGAAAAATGGTTTTACTAACAAAATAATGAACTTATCTCAAAATGCAATTATGATTATTGTAGTTTAGTTAAAAAGCCTATTTTCAATTATTATTGAACTAATGAAATTTAAATTCAAATGATTTCATTTTAATTAGAACTTATTTCTAATTATTATCTAATTAATCAAATTAGATTATAAATTTTATTTAATTATACAATTATTCTAATTATTATTAAAATCATGAACTTAATAATTTAAATACAACTAAAACTTTTTTAATTATGATTGACAAATCAATCTTAATTGTTATAAAATTATAATTTGTTTTAAAACTTACTTCTAAGTATTGTTAGATTTATTGAAATTCATAATATAAATAAATTTGAAAAGTTGTTTTTAAATAACTTTCATCATTTAACTAATCACATTAGTTAATGTATAATGTTATATATGTATATATGTCTCTTCCTCTATAAGCCCAAATTATGTTATTAGTCAATCAATTCTTTCAGCCCAATTATTTTACAGCCCAAATATAGAAATTTGTTGCCCATATATGTTTACTGATTTATAATCCAAAGATATTATAAACAATTTGGCCCAAAGTTTGTTCTTGCTAGCCTATAGGTGTGTAGAGATTTCATTTATGTTGGTTACTCTCTTTTGGCTAGTAACCAGTACTATGTCAAGCTATATAAATGTTCAGTTGCCCACCCATCCATAGATTACTTAGGTAATATTATTAGTAGAAAAGGAGTGGAAGTTGACCCTGCTAAAATTGAGGCAATAATGGCTTGACCCCCTTAAAAAACGTTATCAGAGCTTTAAGGTTTTCTTGGCCTATTGGGTTACTATTAAAATTTTGTTTAGCATTATTTATCTCTTGCAGCCCCACTTATTGATATGATAAAAAGGACTCAAACAAAAACTCACATCATCACTTGTGCTTGCCTTACATGACTTTTTTCACCCCTTTATATTAGATTTACTACTATTGATCCAGTTTGTTGCAACAGGGTCATAGTATAGCATATTTTAGCAAGAAACTTGACCTTTATATGCAAGTTGCTTCAACATATGCAAGGGAGATGTTTGTAATCATTGAATTGATTAAAAAATGGTGCCAATATCTTCTTAACAGGCCTTTTATCATTTATACAGATTAAAAAATTTGTGTAACCTTATGAAATAAAAGATTGAGACATCTAAGCAAAAAAATGACTAGCCAAACTATTTAGATATCAATATACGATAGTCTACAAACCTGGTAGCCAAAATCGACTATTTAGATATCAAAATACGATACTCTACAAACCTGGTAGCCAAAATCGAGTTGAAAATGCATTAGCATAATCTTGAGGGGCTGGTGCTTCTTATTTAGCATTTGCTAGACCAAAATTTTCCTTTTTACAATAGCTCAAACAATATTATGTTTAGGATCCCAAGAGAGAGGAACTTTATACTAAGATTCAATAATAAATTAAAAGGAACTTTATACTAAGATTTAATAATAACCTACTAACTACTGTCACTTTATTATTGTTAATGGGATGAACACGAGGCATAGGAGTATAGTTATTTCTGATGGTCATTCATTATCATCACTTCTTCTAAAAAAATATCACTGCACCTTCACAGGCATATATGTTGGGGTAGCAAAGGCCTTATCTAGGTTATCTACAAAAAATTGTTTTAATGGGGCAAAGAAATTGGTGGTAGCATTTGTAGAGAACTGTCGAGTTTGTCAAGAAGTTAAGAACCTTACAACTAAACAAATGGATTTACTTTAGCCACTTTCAATTCCCTCTCATATTTGGCAAGATATTTCCATGGTTTTATCACTCATCTTATACCTCCTTATGGTAAAACCTCCATATAGGTGGTAGCCAATTGATTACCAAAATATGCTCATTTTATAGCTCTGACTATGGCAATCACAACTTCATAGTTGGTTGCTATTTTTTCACCAGAAATTAGAAAATTTCATGAGTTACCAAGGTCAATAGTGAGTGATAGGGGTCCAATTATTGATAGTGGGTTTAAGAAAGAGCTTTTTTGACTACAAAGTACACAACTTAATCTTAGCAGCTCTTCTTATCATCAAATGGATGGTCAATCGGAGGTCTTAAATAGGTGTTTGAAATCAAAATTGTCCTGCTTTGCAAGTGCAAATCCCCATTCTTGGTGCAAGATTCTCCAACAGGTAGAATGGTCTTATAACACCTATATGCATCCTTCCATTGACATTGACCCCATTTGAGGCTATATATGGCCATGATCCTCCTACCATTCCGTCTTATCTACTTACCAAACCAAAATGGCTCAACTTGAAGATTGTTTGCTAAAGAGGCAAACCTTGCTAGGTAGATTGGAGGTGAATTTAAAAACTAAATGAAAATGCAAGTTAATAAGAAAATAGTGGAGAAACAACTCGAGCTTGACCATTGTTCTTTTGTTAAATTACAATCATATTGATAACATTCTGTTGTGAGAAAGACCTCACAAGTTTGCCAAAAAATACTTTGAACATTTAAAGTAATACGTAAGATTGGATAAGTGGTGTATGAATTAAAGCTACCTGAAGAGTTGCAACTTCACCCAATGTTTCACATCTCTCTCTAGAAGGCATATCGAGGAGAGGTTACACTCACACTTACCTCTTTACTTGAACTGGCAATAGAAGGAAAACCAATCTTTTTGTAACATCCCGTTTCCATAGAACGGGTCAGACCTGAGAAACAGGCCCAAGTGAGGTCAATCGGAGAAGTTAGGAAAACACATCTCATGCTCATGCATATGTGAACAGTGATATGTGCACATGAAAAATGTCTGTACATGCATTCATGACATTCTTCCCGGTATAAGTGTGA
>JANZXR010000172.1:38669073-38702708 GCA_027575705.1 Erythroxylum echinodendron | reverse complement strand
ACGCCACCCTCGCGGGGCACGGATTCGGGTATCACGATCGATATCGGGTTCGGGTTCGGCGGGAGTGGGGTGTTACACTTTTAGTCTGAGAAGATTCTACAACAATTTTAGTTGGAATCCGAAGGACAAGAGCTAAAGTAAGTCCCAGTCAAAAAGTAATTTAAAAGATACTTACGAGAATGATCAATCGGATATAAATTCTTATTATCCTAGTTTTAATCTTGAGGACAAGGTTGTTGTTGACAAAGAACGTAATGATACAATGATAATTGGAACCAAATTAGTTGAGACTTGGAAAAGCAAGCGTAACGTTAACAATCCAATTTGGGTTAATAGTGCCGGCCGTGGGCAGGGGCAAGCAGGGCACCTGCCTGGGGCCCACCATAAAAAGGAACCCCATCAACGTGTGTAACATTGCCAAGCTTTAGGTAGCATTGATTGTATCAATGCTACCTAAATCTTGGCAATGTTACACACGTTGATGGTACACCATCAATGTGTGTATAATAAATGTAGTATAAATTTAGAGAACGTTGGTGGAGTAATGTAGCAACTTCCAACATTGATTAATTTTACATTAACTTTCAAAGTTAGCATTAACTTGTTATAGTTATAAATAGTTTTCAAAGTTAACATTAACTTGTTATACTTATAAATAGTTTTGAAATATTTAGATGTATTTTTACCTTCTAATTTCTTTATTTTCATCAACATATGCATCTAAGGTACTCAAATTTTTTTTTCACAATTTTGTTTGCTGAGTTCTAAATGTAATTTAAAGGTAAAGTTTATAATTTTTAATGTATTTTTAGCTTATTACATATTTGAATATGTTATAATTAATTTGTAATTTGTAATTTGTCATTAATATGGACATTATATTAGCATTTTAAGTCATAACATTAATATTAAATGATATTGTATTTATTTGTGTTTCTCCTTTTTATTTTTAGACTACTTATTATTTATAAAATAATTAATATTAATAAATAATTTAATTTTTGTAGTTGCAATTTTCATTATACTTTGCCACAAGTAATGTAATAATTGTTGGATTTGTGTTCTTGTAAAGTTCACATAAGTTTAGTAATAATATGACTAAATCAAATAATTTAAGTTACTCAATTCAAAGACTACATAAATGATTTCCTTTATTATAAAAATACGTATGATTCTATTAAACATGTCGTAATAATAAAATAATATTCAATCATTTTCACAATTTATAGAATATGATAATATTTGACTTGGGAAACTTAGAATATTATTTACTATATTTTTTCCTAAGTATGTTAATTTCTTCTATTTTTAGAAAGTAAATTTTCTCTATCATTAAAATTTGCTTTTTGTTTTTTCATTTTTAATATTAGATATTATTTATTTTTTCCCTCTATCACAGATATAATACCATTGATATATCTTTGTGATATATTGTGAAACTATTAGTATTTGGTTATGCCTGCATACTTCTTCCAGTTCTATACAGGTGCTTTTGTTCTCTTTCTAGTCCAATGGTGTTATAATTGGTTTATATTATATTGCCTAAAAAGCATTTGTCTGCAAGTGAAAAAAGGAAAAAAAGAAAACAAGTAGAACTGTTGATAGAATCCCAAAAAGGAGCAATTAATCAATTTATTAAAAGAGTAGACTCCTCAAGTGAGAGTCCCCAGGAATTAGGTGAAAGTAGTTTTGAGCAACATAAAGAAAACTTAAGTGATGAGATTCATAATCATGAGGATATTAGAAATTTCAAAGAGCATGATCATGTATCAAATGCTTCCACTTTAGAAAATTCAAGGGCAGATGAACAACTAATCTCTACATTGGATATTTATAATACTAGAAATTGGGATAATCTTGATAATAAAGTAAATGATATTTTAGTTGAAAAAGAGCATGTAATATAATTGAATCTTTTGTTTCCTTTAAACAATACCTCTCGTTATTTTTCATATTCTTATTATTATAGAAATTTGAGTAATGGAGATATTAGCGATAGAAAATGGTTGGTTATATAGATAAAGTATATTGTTTTTGTTGTAAGTTGTTCAAATCTAATAACAGACAAAGTGAATTAGCAAATGATGGATTTAGAGATTGTAAGCATCTTAGTGAGAGATTCAAAGAACATGAGAATTGCATTGAGCATATAACTAATATGAGAACTTGGAATGAATTAAGAGTAAGATTGAGAAAAAATCAAAACAGTTGATAAATATTCGCAACAAGAATTAGTAAAGGAGAAAGAACGTTGGAGACAAGTTTTGATAAAAATAGTTTCTGTTATGAAATATCCTGCTAAATATAATTTAGCTTTTTGAGGATTCAATGGGAAACTTTACCAAGATGGTAATGGTAATTTTTTTAGGATTGATTGATATGACTGCTGGATTTGATATAATAATGCAAGATCATGTTAGACGTATTTAAAATCATGAAATTCATCATCATTATCTTGGTCACAAAATTCAAAATGAGTTGGTTTTTCTGCAGGCCCATAGTGTTGGAAGTTCTATCATAGGGTTCATTAAAGAGGCAAAATACTTTTCTATTATTCTTGATTGTACCCCAGGTTTGAGCCATCAAGAACAAATGAGTTTGTTAGTACAATGTGTGAATATGTCAAATAAAAAAATAAAAATAGTGTAGTACTTTTTAGAGTTCTTAAAGGTAGATAACACATATAGATTGGGACTTTTCAATGAATTATTGAATGCATTTAATTCTCTTGATCTTAATGTTTATAACGTAAGGGGTCAAAGTTATGACAGTGGTTCTAATATGAAAGGAAAACACCAAAGAATCCAAAAGTGATGAGTTGAAATAAATCCGAGAGCATTATATATGTCATGTGCTTGTCATAATCTTAATCTTACTCTTAGTGATCTGACACATTCTTGTGTTAAAGCTGTTTCATTTTTAGGAGCTGTGCAATGTATATATGCATTATTTTTAAGTTCTCCTAAAAGGTGGAAGGTTTTGCTTGATAATGTTTTAGGCTTAACTATGAAATCATTGTCTAACACTCGTTGGGAGAGTCGAATAAAAAATGTTAAAGCTATTAGATTTCAATCTCCTCAAATAAGATTGGCTTTGACGGAATTATCTAGATCTTGTGATAATGTCAAGTCAAAGAGTGAAGCAGAAAGTTTGGTCAGTGTACTGGAGAATTTTGAGTTTTTACTTGGTATGATATTTTATTCGCTATTAACATGGAGAGTAAAAAGTTGCAATCTAAATCTATGTGCATTAATGGTACCATAAAGCAATTAGAAGGTGTGATGGTATTTTTTGAGAAATATAGAGATGAAGAGTTTAGCACTAGTATGAATATTGTCAAAAGTCTCGCACTTGATATGAATATAGAGCCTACATTTCCAACTAGTCGTTGTAATATTAGGAAAAGATAATTAATGAAATTAACCATAATGGAGAAATACAATTAGCTGAGAATTCTTTCAGAGTTAATTACTTTCTAGTTGTTGTGGATATGGCAATTGCTTCGTTCAAGAATAGATTTGAAAAATTAACAACATTTGATAATATTTTTGGTTTCTTATTTGATTTAAAGAAGTTGAGATCATTGGATGATAACAAATTAAGATAATGTTGCACTAATTTTACAATAACTTTTTCTCACAATAATATGTCAGATGTGAATTTAGATGATTTTTTTTCTGAATTAAAAGTATTGCAAATAACTTTGCTAAACGAGGTAATATTATTAGTTGAAATTTTAGAATTTGTTAAAGCTGCATATTGTTATCCAAATGTTTCAATTGCTTATCGAATTCTATTGACTATACCTATGACTATAGCATCAACCGAGAGAAGCTTTTTAAAGTTAAAATTATTGAAAACCTACTTGAGGTCATCAATGTCATAAGAAAGGATGAATGGTTTACCTATATTATGTATTGAGAAAGATATGTTGGACAATATTGATCTTGATAATATTATTACTGATTTTGCATCTAGAAATGCACGGAGAAATTGTTTTTCATAAATCATGATCCTTTGTGTATTTATTAGTGTAATTATCTTAGTGTTTTGCAGTCTAATATTGTTGTTTGATTGCTGCTATTGCTATTTACTGTTACTATTTTTAGTGATTTTATTGTTAATGATATTTTAAAGATATTATTAGTTGATGTTATAATCATTTAATATTTGGTTGAGTATATAAACTTATAAATTGAGTAATTTATGTTTCATTGTTTGTATATTGTCGATTTATTGGATCTTTTTTTTTATTCCACCCAGGGCCTATAAAACGATAGGAACGGCATGGCCCTGTGGGTTAGTGATTATATTTAACTGAGTTACTTTATTAGCTAAATAAATAAGGTATGTAGGAAATAGTAGTTGTTATGAATGGAATGAGTTGACTTTTAATCAAAGGTGAGACCCGTTATACTTGTAATCACTATATATGATGAAAATTGAATGAAAACGAGGAACATATATCTTCCCTCTTCTTTTCTGTTTCTTATCTTAACCTATTCATTTTCCCTTTCCTCTTTTTCATGTACGAGTGCCAACTATCATTGACAGATTGTAAAATTTAGTCCTGAGAAGATGCTCCATGGAAGAATGTATGCTACTCGAGGTAATTGAAACTAACTGAATTCATCCTCCTTTAAGCATTCATATTCTGAAGCTTTTCTTCTCCTGCCGTAAAAAAGGATAAGAGAGCCACTGCACATCCTTCGGCCCTGAGCAAGCCGACCACTCAAATGGTTAGTGGTGCCAAAGTGGTGATCGATGGCAAGTTGATTACAACCAAGTGACTCGCTACACCAACAGGCTTTTTCATTGGCTATCTTAAGCAAGATTTTCGGTCATGCAAGAGCGTAGCTGAATTTTTGTTTTTGACTATCCTAGGAGTTAGATGCATCCGGTGGATAAAGCAAAGATAGTTCATAAGATGCCCAGAAGTGCTCAAAATGTTCCTGAAGCTGTTTGACGAACGCTTATTCCTGAAAAGTCAAGTTTGCTTTTTCTAAAATTAGTATATCATCTCCTGGCATCAAAATCAAACAATCCTTTTTTGCTTCCATTAGCTCTTCATTTACCCTCGGACTATTAATTCTTGTGATCAACTGCTAGATTTATCCAGTAGATGCTGAACGATACAATGACTTTCATAAAGGATATACACATAAATGATTTCTTTTTATTTATCACAAGAAAAATGAAATGCCGTTTTAGTTTTTCATTATGAAAGAACTAGTTAGTCTTTTTTGGAATTAGATACTCCGGTAATCAATTCTTACTCTGTTTTATTAAATCTTATCCACAAATTTATTTCCAGTTCATAAATAAAATTAAATAGCACAAAATTAAAATACCCTAACAAAAATAAGACCTCCAACCCATCTTTTGTCAAGCAAAAACCCCAATCCTCGATCATGAACAAGTCATCATGATTTTGAAAGACTCCCATCCTGTAGATGTCCCATCCCAGTGTAGTCCTAGATAAGCACGTCCTTTTGTGTAATACTGTGCGACTTATATCAACTTGGCAAACTTAATCCCTTATGCGTATAATGTCTTGCCGCTTATAACTAGAAGATGAATGCTCATCTTCTTTTCTTTTCACAGTTGAACTTCTTTAGTTCTGTCATTTACTTGAAGTTGACAATACATCATTGAGAATCATATTGTTGCAGTCAGTGGCATCAAATTTTTACATCTTGTTAGTACTTGACACCCTTTTTCCCATTGTACTTTATTTTCTTTCTAAGCATGTCTAGCATTCTTAAGATATAAGGTAGATAATGGTAAGGTGCTAAAGCTCTGAGTGCTACAGCCTGGAACACATGACTTGTCTAAATACATGGACATTTATAATCAAAGATAAGCAAATAAATATGAAAAGTTTATTCAAGAGAGTGTAGAACTAATATAGTCATAATTTACTAATTTCAACTCCCTAGTAATAACACTACCAAGCCATCCTAAAATAAAATGCGATCAACTAACGGATCTTTATACCCAAAAAATGCCTCATATTGCATCCTTAAGATCAGCAGTGTCCCATTATCTAAGAACAATCTACTGACCTCACCAAGGGCCTGTTAATGTCCTTCTCAAGCATAGTCTTTTAGCACCCTAGGACCGATTTGTCGTCTCCCTGAACTGCAAAAGCAAAAAAGGATAATCAGCATCCAAAAATTTCCTGACAACTGATCAGAAAGCAACCTTCCTCAAGTACCAGAATAATAAACAAAGGACAGAAATCACACACTTAAATTCTTAACACATTTTAAACAAGGAACAACTTAATTCCCAATATTTAGATATATTTGAGGAGGTTGAATCATTAATATCCTTTAAAGTGGATGAGTACATAAAAAAGATATGCAGTTCACCAAATCCTCAACCAAGTGATTTTTTTGATAAGTTTCAAGGAACACTGATAGAAATGGAAACAGTCATCAAGCGAAACTTTCTGGTAGTCATTAAGAATTCCATTGTAGCATGTCTTGCATATCCTCTACCCTTATCATTGCATGTTCTTAAGATTTAGATTAATAAATCACTTGTGCTTAATTCATAGAGCATAAAATGGGCATCATTATCATGTCATTGAAGCTTTCACTAGAATACAAGAAGGAAGCCACACCTGATTCTTCTGTATTTCCATTGCTGCCTGCAACAACAAAAGTTACATCAAGGAAGGTTGATAACCCAACTTTTGTATGGATTCCAGATTAACAAGGGGTACCTGTTTTCTCTGCAATTCTCTGTTCAGTTCTTTAAGTTTTGCAATCACTGCTTCCAGTTCCATGGTATATGCCTACGTGATTAACCCAAAAAAAAAACCTTAACAAAAACATTGTTGTAAAGATCTTTTCACTTTGCTGATAAGTTTGAAATATAAATATAGAAATAAGAGTTGTTTCTACAACCTTGAGCTGAACAACAGTTTATACACCAAAACTAGAACCATACAAGCCTATGGACAAGTTTCTTAAGTAATAGACTACAATCTCTTAAAACATTTAATTAAATATTTATATAATAATAATAATTTTCCATCCATTTTCCTTGCAGAAAAATTCCTTCCAACTAGGTAGTATTAAAATTGATTGCTTTAAATTCATATGTTGGTGGCTAATGCAAGCTTAATAACTTGATCAAGGTTAGCACCTAGGCTTTTTGCATTTTGTCTAACACTATTTCCTTCGCTTCTGCAATTATTCTGAAAAGACTCGAAGTCAACCTATCTTTTGAACAATTTAGTGAAATAAAAAACTGAAAACACAAACAAAAAGACATGTTACCAGAGTAATATAACTCTGAACCTATAGCTATATTGATGTAATGCTTACCCAAAAGACTCCCATCATAAAGTGTTAAAGAGTCACTTGTGGCAGGTTTCTCAAATCCATTTAACACTATTCTATAAAACCCCCAAAAGGGAACTTCCACCCACATTAGTGCATCAAATATTCATCAGACACACATAAAAGTAAAAGAGGGGACCTTTTAATTACATTACAGTAAATTTAACCCTTACAAAATCCAGTGCAATGAACGTGATGAAACAGATATTCTAGCTGCTACTGTGCATATAGTAGCTCAATCAGGAAATTCACCTGCTTGTGAGCCCGGGACCTAGCAGCCGACTCTCTATTTTTTATCATCCTTCTCTGTCTTCTCTTAACTACCTTCTCCAAAGCTGTATTGGGTTTTCTTCCTCTAGTAAACACATAAGGAGCTGGTGATTGCGAGGATGTATCTTCATTACTCTTTACAGTGACGTCTGGCGATATCTGATTTGCAGGAGATCTTGTCGCAGCTGAACTCCCTAAACTGACAGCGTTCATTCCTCCACCTTGAAATAACTTATTGTTTATAGATGTGTGCATACCCACAACTGAATCTTTCGGACTTCCAATCTGAGTATTATGAATTGAGTGCATAGGAGATGTAAATGCAATAGTGATTGGCTTGGGAAAGAGTGGTAGTCATTGGGACTGGGAATGTTGTTAATGGGAATTCTGCAGCGGTTGAGATGATTTGATTGCTCCCGCATTCAGCCCTAAACTAGGAGGCTGATGAGCGAGTAAGTTATTGTTATTGTCCGATGCTTGAGCACCTACAATCACATTCATTTGATTTGGCTGCTGAAACCCAAGAGCTAAACTTGGGTCATTACTATAGTTAAACCGGGATAATTCACACAAAAATCCAGTATCATTTGCATTTCCAATTTGTTGATCCTCCCTCACTACTCCAGCCCTTGCTAAGAACTCTTCCAAAGTCATTTCTCCTAATGTCTGTTGTCTCCGTGGCAAATTTGGTACTACACTACCACTTCCATCTTTAAAGGCAACACTAGTATCCTTGATCAAGTCTCTCCACACCTCATCAACAGTCTTTTGACTTAGTGTTCTGGGCAAAGTCAATGATCCTTGTCTTTGCAAATTTCCACCAAGAACACTTGCTTCTCCTAAACCAATAGAACTTGTCATGACCTGAGTCTCTTCAACGGCGCATATGTTCTTCAATAGTTCATCCATGTTTATTGACCCAAAATCCTTCTCAGGCCCTCCACCCTAAGTGTTCTGGAACTCTTCAAAGGTCAAGGAATATACTGAAGGCTGCCGAACTAGTAGGGGATTTCCTGGTGGCTTTGCATTACCGCTTTCTCCAGGCAGAGTGTTGCCAAAGTTCTTGAAGTTCAAATGAGACTCCATTTCTAAAAATTTTTAAGCAGTTAAAACAGCAGGACCAATCAAGCAGCCTTAGAACTTCACCCGTTTGAGCTGGATCAAACTGGAATCTCGTTCCTCTCAGCTTCTTCTACAAAATCATATCCAAACATCCATTAAAGTCGTAAGGGGGGGAGTGACACCAAACTAGATTTGGAGACCAAGTTTACAGCCATAAATTTATAAACTGCATAAAAACCATTGATAATCGCAACAACAACAACATGACTCAGTTGTTGCTTGTAAGAGTTCAAAAAGTCAGAAGTTCTCATTTCAAACATATAAAAGAACGAACTAATAAACACTATAAACGATCTCAAGTTTTAACATCAACTACAATTTTCAGGAGAAAAAAGAACAAGTACTGGCATACAATAAGCAAGAGTTGGACTAAACTGAAGTATGATAAACTTCCAGATAGGATTTCATAACAAACAGAGTCACGACCTCAGAATTGTGAAATCCATGGAAGATCCAAATTTCAACGGAGGTCCCTTAAGTTCAGTGAAGAACCTATGGCTCCAAAATTCAAGTATAGAGTCTCGCATAGCTTCCCATGTTAATTAAAATATACACAACATACTCAATACTCTTAAAAATAGAAAAGGCAAGAAGAAAGCATTAAAAGCGAGCCAAGTTAGGATCGAGACTTGATTTGCATCAGTCTAAAATACTTCAAAGTGCACTAAATTACAAGGTCAGAATATAAAGGAACAAAAGGCCCATCTAACTGTCTAACTGACGCCATTCAAATTAAAGTAAGATTCTTTCTTTTATATTCCAGATCCAAAAATTCGATCACCGCTACAAAATCAAACAGCAAATTCCATGCTTTCACTTCCATCTCCTCATCTCCGTCCCATCACCAAAAGTCAAACTTTCACCCCACAGAATCACTAGTTTAAACCAACCCATCTTCCAAATCAAAAACAACATATAAACCCCGCACCTCCAAGCAAAAAAGTGAACGAAAAGAAAAGCTAAAATCCGACTTCAAACCCATTTTCATCACTCAGTTTAAGTTTTCACAAACTCAAGAAAAGGATCTAGTAAACGAATCAACTGTTCAAATTCTAAACTTTGTTACAACCCATTTTCCAACAAGTAATTTCAGCAGTAAAGATGCAAACTTTATTGCAATAAAAGATCATAAAATAAAAGGGAAGAAGTAATAAGATAAAAATGAAAATAGAATAGTAATAATACAAAAGACAGACTAGGGAAAGGGGAGAGAGAGAGGGGGGAGAGAAAGTCGGGGGAGGCATAAAATCTTGGATTACTTTTCCTCACCTCCTATTTTGCAACAAAAGTTTATAAAAAGTTTGTATTTTTGACAAGAAAAAATAAAAATAGGGGATGAGAAGAGAGAGAGAGAGAGAGAGAAGAGGAGAGCAGAAGAAGACTGAAGAGTGTGTCGTTTCTCTGAGTCGCCAAGTGTCGACAGCCCGCATTTAAGGGGCTTCCATTTTCAGGTCTCTTTCATGTTTTTCTAAATTTTTTAATTGTATTATCATTAAAATATTGTCCCAACCATGATCATCTGGTAATGTGGACCAATCATGAATGAGACGAAACACCGATCTGACTTGGGGCCAATGAACAAGAGCAACATGGGACAATGATGACCGTGGAATTGAGCTTTCCGACACGGGCATTGAATGTGACTAGTTGGGGTTGTTTCCGTTGGATCGGTTAGGACCGGGAATAGTAGGATAAAATTGCGTGAGATGCTTCTGTTTAATGGTATTTGATGTCAGCCGTAGGATATTGCCAATGGTTTGGATTTGTGTTGCTGGACCACAAATGGTTGGTAAGTGCAGCCACCATGCCATATTGATTCCTAAAGATCATTAAAGCTTAGGTTTTGACTTTTGAGAGCTTATGATGTTTACAAATAAAACGTATAATTACATATTTAAATCATAACAGTCAGATTTAAATCATAAGAGTAAGGGAGATCCACGTATATAAATAATGTCCAATATCCCTATATAGAGGAGTAATCTCCAACATTCCAGGCTCCAACACTGATAGACCAGTGTGGGTCCGTCATCACGTGGCACACTCTTAATTCCTACCATTACAATACTATATCATATCAACAAAAGACAATGTCCCATTTACCATTTTTGGCACCCTCAGTCCGAGTTTCTTCAAAGTGAGTGATGAGTGGGACAACAGAACCGGAACGCCTTCATGAAGAGGCGTGGTGGTGGAGCATATCAAGGGAAATAGAAGTCCCCGTCGTCTACCTGCTTTTTAAGTCAACGACTAATTCCAATTTTACTTCTTATCTTTATTAAAAAAACTACTATTAAAGCAAAATGCTTTTCAAAAACCACGAAGTTATAAAGTATCATGATGACTGATAGTACTAATTTTAAAGAAAAATGCTAGTTATGTGAATAAGGTTGTTCAAGGTAAGGATAAATTAAAAAAATAAGAACGCTTTGTATTTTATTCATGAAGGAGTGAATGATGAAGTGTTTTAGAAGATTACGAAAGTAACTATGTCAAACCAAGCCTGAATACCTTATTGACATTGTACAAAAATGTGAAAAAAGTTAAGACGGTATAACTTTAAACCTTGGGACATCAATATGAAATTTTGCAAATAGATTCATTTGAGATTATGGCTAATTATATAAGTAGAATTTTTACTTTGAAAAATCAAATGAAAATAGAGAAGTATAAAGAGTAAGTTAAAATGGAGAAAATCTTGGGTTATTGACCTCAAAATTTTAGTATGATGAGGTAATTATTAAAGAAGTTCTTAATCTAATCTGGTAACTATCGACAAGATATGTACTACTTTGCAAGTCTATAAGCAACGCATAAATAAGTAGTAGCTAGAAAAGCTAATTAAACAAACCCTTTAAAGTTTGATTTGCACCAACATTGTATAAGTTGGTGAAACAACTCAAGGATATCAAAATTCATGTGATAGAGGATGAGAACGTGACAGTCATCACTACATAATAAAGAATATGATGATCATAGTCATGGAATTGAAGACAATCAAAATGATTAAAGTAAATCAAACATTATACTAACATTAACATCAAAATTTTAGAGGTTAAGGCTGTGGTCGTGGCAAAGGAAGGTTGATACGTCAAATGTTGAATGTTATTTATGTCATAAACATGGTCATTACTCCGATAAGTGCAGATATAAAGAGTATGACCAAAGTTGTCATTTTATAAAAGAAGATAACAATCAAAACCACATTCTTTTAAGGGTTATAACAACTGATGAAATACCAAATTATTACATATGGTTTCCTAATACAAGGTGCACCAACCATAGCTGTGATGAGAAAAGCTCGTTTTTTATCTTGATAAGTCTGTCTACTCCAAAATTAAGTTCACCAATGATATCACAGTTAATGGGGAAAAGATGAATTTTAATCAAATTGAAGAATTGAGACCATATCTATATTTCAAATGTTTTATATATGTCAAGCATCAAGAGCAATCTGTATAGCATGAGTTAGTTATTATAGAAGGGTATTAAAGTATCCTCATGATGATCACTTTTCAATTTTTGGTTTGTACCACTTATTCTTAAGGTTACTTTAACAAAAAATTGTATGTTTCATATTTATATTTCTAATGACGTTTGTATATGCTTCTATAATATGGTTAAAGTGAGTCTTAGTTATAGCACCTATGATTTGGCCATTTAAGCTTCCAATTTTGAAGTTTCTTGCTTAAAGTTATATATGGAAAAACTTATAGAGTATAATCCATCCAAGTCAATTATATGAAAACAAAGCATATTTCTATTTAGAGCTATAAATAGTCAACATGCAATATGGCCACAAGAGCTTATTCATGTTAATGTATTTGGTCCAATGAATGTTGAGTTGAATGAAAATAATAGGTACTTCTTGATCTTTATTGATGATTACACCCCAAAAAATTGAACTTATTTATTGCCAAATAAATCTAAAGTTTTTATTTATTTTAAGAAGTTAAGACTCATGCGACAAGACAAAATGACTATTGTATAAAGATATTTTGTACATATGATAGGGTGAATAAGTTTAAAAGTATTGTGCAGAATTCGAAATACAATATCAAATCACTGTTCTTACACTCCATGATATAACAAGGTTGTCAAACAAAAGAATAGGATCTTTTCAGACATAGTAAAGAGCATTTTTTTTCTTTTGAAAAAGTAAAAAGGAATTAATTATATATATGAATGAGTTTATAAGAATTAGTCTTACAAAGGATACCTTGCCTAAAACAATATAGCCTTGACCAGCATACAAAACGCATCGTTGAGATGAAAACAAACATAACATAAATAGTAATTTTAGATCATTCTGTCAAAGCCTCTAGAAAAGAAATGCCCAACTTAAGGATTTCCTTCTTTTGGACCTCTCTAAAGAGCATGCGTCATCCTAGGGCCGTTCCTATTACTTTATAGGCCCCGGGAAAAGTTAAAAAAATCCTATTTTTACTTATTTTTGGGCCCTTACAAAGAATAAAATAAACAAAATATAGACCCTTTTTGTTGTTCTTTATGAAGTCAAGAATAGGCCCTATTTTTTTATTTTATTTTTTATGAGAATAAAATTAGGCCCTATTTTATCATTTATAAGGATGGGCCTCGGGTGGGTGCCCACCCCGCCCTTACCCAGGGCCGACCCTACATCATCCTATTGCCCTACAAGTAAAAGTTTTGTCACCTCTTGATTGTGTGTTTATCTAGATCTAGATCTTAATCTTCTTTACCTCTCTAATGAATTTCCTCAGAGATACAAGTAGAGATTACACAGCAACGCTAGTTGATCAGTAAAAGAGTCGGACCTTCTATAGAAGATAACACAACCCTCTATGTAAAGCTCAGTTGTTCTTTATGTGAGAGATTTTCTTCACTATGATTATTACTGATTGAGTGCTCTTCCTTTTAGAATAAAAAAATATATTAGTTAATTCTCTATGAGGATGTTATAGTAGGATAAACTCTATTTGATCCTCGGATACAAAGTAATTGCTCCCTAATTCAGAAATTAGGGAGAACAAAATCTCATCCCTAATACGAGCCTTATTTTGAAATCTTCTTAGGCTTCTTTTCCGCTATAGCTTTTTAACAGTTGAAGCAAAAGAGATGATAAATACCACCTTACTAGATGAGGGGGAATTTTTTAGTTTTAGGAACCAATTAAGAGCGTCCATAAACTTACTCCTTATGTTATACTGCAAGTAGAGATCCTTTTTTTGTTCCATATGACTTTAGAAATATCATAAAGGAAGAAAAAGAGGTCCCTAATCTCCTCCTCTCCTTCACATAGAATGTAAGTAGGGTTGGTAGCTATGTAAGGCATTATGTTTAACGTGCTCAATCTATCCAAAATAGTCAACCACAATATGAAAGAGTAACTAAGAATGAGAGAATCATGCCATACAATAGGGTACTATTCCACCTTAGAAGTATTATAAACCATCTAATATATGAATCTTGAAGAGTTATAGATATCTGGAGGTTGGTAGAGATATTGGGAAGAGTTATAGATATCGGGATTATAATTAGGAATGAGATATTACATCTATGAAGGGATATTGCTCTATTGTCCCCCTATTAGGATAAAGCTAACCTTGGAATGGATAGGGATTAAATTATAGTTGAGAACAACTTGGGGTATTTGATCAAGGGGCTTATATATGTCCAATTATCAAACCAAAACGAGGCCTTTTCACCATTTCCTATCTTACAAAGTACAGTTGGTTCCATTATGGCCTTTAGCTTAAGTAATTGAATCAGGAACCAAAAAAGGGAAGTTTTAATATAAATTGACCATATATTATTCCCCTTAAGGATATAAGTGTGGAGTCATTTTATCTATAGTAACTCCTTCTCCAACAAGAAATTCCAAATCTTTTTTATCAACATAATTCTATTATTAATATTGGTGGAGATTAGCCCAAAACCTCCTTCCTCCTTTCACTTTAAAACTTGAGTCCATTTCACTTTGGCATTGTGCCTCTCAAAATTTAGATTGCCCCAAAGGAATCTTCTAAATAATTTCTCTAAGGTCTTTATAAATCCTTTTGCAAGAAACATGTGAAAGGAATAGTAAATATGTAAAGAATTTAATACTAATTTAATGAGTTACAGTCTACTCCCAAAGAATAGAGTCTTATTATCCCACATGTTTAGTCTTCTTTGTATCTTCTCTAATAAAGGATAACATTATGAAAACAGGATCCTTCTAGTAGTGATGGGGAGAACTAGATAGATTAGTAAAGCTACCTTTCTAGTCATACATATGATTTAGGATATTATATACTCAAACTAATCGGTGCTAGAAGCCAAGATGAAATGACACTTCTAAAAATTAATTTCCAAACTCGAGAACTCCTTAAAAGCCAGTAGAGTATATATAAGCAATTCCATTGATTTACAGTGATCCTTAGAGAAGATTAAAAGGTCATCCACAAAGCATAGATTAATATGCTCCACTTTTTTTCATTTGTTATGTAATTTAAAGTGTCTGTTCTTCCCCACATTGTGGGAAAGCATCTGTGTAAGAACCTCTATACATAGGTTAAAAAGTTAATGGGACAAAGGATCCCCTTGTCTTAGGCCTTTATCTCTTTTAAATAATCCAATATGTATACGATTAATCAAGACTGAGAAGGAAAGGGAAGTGATACATACCTCAATCTATTTGATAAAAGCAATAGGAAATCCCAAAATCTCCAAGGTTTGTAATATAAAACCCCATTCAACATAATCAGCCTTCTTGAAATCAACTTTGATGACACAATCATCTGGGGAGGAGTTTTTTCTCTAATATTCTTTCATTAGCTCTTATATAATTGAGACATTTTCACCTTTGATAAGAGAGTTCAAAACTATCTTCAGTCTATTTGTAAGAATTTTATAGGTTGTTTGTGGTTTTTAGTTTTTGTTTTTAGTTTTTAGTTTTTAATTTTGATTTATGTTTTTTATTAAAAAACAAAAACCTGTTTGGTTGAGATTTATAACATAAAATTGAAAATAAAAACCTATTTGGTTAAGATGCAGAAATTAAAAAAAAACTCAGATAACGATAATAAGAAAACTAGTAACATAGAAATGCAGAAACATAAAAGTCAAAATAAACCAAAAAAATAGAATAACAAACAATTGGAAATACAAAAAAGCAGATAAATGATAAATAGGAAAATCAATAACTCAAAAATGCAAAAATAAAAACTTGGAAAATCATAAACGTAGAAAAATCAAACATCGATGGAAAAGAAACCAAGAAAACCATAAAATAACACAATATAATTATAAAAATGTCAAACCAGTTTTAGAAACTTACTTAATTTTGACGTAAGAGATGACTTAGGGATGTAAGAGAGAAGAAAAGAAAAAAGAAGCAGGAGTGAAAGAAAAGATGACTTTGAGATGTAAGAAACTAGAGAAGAGATAGAGTTTCTATAACGAAGGAAGTTTATAGAAAGAGGAAGTAGAAACTAACACCTGTGGAAATTTGTTGCGAAATATTAGAAAATATCTTTTTCTAATATTTTTGTAAAGTTATTGTGGTTTTTTCCTTTTAAAAATCAGAAATAATAACAGTATTCAACCAAACATGTTTTAAGAACTTGTTTCTTTTTTTTATAAAAACTACAACAAAGAACAGGAAAGAAAAAAAGAAACAAACAGGCCCTTAGAAATCACCTTGTAAGGAAGTTTGAACATGCAATAGGCCTAAAGTCCTTAAATGAAACATGATTAGAAATCTTGGGCATTAAGCAAATATGAGTCATGTTTATCTATTTAAGAAGGATAGCACTAGAGAAGAATTCCTTTATAGATTTCTTCAACATAGGACTAATATCCTGCCAAGTCTTTTGAGAAAAGAAGCCATTGAAACCATCCGGACTTAGGGATTTATTAAGATTCATCTGAAATACTACTTCTTCTATTTCTTTGTCTCAAATGGGCTTAATGACTAAATTTGATTGCTTTTGTGAGATCCTTTTCTTGATAAAAGAGAGTAACAAGTAGGATTCTAATGAATTTGAGTAATAATAGAATCTCCTAAAATGCCTCTCGGATTCAATAAAAAGTTCCTTTTGCTTAGAGACTATAGAACCATTAGGCATGATTAATGAACAGATTCTATTAACATTTCTTCTACCCAAAATAGACTTGAAGAAGAACTTAGGAAATCTTTCCTCTCTTTTGATCCAATTAACTTTAGCTCTCTATTCCAAAAGGCTAAAGTGATTTTTGCTTGCGGATAAATAGTCTCTCAGAAGTTCTCTCTCTTTGTGTAATAAGAGATCATTACTAGGATTCCTTGATAACTACCTCTAGATGAATGTGAGTGCCTCGTTAGCCCTATCGACAACTTGTTGTGTGGTTGAGCCTATTTTAATTATTAGCTCTTTCATTTTTTATTTAATGGCCTTGAGTCCCTAGACAAAAACGTATTGATGTATGCCCACTACTAGTGACTCTAATCCCCTTTAAAGAGCTTACTGAAAGCCGTTATCCTCCACCAAGAAATTGTTGAACCTAAAAAGACCCTTCTTATAGAATTATAGAAGAGATTCTCTACTTAGATAGGGGAGTGATATGAGAATAACGAATCTAAAAATGTTATTGCACTTTCTAAAAATTGGGCAATCCGGTCTTGATTAATAAGGAGCAATCCAATTTTCTTCAAAAATCCCATCTTCTACCCTGTTTATTTATCCACTTGTAGTAATACCCTGAGACTTTAGATAAAAAATGCCTAGCTTCCTCATAAATTCACTGAAATCAGGGAAGAAAATTTTCAAACTAAAGTGGCCATCTGATTCAATTCTGAATAGGATTGAAATGAAATATCCACTCAATAACCAAGAGCCATTCACTTTCTTATGAAATTCCAAGAGGCTAATCCATAACTCTTTTCTTTGACAAGTATGATTAGCGCCATATATAACTGAAAAGAAAATCCAATTTTTTCCTAAGTAAATCTCCATTTTAAGTGAATCACTTGCATTTCTATCTCAAAAACTTAAACATCTACAAAGGTTTGGTCATACCCTATAATAATCCTTCCTAGACTATGGTCTTGGTGATTAAAAATAAATTTCCACTATGTAACCAATTTATTCATAATCTTATTAAGATTCTCATGTCTAATTTTGGTTTCCTAAAAAGCAATAATACTTAGATTAGTGCTAAAAACAAAATAACCCAAAGCTTGCCAGCTTGATTAGGCAATTAATCCCCTTTACATTCCATGTAGTAACTTCCACTAATCAAAGAGTTTGATAGAGCCTTTATCTTTGCTCTTCTTAGATTTCCTTTTTTTATCATCGATTGGAATTCCTCAATTATTGTTACATCTTCTTTGTTTTCACTAGAGCAAGGAGAGATAACTAGGTAATGCAGGTTGCCTTCATTAGTTAATATGGAATTCCATCCCTCAGCTTTTAATCATGTATGCTCTTTCCTTGAAAACAACTCCTCAATAAAGATGCTAAATATTCCGCTTGTTCTTTCTCCATCATAAGGGAAGGATATCCTTCTAATGTAAAGTTTAAGTCTTAGCCCTTGTTAGTTATCCCTTGTCCTAATAATTCCTTATAATCACCTCTTTAGAAAACCTCACCTATTGGAACCTACTTTTTACCTTATGAACTAAAAGAGGGCTTCTATTGATAATAAATGTGCAAATTATCTTTAAAAAGTGATCCATTATGTCCTAACCTCATAATTGGGATACATTTAGGTAGATCCCTTGAAATCTCCAGATTAAAACACAATATAACATATCATTGCCTCTTTCTTTTTGTTGTTTTTTATCCAAACAAAGAGGCTTACTTAGGAAACTTGCAATCTGACTGAGAACCTTAGTTGTCCAATATTCAAAGGGTACATTGAGCAAATTCACCCACATAGGAATAACTCCATTCTTATCAATCGTAAGCTGAAATTCTGGCTACCATGGTTGTAAAAAGAAAGGAGCGATAAAACCCTCGTCTATGATCTTGAGAGCTTGAACTCTGGAAGAGAAAATGAACATTATATATTCATCCTCTATAGTATACACCTCTATTAATCCTTTATTTTTCCAAAATGATGCAACCCATTTTTGTATTATAGGAAAGGCAAGTCTATTATCCCAGAAAAACCTAACTAAGGAGTTCTCCCAAGATCTAGCTCCCTCTTGAAGAGTTTTCAGGTCCAGGGAAACTATAGCTTACCCATTTTCAACCTTGGGAGGACAAAATGCAAAGAAATTTCTGTATCTCCTCCTCCTAGGACTTACTTCCATGTCTTTCTTTCACTAGATTGTTGCAAAGGGTATGAAGGAGTGTAAGTTGTGTTTAAAGGAGAGGCTAGAGGTGACTGTGTAGTGTCTAAGGATAAAGGGGGAGAAGAAACTAGGGTCTTACTGAAAGGAGTAAGGGAGTATCCCTACACAATCCTTAAGAGATTACCGGTTTGGAAAACATTAAAGTCTGGAGGGAAGGTACAACTTTGAGAAAGCTAAAGCTTTAGATACCAAAAATAGACTAGTTAAAAGCGAGAAAGCAAAAAGATAGAGAAAGGACCAAAATACACATTGCAAAATTGAGGTAGATCAATATTGGAGAAGTTGAGTGTAAAGATTTTACAAGTTTGATTTGGTTCAGGGTTGAGAGGAAGGAAATGGGGAAAAAAATACATGTATTAGAAGCAATAAGACAGTAAGACAAAGCAAGTGAGGCTTCATTGGGTGAGCATTTTTTCTTGTTTTGTTTATTTATTGAACATGTCTCTAACACGAAGCGTTGAAAACTCATGTGGAAGCATAGATTATTATCAAGCCAAAAGTGACGTATCTTAAGGAGTTTGTCATTATTGCTTATAACCATGTACCAATATCAAAAAGGATGAAACTTGATGATCAAAGAGAGAAAACGAGCATTGTTAATTTCACAAATGTGGGTATAAGTTGTTTTCTAGTAATAATGAAGGTGATTATTCGTAGAAATATAACTTTCGCTAAAGATGAAGTACAGAAATGGGATTTAGAAATGCATAAAGTTTCGTAAGATGTCTTATTAAAATTAATGGAAAAGCTCATTAAGGCTATATTTGGTTGGACGTAAGGTTTTTAATGGAATAGAATGTAAATAGATGTAATATTAGAAAATTGTTGTTTGGAAGGGATGGAATGGTTCATAATGTAATATAGTGAAATATTGTTTATCATTTTACATTCCATCTTAAACCCGTCAAAATGGAGGTAACTTATTTTTACTGTTTAGTATATAATAAGATGTAATGTGAAACACTCCCCTTCCATCCTATTCCATTTCATTCTATTATAAACCCTTATTTGAAATGATGGAATAATATTACATTACATTATATTCCATTAATAAATATCCAACCAAATATAACCTAAGTTGAGGCTCTTAACACAAATGAGTAAATTGCACCAGTTCCTTCTACACCACAAATTTTTGTAGTTTCTGAAATGGCACGAAGATATCCAGATCCTTTGCCACCTACTCTCTTTGGTTCTGAGATTGTAAGGATTTTTGCCTTCTTTCTGTTCAAATTCAACCTGCATACTAAAATCGATTGCACCAAGGGGCTTCGATTTTGCTAAAAAAGGATTTCGTTGAAAAATCTATGGGTTACATCTCGCACAATTGCCCATATTACTTATATGGGGTGACCTACTTACACTGATTCCAAAGCGGCTCCCATTCCTCAAAGCTCAGCAGTAGAGTCAACCCCTCCTTCAGTCGGTTCATGAGCTGTATGAGGTATCTCCTGATGAAGCCTTGATAATGATAGAAATATAGTGCATTTTTTTTAATATACATAGGTTACGAACCTATTACATTTGAAGAATTCATTCAATTTCCTAAGTGGTTAAAGGTTATAATAGAGGAAATAAGGTCAATTGAAAAGAACAACACATGGGAGCTTACTGACATTTTACAAGGTCATAGATCCATTGATGTAAAGTGGCATTTCAAGAATAAAATGAACGCAAGTTGAGGATTACACTAACTAATGTCAACCCTATTGATATTCACATCTCTAAAAGACAAAAGACTGAGAAAATTATTAAGGTGATGCTTGAAGCAAAGGTCATAAGGTATAGTGTTAGTATACTTCATAAATGCTTAACAGACCATATTTTTATTCTCATATTTAGTGTTATTTTTTGCTTGTTTGTTTAAAAGTATTATGTTATTTTTTATACTTATTTAATTCTTAGTGTGTTTTTAGGTTTTAATTGCCTTTATGGATCGAAAAGAGAGGAATTTGGGTGAAACTGGGTAGGAAAATAAAGAAGTGAAGATATATTTAGGGACACGCTTGTACTGATGAAAGACACGACTTTATAAGTAATGTACACAGCTACATAAAGGAATGTGTAAATCTCTGTAAACATGTACAGTTTAAAAGATGTTTTGTCTATGTAAAAATGAGCACACCTGTGTAAGTGGTGGGGACTGTGTCCACTGTCATGTAAACTTACAAGAATGTGTTTATATATGATTTTTGAAGGAGATTGAGAGATATGGTCATGCACACGGTTGTGTGGTTGACCATGTGTACTCTAGAAATCCTGATAAAAAAATATAAAGGGCAATATGAAGGCTAATTAAAGAGGGTCGATGTTTTAGAGATAAAGTGAGAGTTTTGACATAACTCTAAACCTAAAAGCATCAAAGAAGCAGAGATTGATCAGAGATCTGATAGAGAATCTCTTTCATAAAAAATTTAGAAGATTATATATTATGGAAAAGGGAATATACAATGGATTCTCTTATTTTTAATTCTTTCTCTTATTCTTTGGTTATGTTTTCTATTATTATGAACTAAATTTGTTTAGTGCCTAAGTAGGATGAACCTTGGGAGGGACATTGTGATTTGATTCTTTATTTAATGCAATATGATTATTGATTCGGTGAGATTTAATTATGTGTTTTGATTAGTTCTTGAATTAATTTGTTCGGAATATTGATTGATGTATGATTTCATGCAATTAAGATAAAGCAATCCTTTTGTATAAATATATCTATCATAACTAAAAGGAATTGCTTGCAAACCTATAAATAGGTTGATATAAATCATTTGAATTAGGGTTAAACCTAATAGTCAAATTCACAAATTGATAAATGCAATCTTAAGGATTAAAACTAAAAAGGCATTTCAACTAATCAGTCGACGATTAGGTGTTGATATTTTAGACCAAAGATATTACCAAAAGATATAAATTTTCACAGTGTAATGATATTTAATTAAATTGCATGATAAAGAGTTAATAACTTAAGAAGTCTTTAAGGATATCACTTTATTTCAGTAGCAATTATAATTAATATCACCATTTAAAACAATCATTTTATAATTTTATTGTCTTTTTTAATATAAGACAACAATTTATTATTATCGCTTCTTAATATATCAAAGCCAATAAAATATTCATTATACTAATTTTAAGTAACATATCGTAAAACTGTTATAAACATATTGTTACTTAAAACTCTTATGCACAGTGTCATGTCTCCTATTTCTTCTTTATATTCTATATGCTTCTTCATCTTGAAGTGGTTCTTCCTCAACTTCATCATCCTAAATACTTGCCCTTAATTTACGTGGACTAAGTAAGGTCATTGGTTGATGATGATGTTGGTAGTAATAGCAATGATGGAAGAGAGTGGTAGAACCTAGTATAGATTGTGATGAAAACATTGTTTGAATAGGATTTTCAATTATATTATACTTATTTTCATCTTTTGCTCAAATTTCCTAATTTGAAAAAGCATTGACTCTTTAAATTGTTTTCCATATACATTATGCCCTCTTGTTATGATTCAACTAAATCTCAAATTTTGCTGATTCTTCGTATAGAGTTCTCTAATGAATATCATTTTTTAGCCCAATTTTTATTAAAAAAAATATTTTAGATATCTTTCACACAAATATAACATGTTTAAGATTTGGTAGTTAAAAGACTAATATGTAAAAAAATAAGAAAACAAGAATAAAGATTGAAAGATTGAGATGAACGAAGAATTAAATATTAAGATGAAACAAAAAGAACAAGGGTCAAGAATCATAGACTGAGATGAATAAAGAAGAAGAAAAGATCAAATGTAATATAGAAGAAATATGGATGGAGTTAGTCTTCTTTGAAAATAATCATTGGCTCTGATAGTAAATATTACAATCAAATATTATCGTATTAAAAATTGACAAAGAAAAATAAGAATAAAAGAAAACAGAAATTAGAAAATAAAGAAATGAAAATAGGCTTTTATTTATTAATAACTTTCCTATATCTTTTATATCACTCTCGTGACCAATCATACTCAAAAACGTATTATATTTTTATATGTAACATTTTCGTTATCTAACATTAGCCATGACAATAGAAAATGCAGTCCAGTCCTCGCTTGTCCCTCTTTGCTTTATCCAATCAATCCACCCTATTTTGCAAGTCATTTCATTAGCTTAGACGAAAATGAGTAGTCAAGATTTCAAGAAAAAGACTTGGCCTGGAAAATCAGAAAAAGAAAATCTAACAAACATAATCTTATCATTTGATCTGAATTTAAATTTGAATTTGAGTTTGAGTATATAACAAATAGTATATTCTATATATGGTATAACAAATGGTATAATTTATGTGTTGCATGAGATGAGATCACACTCCAACCTAATATTCTATTCTATATATGCTCTTTGCTTGGATTGCATGAATTCTAGTTCTCCAATTCCACCTTCTTCATTATTGTTTTGCAATTAATTTAAAATATAATTAAAGAGAATATTCTTAATCAATAAAAAATTTGAAGTTTAATAAAAAAAGTGACAATTAAATAAAAATAATTAATTTATAAAAATTGATTAATTTATAAAATTAAATAATAAATTGATTTACTTTTAGTGTTAAGGGTTAAGAATTTAAATTTTATTAAAAAAGTATGAAATAAAAATTGATTAATTTATAAAATAAAATAATAAATTAATAACTTAATCAAAATATAAGCCACTTTAAAATTTTTACCTTAAACCGATGGTTGAATTAAAGCCAAAATCAAATCCGAAAAAGAAACAAGTTCGAACCTTAAAAAACACCGAAACCTGCGGTCTGTCGAAATATATATACATGTGTACAAGCACGAATTTGTTATGTAGAGTGTTGAAAGTCTAGAAGCTATAGAGGTTAGCGTAAAACCGCCATCAGCCGCCGCCGTCTAGGACGACGACGACGACAACGACAACAACAACGACAAGGAGACAGGGGTATAACTGATGAGAAAGTCCGGTGCTACGCCTAAGTTTCTCGAGAATGGATCTCCTGACGGGGAGAGGGAGAAGACCTGGCTCAGGCTCAAAGGGAACAACAACGCTCGCCGTCTCCGACGCGTCAAGAGCGTGACCGACGTGGATCTGGAGGAGCTGAAGGCGTGCATTGAATTGGGATTCGGGTTTGGCCCGGATTCTCCGGAGCTTAATCCCAAGTTGTCGGATACGTTGCCTGCTTTAGGGTTGTACTGGGCTGTAGAGAGACAGTACAGTAACAGTTTGTCAAGGTCTTCTTCTGAGTCCTCGATTTATTCTGATGGTGATAATGGAAGTACATCATCGATATTTGATCAAGGTAAGGAGTTTTCAGAATTATGTCTTCGGTAAGTTTGAATTTACGGAGATTCTTCTTCCTTTGCAGTTTGTTACGAACAATTGTACTTGATGAATGTGGCTAACCACAATATTGCTACGGCAATTTTCAGCTGTTCTGTTGGATTGATCTAATGGTTTTTGTGTTGGTGGTTGGTAGATGATGCTCCGGAGACGGTGAAGACAAAGCTGAGACAGTGGGCAAAAGTGGTTGCTTGTTCAGTTCGGCAACTTTCTCGTTCATGAAAAAACCAATCAATCCAATAGTAACAATAGAAGATCAGGGTTATTAGGATGTCGTTCTTGCAAGTTTTTGACATGTACATTATCATTGTTGCTAGATCTTGAGAGATTATGTTTATACATGGTGGTATTAGCTAGCTGTTTAATTATAGTATCACATACTGCACCGAAAAAGAAAAAAGCAGGATACTCCACATGTTTGACTTATATTTTTTTTTGGATCAAGTGTATAAGACTTATCTAATACGGAGTACTCAATTAATATAATCGACAAATTATTACGTCAATTCAGTTACGACGAAAGCATAATGGATAAAGATGAGATTATTAGTAGGGAAAGTGATGAAATTTGTGGCTCTTTAGACAGTTATCTTTGATTTCCTTATCTTCAAATTCGTAATTGGTAGTTGTTACAAGCATATAAACAAATTGTAAGCTGAGGGGATAGCTAAGAAATATTGTGAGTCGGTTGCAGATAGTCTTGAAGGCAAAAAGTTGGCATCTTTCACAAGGATGTCTTCAATCATTGATTAGTTTTGATTCATATGACATCTATATCCTCTCCAAATAAAAATTATAAAAAAATTAATTAAAAGGAATACTTTGTCTAATTTTATTACGTCAACGTCGTTTTAACTTTTAGATATAAGTTTAGAGATTTTTCAACTTTATCTAATAGTCAAAACGACATTGTTTTGAGCATTAGATAAAGTTACAGAGCATAAAATTGGATAAAAAATCTCATAAAAATAAATACCACCGTAAAATAATAAGCAAGTTAGAATTAACGAAATAAAACAAAAAAATGATAAATAATTGTTTTCAAATACGAAAAAGCTTTAACAAAATATCTGGCTGACATTCAGCAGAGATATTATCGGCAAATGCTGACGTGGTAGTTAATGGAGCAACTGACACCTGTAAAGCGCAGCCAATGTGGAGGGAGGCTTTTCGTGGCCCCAAAAACATTGCCGTCACTTTCTCTCTCTAAGAGTTCCTCTGTACCGAAGTTGTTTATGGAAACTAACAGGAGGAAGGGGCGATCGTCGCAGAAGGCTATGGCGAAGCCGGATATGGTGGCGGTGGATAAGTGTCAGAGCGAGTTGACTGCTTCGAGCTCGGAATCTTCCGCTACTGGTACTACTGCTGTTGATTGTTCTGAAAATTTCTCGTTTCGGAATAAGAATGCGGCACCGGTAATCACGTTTTCTCTCTGTTTTCTTGTTTGAATTTGCAGTTAGTTTCTTGGATTTGGTTTTCTGTAGTTGGAAGTTTCTGGTTTTAGTTTGTGTTTATTGTATTTGGAGAGTATATATATATATATATATATATTTATGCAAAAGATTGAAGTTTGTTTAGGTGTTTGGATTTATAGTTGCGTAGAAATTCTATAGGGCAAGCAGTTTGTAATAAACGGAGGTTTTCTTCATCGATCGGAAACAAATATAAGATTTCTTTTAGGTAGAAATAGTGAAACAAGGTGTTAACTTATTTCCAAGCGAGGAAAAAAGTTCCAAGTTTTTAGTTTTCCAGAGAAGTTGTTATTTGCATTCTTCATTGACTTATCATATGGAGTTTACTAAAAAAAAGAGACGCTTAAAGGAATCACGTTGATTAATTATTTATATATACATACAACTCCATATGTATAAAGAATTTTTTGCCTTTTCAAATAATGGAAGTCTTATAACTTTTTGTTTTTAAGAACTCAATCTCTTATTGAGCTGTTACTTGTTTTTGGAAGAGCTAAAAAGCAAAATAAATGCTTTGAGCAGGCCAAATGAATAAGGACCATGTTAATTTACTCTCTGTCTCTCTGCTTCTGTTTCTATTTTCCGTTTTCTGTTAACTTGTTGCATCTGCTAGAACTATGGAGTGATCAGAGTCGTTGGAAATTTTGTTGAGATCTGTTTCCTTGGTGAAAAGTTTCTTTTTCTATGATGCTTGATAATTAGTGTCAAGAAGAATTGGCTAGAGAAATGCAAGAAATTGAAAACAAACTGATTCTTTTTCACTTGGTAAACTACCAATTTTCCTTTTTTATACTCAGATAAGAGGATGAAAAACCTGGCAGATAAAATATTAAATTTGTAGCAACTTTTCAGGCTTCCGTTTCTTGTGTTGTTAATAAGTACTGGTCTTTCTCTTTTTGAGGATTTTTTTTGTTTATTGTCCAGCTCTTATTCACATCTTAATGTGAGAAACCAGAATTTATGTAGCGTTTCCTATTACCACTTGCCGACCAAATGGGTTGAAACAAGTAAATGAACTTTTTACCCTACCTGGCTTCTATACTGGATCCTGTTTGGTTAACATCAATCCATCCTCTCTTTCAAAATCCTAGAGGGGTGGTCTACTTGTTTGCTTATATATTGAAGTTAGCCTCAAATGTTTTACCCTCATTAAACCATTATTTCAATTTTTCTCCTGTATAACTGTTTAGTTTAATTAAGTCTATGGATAAATGTGAAAGGAAATATGATTGCCCTAAGCGATCTGTCAATGTTCAGAACTTAGAAGTTATCATGACATTAGTGGAAAATCATGTAATTATTTATTTTCTATAGAATACTTTTTTCGAAGTTAAATAATGTAAGTGTAAAATTAGTAACATATTTACTTGAGCTCTAATGAGTGGCTTAGTCTAATTTTCCATTTATTCATAAATTGACCACAGGAATCATCGTCAATGTGGACAAATGAGAAGCATAATCTGTATCTTAATTCCTTAGAAGCATCTTTTGTTAATGAATTGCATCAGTCCGTTTCTCTTCGCGGTTGTCAGCAAGGTATAAGATGCAGACCACGTCAATATCAACAGCTGCAACGAGAACTTTGTACTCACCCACCTCAGGTTAGGGATTTTAATCTTAGTGTCTAGAGACTTCCCCTCCCCTCCTTTCCAAAAGCCAGAAGTGGAAGAACGTGGAATGGACTTAAACAAATACCAAAAACATGAATACTTTTTCTGCTTATTTTTGTTTATTTTCACCTTCATATTCATCTCTATTATTTATCAGATCGTGGGTCTACATGATGGTCGCCACAAGAAAGACAAAGTTGAGCCTGTGTTGGAAAGCACAGCTGATTCTGATATTCTTCAGAGAAGTTCATGGATATGTTATTTTACATCTTCTTTCAAACAACATAATGCGGCATCTCAAGATTCTCAACAATGCATTGACTCTTGTGCCAAGGTAAGTCATGAAGAAGGGACTTGTGCTGTTGCTGGTGGATTAACAAGAACCTCAGAACTGCAGCCCATATGTCATCTATCTGATCTTATTATTGATGACATCATAGGTAACATTAACATCATATATTATCGCCTAGAATTCAAATGAACTTGTTTTTTTTTGGCTTTAGTACGAAATGCTTTGTGAGTGTTGAGTACTGGAGAACTGTTTAGGTTGAGTACGTACCGATATGGATTGTTCTACCTCTCTGTCACATATTTGCACTTCTACTCATGTGGTTCATCAATTGCAAAGCATAAAAAGTTCTGGAATCTAAATCCTAGTGGAGAGGGGATTTTTAACATCCTCGACTACTGGCAAGGGTCAGACTTTTGGTTTCTTGCAGTTAGACTGCTGGCTGGATGCCTGGATACTTTATATGGTCAATACATACACTCATTTGTTTCTCATTATTGTTTCTACTGAAAGCTTTACTTTCTTACAGACGTTTCAGATCAGAATTTTGTGGATGAAGAAGAAGGAGAGAAGTTGTGTTCCGAATCCTTGCTCCAAAGATTAAAGACTGTTGAACCAGATGCGTCAAGTGACGATTGAAAAAAGTGCAATGTGAGTTCTGTAACTGCTTCTTCTACTTCAATATATAAACAAAGTATACAAAACTCTGTTAAAACTTAAAAGGATACTTCTTCAATTTCTTATGGTCCACTTTTCATCGATTCAATTTTTGTCTTCAGGTTGTGCTGTTTGGGAAGCCTACAATTTATGTTTCAACTGTCAGTCAAGCTTCCGCTTACAGAAAATCAGCTTCCTCAAGAATTGCTGAGGGAAACCTCTGATAGGTCGGTTGACCCAAAATGTGATCTACTTTCTTAAGAGAGAGCCAATTTTCACTTGGAATTGTAACTTGAATGGTGACCCTCGACTCAAGTGCATCAAAACATTGACCAAGGTTTTCTGCTCCCCTCTATTTGAAGAATCATGTTGAGGATAACTTGACAGAAATAAAGGCAACTTTCCTGAATATTATACTTTGATTCTTGTAAGGTTCTGGTGCAGATACTTTTGGTAGATACTTGTTGGAAGATTCTTTGGTAAGCACTATAATAAGCAGCATGTTAGGTTACCATATAAGATTTATTCCTGTTTTCTTGTTCATTTATCCAATTTTGTTCCATTGTCGAACTGTATAGTATTTAGAAAATGGAGAAGATTACAAATGGTTGTGACATCTGTGATGGTTTACTGCTCTATCGTTGCTGAGTTGAATGCCTATTATTTGTAAATTTGAGACTCAGATTGTGTTGCTAATGACCACATAATGTAGAGAGTTTTCTAATGATATTATCTATTTATGAATTGCAAAGTCAAGAGTAGTGGATAATCTATGGGGGTGAGACGTGTAAGTTTATATTGACGTGGAGGAGGAAGATGGAGTGTGCTTAAGCTGGTAGAAATTACAGGTGCCAAAAATAACAGTCGTTATCTTCCATTGGATATCCCCGTTTCCTGCTCCATTTTTTGATTTATCTGCTTCATGAATTTCAAAATTGGCATTATCCGTAGGCAGTGTTGTTTCTATCTATCACGTTTCTCAGTTTTTCCAGCCCTTTCAGGAACTTGGAAATAAGAATATCCTCCCTCAACCCAACCATCCTTACATGTACATCTCATCACAAATGGCCCCTGCAAAGATTTTTTTATTTCTTTCAAAAATGATAATGACAAAAAGAAAAAACAATACTTCATCTCATTCAACAGTAACAAAAGGCAAAGACTCTCCTTTTCAAATGATATATAAAAAAGATTCTAATTTTGTACAAAGAACAAGAAGAAAGCTTTCCTGTACTACAACGAGCCTTCCTCTCAGCCTTGGTTTAGAAGCATTGGGACAAAGTTGGATCCTTTATCCAAATTCACAGAATCTGGATGACACCACAACTAAATCTGGGTTGAAATAATCATGGATTGGATGATTTATTTAGTTCGAAAGTAAACAAACTTTGCAAATCAAATCTGCAAATTTGGAGAAAGTTCTAAAGATCCCTTCCACTATAAGTGTTTTTTTTTTTCCTCGTTTCCAGACAGTACCAAACTTCTTTTGAAAAGTTTGGCATAAATTTTAATTCTTTTAAAATTTTTAATTAAATTTCAAACATTTTGAAATAAAAGCAAATTTGATTTTAAAAATTAGAATAAATTTATTAAATTTCATTAAAAATAAATAAAAAAAGTAAGCACTGATATGGCCCAAGTGGCTATTGGCTAAGCTGCTCGACATAGCTTTCCTTTGAACTAACGCATGTGAGTTGTGACTCCGGTCTAGCAGCCAAGTAGCGAGCCATATCTTGGCTGATACAAAATCCACCAAGTCCTTTAATTAAAGCTTGATCGTCTCAGACCAAAACAGCCAAAGAAAGAGGGGAGTTGAACATTCACGTGTTCCTATTGGCCAGGGCTACGCTTCTTCCGTTGACTCCTCGTGCAGACTGAACAAACCAATGAGCGACACAAAGGTCTTCCCAACCTTAGATTTTCTACCTCCAACCCAAAAACTCGCCCAAAACATCAGCTGAGTATATCAACATCCTGTAGGAAAGTCCAAGGACATTCCCTGTTCTTCCAAACTTAAAAGTCAATTAATTGCCATCTTTTATAACAGCTTCTTCCTTAAAAAGATCATCTTTAAACATCAGTTGGGACTTTCACCCCTTGAAAGTGAGGGGGAGGGGGAAAGAGAAACTAGAGGGGTTTTTACGAAGAAGTCGAGAACGGGAACAGAGAGTATTGCTTGATGGGTATCTTTTTAAATTCAAGAGGCTCAAGAGCCGTTGAAAATACAGACGGGTTGCCCGTACCAGATGGGTTGTCTTCCTCCTCGTCAGTTTCTGTTCCTAAGAGGAAGTGGTCAAATGTTTTGCCAGTTTTTGTTGCTCTCGTGGTTTTGGCAGAGATCCTGTTTCTGGGTCGTCTTGATATGGCTAAAAATGCAGCTTTAGTTGATTCATGGGCTGATAGTTGGTTTGATAGATCGCTTCCGTCGCATGATTGGGGTGTGGGGAGTGAGGATTTGGGAGCTAGATTCAAACGTCTTCACGACACGCGGAAAAATTTGGAAACAGAGAGCTGCGAGGAATGGTTGGAGAGAGAAGATGCTGTTGTTTATTCCAGGGACTTTGGTAAAGATCCTATCTCTGTCGTTGGCGCCGAGAAGGTCTGTCTCAATTCAATTCTTTTGTTTTAGACTTCCTTTGATGAACGTGAAAAGTTTGACTTTGATCGACTATATGTTTTGATGAACGTGAAAAGTTTAACTTGGATCGACTATATGATAACTGTTGCTAGTTGCTTGATCCGTGGGTGTTTTTGTTGGATTTTTGTGTATGGAATGAGTGAATAGCTTCACTTCTAGAAGGTTAAAATTTTCAGTCTTGATTATGAGATCCTGTGTAGAGCATGGGTTAGTTTTTCTTCTTTATTCATCCAAGTGGACCGTCGTCTTCTAATCGAATATAGTTTTGATCGGTGGAGAAGAGGATTATGTAGCCGTCTCTAACAAGATTTGGAGACAAAATGCTTGGTGTTACTTGAATTTATACAATACAGAATGTGATATTTCCATGGAATTGATTACCGAGTTATGAGTAATATTTATGTACTTAGTGATAGGTGGGATTTCGAAATGTTCAAAATTTTATGATGTTGAACTGACGGTGAGGGCACTTAGTTAACTGAAAATTTTTTCAGTTGACTCTGTTAAAATCTCTCTCCCTGAATTTTTGTGGTCTTTGTCCAAGAGCAACAGAGATACTAAATGCATATTGACCATTAATTTTAAAATAAAGGGATTGGGGTTTTAGTGAAATATATTGGTACCACTCGTACGCTAAAACTAGGCTTATAGGCTTCAGGTTGATAACCATGCTTCACCTTGGAAAATATAAGCTACTCAGTAAAACTTCAAATTCAATTGCTTGGAAGTGCGAGGCAACCATGAATAGATATTGCTTAGCTTGTTGGACCTGCTGTCTTAACAAAACATACTTGTTTTGATGCATTACTCTTTTGTATCTTTTAAGATTTTTTCCCAGTTTGGATTTTTAAAATTAACTATTTTGAGATTGAGTATCAAACTTTTGCTATGAGGTTCACAATATTTTCCATAGCTCACATGTGATTCTCTTCATTACAGGATTGGAAGACTTGTAATGTGGGGTGTCAATTTGGATTTGGTTCCAGTGGAAATCCTGATGCTGCATTTGGATCAACTCAGCAATTTGGGACTATGACCGTGCACCGGTCGATGGAATCAGCTCAGTACTATTCAGATAACAATATTGCCATGGCACGACGGTGGGTAAGCACAAACTTATATAGGTATCACATTAATAAAAATATACCATTAAGAACACTCAGGAAATAATAATCAAACCTCTCAGGTTGTTTTTGAAAATTTTTAAGTTATTGCTGCATTTTTTATCACTGTAATGAGGTGAATCATTTGTCCACTTGCATTCCTTCTAGATTTCTAAGTCGTACCTTGAGAAAAAAAGAGAGAGTTTATATCTTCTAACAAGATTTATTCTATTTGTTAATCAAGTAGAGAGCTTGGTTTTACTAATATGGTTGAGGAATGTGAAAGGGATTGTACTGAACTATATATGCCATGTTGCCACTTCTTTCGACCGAAAAGATGGAATTCATGACTTGAATACAAAGGTTAAGGATTGAGCTGGTCTTAACAGTAATCAATTGCTAGCTTCAACTAGTAATGGGAAATGTGGTCAATTGCAAATGAGTTGCCGCTTTAAACTGAAGAAGAATTGGACTGCGTTGTTTCAAATGTACCCAATTTGAATATAATGTCTGGTATATTTAAATAAAACACAACTGTTTGCATTCTCCTAAAGTTTCATATATTACCAGTTTGAGATCCTATGGAGCTAAATCTTTTTGTTCTTTAATCTATTAGCTTTATGAAAATTAAGAGGATCTTTTTTTTTTTTTTGTTTCGTTCTTATGAATTAGGAAGGGATACGATATCGTAATGACAACCAGTCTCTCATCAGATGTGCCAGTGGGATACTTTTCCTGGGCTGAGTATGATATCATGGCACCAGTGCAACCCAAGACTGAGAAAGCTCTTGCAGCAGCTTTCATTTCCAACTGTGGTGCTCGTAACTTCCGCCTGCAGGCTCTTGATGCACTTGAAAGATCTAACATCAAAATTGATTCTTATGGTGCTTGCCACCGTAACCGTGATGGAAAAGGTGAAACTGCATTGCCATTTTGACATATTTCACAAGTAAAATTATTGTTTTTTTTCATGGCATTGTTCCATTTGTAGTTCATAAGTTGTCATACGATGTGATTCAAGCATCAACTTTCACTTTTGGCTGTAGATGCTAGGCCTCCTGAACACTCGCCTTTCAACTGGTTTCTCTTGCCTTGAAGTTGTTGTCCTTGAGTTGGATTGTTGTGCACCTGAGGCTAAAAAGTTGTTACTCATAAAATGGAGAAATCTACGAACAGTTAACTAATACATTTTTAGTGAAAGTAGTATTGCATTTTCCAATGATTCTAATTCTGCTGATGTTGGATTAATTGGGAAATGTTGCATTCACCTGTTGTTTGACCACTGATATTGCTAACAACTCAAAATAAATATAAATTCTAGAAATTAACCATCGCTATGGATATGTCTAAGGTTGTAAAAGTCTAACCACACAGGCTCGTAAAGTTTCCAGGTGGAGTATGTTGTGAACTTCTGTGCCCTTATAGCTTAAGAAGTGCTTTAGGATTAAAGAAACAGAAGATTGCCTGTTGCTTGATCCCC
>JANZXR010000172.1:38636379-38667213 GCA_027575705.1 Erythroxylum echinodendron | reverse complement strand
GAGAAAGAGGGAGGTTTGAAATGGAGTCCATTTTTTTGAGGTAATCTCATTTGATGCTACAAATGCTCTTTTGCTACGAAAAGTTGTCAGATTTCAAAATGTGGTGATTCATATTGTCTAATTTGGTTTCAAATATTAAGTCTTTGATAGTTAGATTCTGTTCCATTTCAATTTCATTTAGTATGTAAGCAGTTATGGTTCATGATCTCACTTCAGGTTGCACGTGAAAGCTGAAACTTAAGACCTTCCTCTACCTCTTTTTCATTGAAACGTTGTTGAATTGTCAAAAGCAGGTCTGGGAATCTTACAGTCAAGGCGCTAGAGCATGAAGTGCTTAACAAGTTCAAGTCCATGAAACACGTACCAATTTGGAAGGAGGAAAGACCCGAAAGCATAAGAGGAGGAGATGAATTTAAAGTCTACAGGATATACCCTGTAGGAATGACACAGAGGCAAGCATTATATACTTATAAATTCACTGATTTTGATTTGAAGAATCATGTGGAAATCAATCCATGTGCCAAGTTAGAAGTGATATTTGTCTAAAACCATGCTTCTTGCGATTGGAATCTCCATTTCAACGTGTTCTGCAAAAGCTAGAAGGAGGGGGTCAACTGCTGGTTCTTTGTGCTTTAGATTTGGATACTGGATAGAGTTCATTTGCCTTCGTTTTACGATTTCCTCATTGATGGATGGATGGATAGAAGGAAGAATAGGGTTTAAGCCAATTGTTGGGTTGAAGTTCTCAGCTAATTTTGGAAGTAGGGTAGACAACGATTCATCTATGTAAATTGAAATGTTCTGATACAACATGAGCCACTTAATGAATGAAGCTTATTTTCTTGGTATCTTACTGGAATGAAGGTAAATTTTATTTTGTTGATGATGGCTTGAAGATTAGCGGTATTAACAAATTAGGAATGCGTTGTTAAGCTATCAGAGTAGATTGCAGAAATCAGCGTGTAAATTACCATCTTCGCGGTCATGGCTCAACCTGAAGCTTCCTATCCTAGTGGAAGTGGCAACAGAAGTAGATCTGATATCTGAACTAAAAAAATCATGTTTTAAGGTATACTTTTGGTAAGGATTACATGTAATATTATTGTCTAGCAAGTAAAGTATTCTGATTCCACACACCCCCTAGATGATGACACTCTTCTTCTATCGTCAATGCCAATTGTATTTATTTGTAACAATTGGCAGCCTTCTTTATCATCTGAGGAGGGTTTATCTGTTTCAGTAAACAATAAATTACAAGTTGGGACAAACCTTGTAATCTTCTCACCTCTTCTGTCCTAACCAAATCACCTTACAATTCGTCTTTTCACTAGACTTGTGGAAGTTATTTAGAACTCGGAAGCCAGAGATGAATATCTTCCCTATTCTCTTTAGTACGCGAGATGAGAAGAAATAGTAAGTTCCTGCCAAAATCCGAACTTAGTTATTATTTTAATGTGAACTTCCATACACATTCTTGGGATGATTCTATTTCTAGAACTAAAGTAAACTAAAAACAAGAAGAAACAAATGTAAGCAAGAGAGTAAATATCTGAACCTTCTGACAATGAAGTAACTAAATCGATTTAACGTAGAGATCGAAAGGGTGAATTTGATAAAAAATAAAAACCGAAACGACTCATGGAGCAAGTAATTGGTCAAAAACATGGTCCTGAAAGCTACAAGCCACATGTTTTGATGTTCATTTTGTGGCGGTGGTTTCAGTGTCTGCCTCTTGGCTTCTTTAGAGGGTTAAGTCAATATGAGCTCCTCATTTCCACTTTGAGGTGCGTGTCCCAAATAGCATTTCATGTTATCCTGCGTAAAATAGGAAAAAGGGTGTTTTTTATACTAATATTTTTTAAAACATCAATTCAGATACTCTCGAGTATTATTGGTATATCGCAAAGAATATCCAAAGTGTTTCCTTTGATGAACAATCCGACATATTATTCTTGGTTCTGATTGCATATTAGGATCAAAAAATGAATTTTACAGAACTTACAACAGTGTAAACATGTTATGCCCAATGATCTTTTACCGCCAAATCCGGTTGATTTACTGAACAAACATCCAACCGACAAACTGAAAGTTGTAATGAGAGGCCAATCAGCCAGTCACTTCCAAGATTTCGCCTTAAAATTTTATTAAGAAAGAACTTCAATATGATGACCCTTGACACATCCCAAAAGCCTCTTCCAGATATCCGAAGAAAACCCCCTCTTCTCCTTCTACGGTCCAATAAAATGCCTTCTCCTCGCTCTTTCTCCATCACCCTTTATCTGTCACCTTCGAAGGTTGCTCCTTTTCTGAGTTATATTTCAAAGTTGTGATCTTTATCACTGCTACTGTCCATCACCATGTCCTCTCTTTCTGTTAGGTTTCTTTCACCTCCATTGTTGCAATCTTCCTCTTCTTCAAGGCCAAAAACAAGGCTGTTTGCTGGTCAAACTATGGCTCCAGTGAAGGAAGAGGTAGACGCAGGGAGGTTGGAGCCGAAAGTTGAGGAGAGAGATGGTTATTGGGTTTTGAAAGAGAAGTTTAGACAGGGTATCAATCCTCAAGAGAAGGTGAAGTTAGAGAAGGAGCCAATGAAGCTTTTCAGGGAAAATGGGATCGAGGAATTAGCTAAGTTGTCAATGGAGGAGATTGATAAAAGTAAGGTTACCAAGGATGATATTGATGTTCGCCTCAAGTGGCTTGGACTCTTTCACAGAAGAAAACATCATTGTAAGTTTTAAGCGATAACATTTGGTTGAGCTTTTCCATTGTCTGCCCTTTTTCTTTAAGCACTTTTTCCAAAAGGAGAAGTATTTGAACAAAATGTTTAATATACGTTCTGATTTTAGTCTGGAGCTCAAATGAAAATATCAACCATCTAAGTACCAAGTTCACTTGAGTAGCTAAAATCCATCAGGTCGAAAGTAATCAAATCATTAAACGGATTTTGAGTAGTTGTGATATTTTAACGGATTGGCAGTGAAGTTCTTGTCAGATGTGTACGGAATTGACGAATTAACACTAATTTGTTCTTGTTGTACTTTATTTTCATGATCAGATGGTAGATTTATGATGAGACTGAAGCTACCAAATGGAGTAACAACCAGTGCTCACGCGCGATATTTAGCAAGTGTTATTAAGAAATATGGAAAGGATGGCTGTGCAGATGTGACTACCAGGCAAAACTGGCAAATACGTGGGGTTGTTCTACCTGATGTGCCAGAAATACTTGAGGGTCTTGCTCAAATTGGCTTGACAAGCCTGCAGAGTGGGATGGACAATGTGAGAAACCCGGTCGGAAATCCTCTTGCTGGAATTGACCCATATGAGATTGTCGATACACGGCCTTACACCAACTTGCTATCCCAATTTATCACTGCAAACTCTTGCGCCAATCCTACAATAACTAACTTGTAAGTTTGTCGGTAACCTTCCTGCATAACACTTTCAGAACAGACAAATTATTATTGTTTACTTGATTGTATATCTGTGTCAGAGAGTCCTCTTAAGAACTTGCCACTGGCAGAGTTGGATAGAAATTTTTAAAGTTGAGATTTGAACTTGAATACATGGAAATTGTAGGTCCAGATATTGATACTGTAATTGATATCACAGTGGATGTCAGCTGGTTTAATTTTCTTGAAGAGGGAATAAAAGATGGAATTTTAATCATAGTGGAGATTTGTTTTCGAGTATTTTAACCATTGATTCGATATTTGCAGACCTAGGAAGTGGAATGTATGTGTTGTGGGCTCCCATGATCTATACGAGCATCCTCACATTAATGATCTTGCTTACATGCCTGCCATGAAGGATGGAAGATTTGGATTCAATTTACTGGTGGGAGGGTTCTTTAGTCCCAAGAGGTGTGCTGAGGCAGTTCCTCTCGATGCATGGGTCTCAGCAGATGATGTGATCCCAGTTTGCAAGGCAATACTTGAGGCCTACAGAGATCTGGGAACCAGAGGGAATAGGCAAAAGACTAGGATGATGTGGTTGATCGATGAACTTGTAAGTTATAGTTCATATTTTTGATGAGAAGTTGTTAAGTATGACTCAGGAACATCGAAACATTCAATTTGGTTTGGATGTACCTGTCATAGATATGTTCTTCATTTATGATGATTTGTTTAGTTTTGAACATTTTGAGTTCCTGATTTGCGATGTGTTGTATAATTTTAAGGGCATAGAAGGTTTCAGATCAGAGGTGATGAAAAGGATGCCACATCAAGAGTTGGAGAGAGCCTCTTCAGAAGATTTGGTTGAAAAGCACTGGGAAAGGAGGGACTACTTGGGTGTGCATCCTCAGAAGCAAGAAGGTTTTAGCTATGTAGGTCTTCACATTCCTGTTGGTCGTGTCCAAGCAGAGGACATGGAAGAGTTAGGTCGTTTAGCTGACAGATACGGCTCTGGTGAGCTCAGGCTAACTGTTGAGCAGAACATCATAATTCCCAACATTGAAAATGCAAAGGTGGAAGCACTACTTAAAGAGCCATTGCTTAAAGACAGATTCTCACCGGAGCCACCTATTCTGATGAAAGGCTTGGTGGCATGCACTGGCAACCAGTTCTGCGGGCAAGCAATAATAGAAACGAAGGCTAGAGCCTTGAAGGTGACGGAGGAAGTGCAGAGGCTGGTATCGGTGAAGCGAGCGGTAAGAATGCACTGGACAGGCTGTCCTAATACCTGTGGGCAAGTGCAGGTCGCAGACATTGGGTTCATGGGGTGCATGACGAGAGATGAAAATGGCAAGGTTGTAGAAGGAGCAGATGTGTTCTTAGGAGGAAGAATCGGGAGCGACTCACATCTGGGTGATGTGTATAAGAAGGGTGTTCCTTGCAAGGACTTGGTGCCTTTAGTCGTTGACATTTTAATAAAACACTTCGGCGCTGTCCCTAGAGAGAGGGAAGAAGAAGTGGACGATTAGCGAATTGTATTATCTTCGGTTGGTCACGTGGTTTTCTTGTTGACTTTAGAGAGTTATAAAGAAACCTTAAAAAACCCAATTACGATAAACTTGTCTTAATGCCATTCCAAAACCAACTCCAAACTCGCACTTCCTAACAGTTTCCATTTTCATTTCATATTAAACAAAAATCAAAACAAATTCCACGCGCTTCAAACCCGACATAATCAGTACATGTGATGAGCCCACGTTCCCAAGTTGAGTTAAATTCATTCCTTGAAGATTCGGAACGAGATACCAACTGTTGCCAATGTGTCTTCATGTGGACCCGACCAACGACGCACATCCCTACGATCAAATCGCATCTAATCCAACGGCGAATGCGCCATGTGTACAGTAACTTACGTACAACATAGCATTGCCCCGAATGTATAGAGAGCACATGATAAGGCATCTCTCCTACGTAACCGCGTAAACAGAAATCCTTTTGCTTTCCGTTTTCTAACACTTAACATTCCAGTCAAACTGGTCACGTTTTCAGATCTCCGTTAGCTCTCGTCGGAGAAGTGAACTGAATGCCGTTTTCTTCGGAGAGTGGAGTCAGAGGAGTCACCGCCGCTGATTTGTTGATCAGCTGATTGATGCTCGACAAGTCTCCAAGCTTTCGGTTTTGGTTGCAGTGAAAAGCTCTCGCATGGACTCCATCTCCAGTGGCTCAGTGCACTTGTCGCATTTCCTTGTCGCGTTTTACTTCGCTTTCGGTTTCGTTGCTGCGAGGTTTTTACTGGACCGATTCATCTTCAGAGTATGGTCGCTGTTTCTGTAATGCTATTCTTTTTGCAGAGTTTTGAATTAGCTGTTGCGTGCAGTGAGTTATTTGGGTGAGTGAAGGGAGTGTTGTTTCAGTTGAAGGTGTGTAGCTAATTAACTGGAATGGGAATGGAACTCGAGGGATCAGGCCTGACGATGAATCTCTGTTTCTGTTTGACTTTTGAATTATGAGATGAAATTTCCTATAGTTCAAACGTTGAGCATTTTGTTATTTTTGTGATTGTCAGAATTTGATTGTGTGATTAATTGTTCATGGAACCTGTTGCTAATTGGATAACTGTTTTTTTTACTTATACTTCTTTAGTTTAGGCCTTTTGAGGTCGGAGACAGAGAGCTGTTGAAGTTTTGGCCTGAGCTTTTGTTTTAATCAACTGTTAGCATGAAACTTTCTGGAATGGGAAGTTCAAATAGAAATGATAACAAAAACACCCACTTTTGCTTAATTTGAGTTTCTTTATTTTCTTATTTTAAAACCAAAGGACTGTTGCTTTTTGACTACTTAAAAGCTGATTAATATATGAGATCGGACTATTCCGCAACTGTCTTGTTTCGTTGTTTGGTAGTAGATTGTGTGTGTGTGTGTCTATATATATATATAACACTGCCTCTTTTATTAAAATATTTGTAATAAACCTCACACTTGTTCAGAGGCTAGCGATATGGTTTTCAAACAGTAAAGCCATTAAGTCAAGGATTGACGAGACATCAAAAGCAACCATTGGAAAATGCTCAGAATCAATGTGGAAGCTAGCGTACTATGGCACTGTTGAAGCTTGGATTTTAAACATCACTTACAATGAACCATGGTTCAAAGATATTGGAGAATACTTCAAAGGATGGCCAGAGCAAGAACTGAAGTGAGTATTTCATATAGTACAATATGTATATTTAGAACGTATAGTTGTTTGTTCTATAATTATTATCATGACAACAGTAGATACATTTTCCTAGATAAGTTGGTATAAGAGGCTGTTCTATTATCTATATATACTTCAGAAAAGGCTTCTCTGGGATCTTATTTACTTTGTACTGACGTGAATCACATTTTCATTTTCAGGCTCCCTTTAAAGCTTTTCTATATGTGCCAATGTGGTTTTTACACTTACAGTATTGCTGCTCTCCTTACATGGGAAACGAGAAGGAAGGATTTTTCAGTGATGATGTCTCATCATGTCATAACAGTTATCCTGATCAGTTACTCATATATTGCACGGTAAACCTCAACTGTGATGCCGTCCTCCAATTCTTAGGGGCATTACAGGCATATAGTCATTCTTTTCCTCAACTTCTTTACATGAGTCAAGATCTTTGTCATGTTTTCATCACTCCAGAGTCGAATGTTGTTTCTTCTATATGTTCTCATCCTTCTTGAAGATACTTTTAGATGACGTGAAACTTTTAGCTCTGCTTTAAAGCTGTTGTGTGTGTTCTTTCGCCGAGATATGCAAAGGTGAATCCTTTAAGTTTTATGTGTTTTGCATGCTCTTTATATCTACTTTCTTATTCTCTTACACTTGCAAGTTACTAAAAAGATCTAATTCTAGCAACGACTTTTGCCAATTTTGCAATAATTAACTTTTCCCTTGGGTAGGAGTTTATTACTAAGTGGTATGTTCGGTTATTGTGAGGTGAACATATTTTATGTCCACATCAAGGACTTTCCCTTTGAATTGTTCTATATTTTGTGCTTTTGTGCTTTCATCTTATCATTCTATATAATAAAATTTATTGTTCATTTTAAATAAGGCATTTGCTGGTTAAGAGGAAGAAACCTTTGAATATTTACTGATTGGGAAGCATCAAAAGACACTAAAATTTGATGCGAGAGGCTGTTGAAATTCATGGCATGCCAATGACGTTAAACATCCTAGTGGAACAAACGACTCCCTGGAAATTACGTGAGCATCAGCATTCTAAGAAACTTGACTTTGTCTTCATCTCAAATGTGAATTGGTATCAAAATCAGCATCTAATTAACACCCTAAGGACGATGAGGAGATAATGTGTGAGGCAGCACAGTATGCTAGGATCACAAATAAAGCCACATTTGTAATGTAAAAATTATCAGACGAGAAACAAACATCCCCCAAAATATATGATATCTATAAAAGTTGCATTTAGTTATCCTCAGTTGTAAGGGACAGAGAAATGTCTGCACAACAATGGCTTGCTCTTGCAGCTGAGCTCAATCATGCCATCCATAATCATTTGCTAGATATTGCTTCTTCTCTTTCTTTCTTTTTCCTTCAAGAGATTAAATATTTCTACGGTTTGTAGACCACCATATTTAGATTGAGATAGAAAAACATCTCTGAGAAGTCTCGTCAAAATAGGAATCTTAAGAACTCTTCAATCTTGCCCTATTTTAGCTTCCTTATATGATAGAGTAGCCTTTAAGAATTACAGAGTGACATTACAACTATCGTGGATGTATATTTGTTTCCAATTGCAGATTTTTCCGGATAGGGTCTATTGTACTTGCCTTGCATGATGCAAGTGATGTGTTCCTAGAAGCCGCTAAAGTCTTTAAATATTCTGGGAACGAGCTTGGAGCAAGCGTGTGCTTTGGCTTGTTTGCCATCTCATGGATAATATTGCGACTAATATTTTTCCCATTTTGGGTTATAAAATCTTCAAGGTTTGTTTTCAATACATCACTTAATCTTTTTGTGTTTGGTTTATGATGGCTTTGGTTAACTTATGCTCACATGTGGCTGGCTTTTCAGTATTGATTCTTTGGATGTCTTGGATTTAAGAAAGATGTCTGATAGATCAATGTACTACGTCTTTAATACAATGCTGCTGATGTTGCTTGTGTTCCACATTTACTGGTGGGTTCTCATATGCTCAATGATAATGAGACAACTGAGAAATAGAGGACAAGTGGGAGAAGATATAAGATCTGGTATGTTTCAATTGCTTGTTAAAAGAATCGCACAATTTACAACTACTGGACGTAGTAGCCTTGTAAGCCTAAGGTTCATCTGTAGGGAGAGTGATATTGTATTTCTTACTTTCCTCATGTGCTAAGTCCTATAGGTTGCATGAAAGAAAAAAGAAACATGATACAATTTACAACCACTGGAGGTTCTAACCTCGTGGTACTAAGGTCAACTTTAGAACTTAAGGTGAAAGGTTCTGTTGTTCCCCTCTCCTTATTGCCAAGTCACAACCTAATAGTTTTATGTATTTGAAACAAGTCACCGGACTTTGATGGCTATACCTAGTTAGTCCCCTTCTACCATCAAGAATGTGCGTTACATGTCTTCTTGTTCTTGGTCCTTTATTTCCTACCTTTATCTGAGAAGCATCTGGCAGTCCTTGAACAATCTTGAACTCCATCTAGCGGAACTATCGGATGATGGATCATGGATAGTAACATTACTTTCTGTCTCATCACATTGCCTTTATTATCTTAATTTGCATCCCATTTTATTGCAATTCTTAATTTATTTCAGTATATTTCTACTGCAGATTCTGAAGATGATGATTAGGTGAAAGGTTTTGTTTCAACCTTTCTATTGTCATTGGTGGCTTTCAGGCTATGGAATGACTTGTAGGTTTTCACCCTAATTTGTTGGCTATTACCTGTCAGATGACTTGTGATGCTGTTGTTGTTATTTTTTGCTCAATTTTTTGTAGTATAGATATAAAGAGAGAGCATAATCTTTTGCCAGTCCTTTTTGATGTACAAATAGTACAAGGTCTTTGTAAAATTACTTAGTTGAGAGATTCGTCGAGCAACACTAATCGGAATGATTTGAAATGTTGAATGTGTGAAATGTATTCCACAGAATCGTCTTCTTTCTTGACCTGATAGCAACTACAAGATTTTTAGACTCGTTTTGGTTCAAGTTAAATTGGGTGCAATTGTTGAATGTAATAAGATTCACCCGTTATTAACTCAGTTTGAGACGACAACTTCTTGTCTCAATTTGTAGATTATTGTCCAACCTTTTAGGAGTTATTCTGACTGCAGCATGCCTCTGCCTTTGTTACATATAAAATGTTAATACCCATTAACCGTTTGGGGAATAAAGGAATGAATTTGAATTAGTTGTCTCTCTCTCTCTAAGTTATCTGCCTTCTCTTTTCCTCCCGGCATTTGTCTCTTCTTCTCTCTGCTCCTTCTGGATTCTTCCCTCTCACTTGTTCTTCTTTGCTCTCTTATTGAAATTAACCATAACAGCCTTTCTTATGCCTTGATTACGGTTGCATGAGACTGTATGGAACGAGAAATTTCAGATGGCTAAGAATTCTTCTAATCATTCAAATTAATGACCATCAGGATCACGAGAACATGGATCGAACGATGTCTGCTGCCTTTGGCCGTTATGAAATGAATTACTGACTCCTGGCCTAATGGGATTGACTAACTCCATAAGCATAATATTGAAAAGAAAGCCTTGTGTTGGGTCATAAACTGGGTAGTTAACTCCACTGCCTTGCTTCTTGTCAGATTTCGGGCAGCAGTGATTCCCAGAGTGGTCGAGTGCCAAGTTGCATACAAGTGAAACTTGAACCAAATGCATTGCAATAGCGAACGAATTGGGATATGTTCCCTATGAATGTTGCACTTTTCTTCAGACATGAATGGCAGTTAAGGGTAGCTTAGTGGAGGAACAGACTTGCATAACCCCCGCCAACTGAACCGAATTTAGTGTTTGAAAAGGGCAAAGTTGTTTGTTTACATGGCTGTTGATATTCTAAAATAAATTCAGCGTATTTACCTCACAAGTGGAAGAGGCTTAAATATTACAACTCCCAGAAATAATTTGACAAGAGAATTTAGGTACATAGAATGAGAAGTGCAAGATTCAGGAATTCCTGATAATTAATGTACGAATGATATGTACTTTAAAAAATAGTGCAAAGAGGTAGTTAGCTAAGATAAGACTTAGTGAGTTAGAAGCTAGGGGATTGTTTGTTTCTGTTTTTTTTCTGTTTTATGTTGTCGTTTCATAAAAAATGAAACAAGTCAGTAAAACATGTTTGTCTATGTTTATTGCGTTTTTTGTTTCTGAAATTAAAAAACCACAACAGTTTTACGAAAACAAGAAAATAACGTTTCTCTATATTTTTGCAACGCATTTTCTTGGATAGAAAATCAACTGATTCATTTTTTTGTCTTTAGCAAATCCATCACGAAACATACTACTCATTACATATATTTTGTTGTCCCAAACTCGTTTCTTCCCTCTCATCTGTTTTTTTTTTTGGATTCTTGCTTCAGAACATGCGACCTCACTAATTAGAGTGACTGTTGAGAAGTTGCAAACAACGTCAATGGCAACGGTGGCCGCACGAAGCATTTTCATATTGGATTACCGTAGGTGCAAAAAGTGACTGATTTTGGGTTTTTTACGGGATTAGTCTTTGAAAACTTTTATGATTTTCGTTGATTTGCATCTCTTTTTCTGGTTTTTTATGGTTTGTTGTCTTTTTGGTTTCTTGTTTTCCACCCATTTTTTATTGTTTGTGAGTGAGATGTTTGTGAATATGTTCTTTTTGCCGGTGAAAAAGGAATATATAGTAAACAGGTTGTAGCAAAAAAGAGATGTGAGAATTGAGATTTTCAGAGATAATAGTGAAGTTGCAAACAACAAACACTTGGGAGGTGGTGAGATTGAAGCGTGAGAATGATAGGCTACTCTGTTTGAAATGGTTTTCTACAAACCTAATAGTGAATTTGAAAACAGAAAAGACTTGGGAGGTGGTGACATTTACATTGTTTTTTTTTGGGTTGTCAATCCTCAGTTTTGGTTTGCCCAAATACAGTAAGAACCATATTGCTGCATCTTCAGGATTTCACTTTCAAGTTAATCCAAATTTTTGTCAGAGGACACGATAGATTTTCCTTATGCAAAAGTGAATAAAATTTCATTCTGCTTGTGTTAAGTTATATCAATTAAAGTTCTTTAAGAACACGTTTTAAGTGGGAGAAGTTTGGTTGTATAAATTGATACCAAAAATTTAACTAAAATACAAACTTAAAATCTGAATCACTGGGATTCATCTTGAAAGCTTGATGTATGGAGAATTGTTTTAAGCCAACTTGTTACAACAAGGGTGCTATAAGGTATCCAGTTCGCTGGTGATCACTCAATGTTAAAAGGAAATGCATTATCACCAAATACCTGAATCTCTCTATCTTGAAAACCAAAAATACATTACAGGAAAGGGATTTGTTTTAGCCAAAGGTTTTTTGAAATAGAAAGTGTTGGTTGGATGAAATCAAGATTTTGCTATAAGCTAGAGAAAGTAACATTTTGAACCTGAGAAGCAAGGGTCAATTTGTAGTTAACATATTTGTCTGTAGTGCAAACATGATGCTATTGCTAGTATTCTCAATGATTTTCCCTTTCACGTGATCAGTGGACAAGTGTAGGTGGGCAATAGAAAAATAGAATAGAAAGTAAGTAGTGGGTTACGACAAATTCCATGTTAAACCAATTGTTTTTTTTTATTTAATGCTCATTTTGCTTTGCAATGAGACTTGTGTATATGATAGACAATATTTGCAAATAACCCAAATGAAATCCCTCTCTTTCCCCTATTGCCAAAAAAAAGAAACAAAAAGAATTAAGGAATTCATGTTGGAGTGATTGAGCTATGTGCAAGGCTCATTTTTGTTGTCTTTTCTACAACTCATATTCAATTATCAAATTTAGCATTCCAAATGTTCAGCTAACCTTCATATAACATCTAACATTACTTGAGCTTTTGTCTTTACATAGACCTACAATTGAGAGGTTGTCTAGTTTCAGTTAAAATGAGGTTGTAGAACCTATGTTTTTTGGTGATTGAGGTGCAATGAAATTGTCAAGTTACATCTCAAATCGTGTAACAACAGATGGAAGAACAACCCGATTTTCCAAATGGGGAGAATTTTTAGACTTGGTTAGGATGATCAGTATCTTTTGGCTGAAAAAGCGATCAATCAACCTCTCTCTCTCTCTCTCTCTCTTTGTATTTATATATATATATATGTGTGTATGTGTGTGTGTGTGTGTGTGTGTGTGTGTGTGTGTATGTATATTTAAATCTTACTATTAGTCTCATGCATCAACATTTAGTCATGGTAATGCTTCTATTGAATTTTGGTTGTAAACGTCATGTAGCAAAGACTTCATGTTGATGGAAACAAAGCTCTAGTTTGAGCTTGCAAGGCATATGTTTTGTCCACTCTTGAAAAGCTAAATCCAAATTCACTTTTTTTCCTTTTTTTTTTTCCTTTTTTTCCCCAAGGACCTAAATGACAAGTATGAATATTGGGTTGCCAAACTCTAAAATGCAATGCTCCCTACTTCTAAATTAAACTATACGTTGTTTGAGTAATTGGGACTTAAGTGTGTTAAAGAGGAGGAAGTACGACACATGATCACTTTATATAAAATTCTATACAAGCAATCTTTTTTTCAATCCAATAGATGCATTTAATCAAAAAGAGAACGCGTATTTGATAGGCTAAGTGATAATGATCCAAATTTTCAAAGTATGTCTGTCATAAAGTTTTAATTTTATTATATATATAGAATGTGCAAATTTTTTGATTATATAAATATGCATACATTTTTATTTCTAATTAATTTAAAAACATAATATATTATATTAAAAATAATTAACATAAAAGTATAATTAAAAAATAAAAACAGGATAATAAAATAAAAATATTTTTGTTTTCACTTTTTTATTACAAATCTCCACCAAACAGGTTTTTGCTTTCAGTTTTTATATTAGAAATCTCAACCAAACAGCTTTTTTGTTTTTTCATTAAGAAAACAAAAAATAAAAACTACAACAGAAAAACAGAAGTGGAACCAAACAACTCCTAAGCAATTATACAAAACTGTTTGAAGAAGAAGTTTAGAATATGGAAGTTGAGAAAAATAGGAACATGGTTAAGTGAGGCGGAAGTTAAGAAGATACTTAAGGCAAAAATCAACAATGAACAGTTAGAAAAAGTTTAGAACATGGAAGTAGAGGGGTTGTAGTTATAACAAAACTGTGCTTAAAGATGAGAAATAAATTCACTAGCACTTAGATAACAAAAAAGCACACTACAACACATGTTCAATCTCAAGACAACCTCAGAACTAATCTCTAGAAAGAACAATTCGCCTATTCATTTTATTAATTTACGTTCTCTTTATAGTTTGCATTTTTTGTTGTTTTGTAAATCAAATTATTTCTTCTTTCCAACACATCTTAGTATTTTGGTAGTTTAGAATTTTATTTTCTAACTCTTTTGAAATCTATTTATATCACTGTTAGAAGTTAGATACATATTCTGAATTTCTCTTACACTTACAAATTCTAAATTAACACCAAACATTGTAGTTTCCTGGTAAGTTAAAAAATGAATAAAAGAACAAGCAAATAAATTCACGCAAGTTTCAGTTAGTAAAAGTTTATCAGATAGAAAATGTTTTAACTATATAAAATAAACTCAAATATTGAATTAATCAATTACAGGAATAAAATATTAACAATTGCAACCATTTTTACACATTATAGAAACTGTTAAAATTTTTCAACTTTAGTAGATTGAGAGCTGCTTCCATTTTTCACCTTAACAAGGCTCCACGGTTTTTATCGAACACTGTGGGCAATTTGTGCTGTGTTCCTCAACTCTTTAAATAAAATATCACTAATGTTAAACTTATACCAAAGAATGATGAAACTAGTTTTGGACAAGTTTATTGTCTTGGAATACTCATTACAGATAACTTTATCATTACTGCTAAACTTTATCACCATCTACAGAAGTGTAAGGTAGGCAAAAATGAAGGCACGATTTAAAGCTTGACAATTTCTGAAGTATATGACTCCTTTCTACCAGAGGTAATGCAAAAGAAAATCATTGAATTAGTTCTAAAATGTATGACTTGACTATTAATTTTTATCATTCTCTTAAATGAGCAAAAAGTTGGCCCTATCAAGCCTTCAAGAGGGTTGATATTAATTTTTGTTAATTCTATTGTTTCTGTTTTCCAAGTAAAAGACTGAGTTAGGGTCTCTTATTCGTGTAGCCTAAATAATTTTGCTACTGTCAAGTTTACTTATTGCTATTAAATAATTGAAGGTTTTCACTCATGTTCAGATCTCATTCTCGCTAAGGTTGTCAAATCTAGAGATGGCATTTGAGCCTAGGCTCAACCTAACCTGAGGTCAATAGGTCAGGCCTAAGTTGATCTAACCTTGGGCCCTAATATTGAACCTGAAGCTGTTCCAAGCCCTGACATAATTTAAAAGTTAAACGAGATCGTTTTGCTTTATAAGCAAAATAACGTCGTTTTATGTTAAACTATTTTGTTTTTTATAAAGTAAAACCACATCGTTTTAGCCTAGATTAACCTTTCCTTTACCTTTTCTCCTTTTCTTGCATCATTTTCTTCCCCCACATTTAGACTTTAGTCTCTCTCTCTCTCTCTCTCTCTCTCTCTCTCTTTGACCAGTCTGTTGCCCACTGCCCACTATGCCTTCTTCTTTTAGTCTTCGCACTCCCTCTTGCTACCCCTTAGCTATATTTTGGCTATAAATCTTTAGATTGAAGATTGAATTTGTGAAATACTGAAATTTCTAGGATTGTTGCCATCTAAAGGGTGTTTTACAAACTTATATGGTCATATACACCAGCGTGTATGTAGCTATGTAAATGTTTGTGAAATAAAATGTTGAGAACTTACATAGTCATATACATTTATGTGAATGTGATCATATAAGTATGATTAGGTGACATATACAGTTACATACACATTCGTGTAATTGACTGAGTGATTGTGCACAAAAACTTTACAATGACTTACACAGTCATATACATGCTTCATATCATATAACACATGAGCATAAATGTGTGTATATGACCGTGTAAGTCTACAAAAAGATATGCACGCCTGTGTTATGTAACATGATCTCAATGACTTATATGGTCACATATAAAAGGGTGTATATGATTGCGTATGTCACTGATAAACTTTAAATCTATGATTATGATTTATATTCTCCTATTCTCTCCTATATTTATGAATTATCGATTATGATTATGAATAACATATATATTTATATATTGATTGTTTCAGATGAATGGATATATTCCTTCAATAGAGAGTTGTAATATGATACCGGAGACAAAAGTGGAAACTTCTAATCCCGTATCAAGTGATGACAGAATTCTAGGTCAATTGAAAAGTAAAGTTTGGAATCACATCAATAAGAATATATCAATGGATGGAGTGAAAAATGTTGAATATAAGTATTGTCAGAAGATATTAGTCGAGAGTTCAAAAGTTGAAACCTCTCATTTAAAAAAACATGTAGATTCGTGTAATAAAAAGAAAATTATATCAGGAGGTCAAATATTTTGGACCTTTAATCGTATAAAAAGAAAGAATGAAATGGCTACAACATCTTATGAAAACAATATATCAAGCTATGGTAATTGGTGATGAACATCCGCTATCTATAGTTGACACCAAAAGATTTCAAATGTTTTCCAACTCATTGCAACCGATCTTTAAGGTTCTAACTCGGAATGCATTTAAGAAGGACATTATTAAGATATATGAGGATAAGAAGAGAGAAATTTTAATAACATTGTTGAGTATTGAAGGATGGATTTACAATAGACATATGGATAGATAATAACCAAAAGAAGGGTTATATAGCGAAGACAACATATTAGGTTAATATTGACTAGACTTTATTAATAAATTTTAAAGGTAATTTATACTTTTTAATATTGTTATCATTTACTTTTTTATTGTATTATGATCGATGTTTGTCATATTTGTACATGATAAGTTCATTTATGTGCCAACATTATATACAAGAGAAAGGTTGGCAACTGTGTTAGGAGACTATTTGATAGATTGCAACATTGACACTAAATTGTACACCATAGCAGTCCGAAAACTATAGCATGAATGATGTTATGATTGAAAAATTGAAGAATAAGATATATGTTAGAAGTTTATTGACTGGTGGAACCTTATGGAAAGATATATGTTAGAAGTTTATTGATTGGTGGAACTTTATTCCATATGCATTGCTTTGCACATGTTTTGAATTTGATTATGAAGGATATGTTGGAGATGATAAAGGAAGTAATAGGTTTAATTTAGAATAGTGTAGTATATCGGATTGTAGCACCTAAAAGAGTTGAGAAATTTGAAGAAACTATATGACTACTATGCACTTCGAGTATGAAGAAGTTAGTTTTTGATTATCCAACTAGGTAGAACTTAACCTTCAAGATGTTAGAGGTAGTAATCCAATATATTTATGTGTTTAACAGATTGAGACAAAGAGATTCTCAATACAATTGCATGCTTATAGAAGACCAATGAGAGTCAACTATAGAACTTTGTACAAAGTTAGAATAATTTTATATTACAGCTGAATTGTTCTTAGGAACAAAATATCCAACTTCGAGTTGTTGCTTTAGCACTATATGATAGATAAAGAAAGCTTTATATGACTGGATGTTTGATTCCAATGAGGTTATTTATGTTATGCCAGAGTAGATGATAGAGAAGCTAAATTCTTATTGGTCTATGATTTGACATACTATTGCAGTCACATCTTTGTTAGACCCGAGATACAAGACGGAAAGGTTAATTTTATATATAATGTGTTGTATGGTGATTGCATTCAAGAGCATTTAAATGTCATTAAATAATTATGGTATGATTAGTTTAATAATTATCAACTTAAAATGGATATAATTTACGATCGGGATCGCAATAGTTTAAGTTGTTCAGCTCCGACCTTAGTTTTAAGTTTAGACTCATCTTTTAAGAGCAATTTATTACTTTTACTTACAAAATTTGTGAGAAAAAAGAGCTAGAACTTCATACAATATAATGGAGTTAGATACATATTTGACAGAAGATTGTGTGACCGAAGTTGAAGGTGTGCAGTTCGATACATTAATATGGTGAAAAAGTTGTGACAATAATTATTCAATCATATAAGTAATTGTACAAGACCTATTAGTAATTCCATCATCTACAATTGCTTTGGAGTCTGCTTTAATTTTAGCAATGATTGCAGGGTTATTAATTCTCTTTGTGCTCGACTTGATCCTCGTACTATAGAAGCCTTTATGTATGCTTGAATTTAATTAGGTGATGAAAATATTAAACCTAAAATCTTTTCTTTTTTATATATCAATTTTGTCTATTTTTCATGTTATCTTACCTTATATTATTTTTTTATTTTTATATTAATACAACCACAATTATTAATGCGGAGGTGATTAGTCATATACATACTTATACTCAACAATCGAGTATACATTATAATGTTTCTACATACAAAAGAAGTGATGCAAACTATTGATGATTATAACTACAACAATAAGCTACTCTCTCTAGTCTCTACTCTTCACTCTCGCAGTTCCAATCCAGAACATTATTTCATGATTTTATCTTAAATTTTTGTAAATTTTATCATTCGAAAAATTTGCATAATCATTTTTTGTAAATTATATCGTCAAAATTAATGAAATTTTTTCTTATCACCAATTAAATGAATTTCTTACTTTATATATAATATTTCTTTTCATTCATATAATCCTATCCTCCTTCATTAGTGAATTTTGTTTCATTTTATTCATTTTATCAATATATGTATATTTTATATATTCATTCATTATGAAATCTAAATTTTTATTAAACAATTGAAATTTTTAACTTCAATTAATTGAATTTCTCACTTTATATATAATCTTTTTTATCTCCTATAATTATATCATTCTTCATTAACGAATTTGGTTTCATCTTGTTCATTTTATTAATATATGAAAGTTTTATATATTCATGCATTATGAAATATCCATTTTTATTAAAAAATTAAAATTCATAACTTCGATTAACTGAATTTCTCACGTCATATATAGTAATTTTTCATTTCCTATAATCCTATCCTCTTTCGTTAATGAATTTAGTTTCATCTTATTTATTTTATCAATATATGTACGTTTTATATATTAATTCATTAAAAATATCAATTTTTATTAATCAATTAAAATTCCTAACTTCAATTAATTGAATTTCTCACTTTATTTTTTTTTTTTCATTTCCTACAATTCTATCATCGGTTGATAAATAATTTAGTTCATCTTAATCATTTTATTAATATATGTATTCTTTCTATATTCATTAATTATAAAAACTTAAATTTTATTAATCAATTAAAATATGTAACTTCAATTAATTCTCATATGATATTTTTAATTAAATAAATTTTTATTAAAAATTCAAAATTTTAAAAGTTAAATCACATCAGGCCTTAAGCCCAATAAAACTTAAATTTGACCCGACCCATTGCTATCTCCTTTCAAATCTAGTCTCCATAAGCTTCATTGGCTTTTTGATGGTCCCTCGTAGTTAACTTGTTTTGACCGCCGCCCACTAACGTCCCAATTAAAATCCCGTGTCTGTAGCTTCATCGGCATTTCGACGGTCCCTCGCAATTATCTTCTTTGGGCGTTGCAACGAATTACATAAATAAAAAATGATTAGTTGTACTTGTACGTCTCAATCCAAATACAACTGGTGATGTTGAAACTTGGAAGTACTCTTGTTACAGACTTAACACCTGAGAGAATCTTGGAGTGCCTAAAAGAAGTAGTTGACTTAGTCCTTGAACCCCTCCGACACTTTGGGAGTAAAGAACATGTTGGCTTAGTCCAGGAATTCCTCATTCTTAAAAGAAGCTTCTGACTTGGCCATTTAAGTAAGTGTCATCCTCCTATCCTATCTGCTGACTTTTCTTCTTTTCTTTTTATTTACGTTAGATAACTTTTAAGACCTCACTTTAAGAATTTTAGAGGAGGTAAATCTGAAATTTCAAAATTCTTCAGGTTCTTACGTAACCTGTACACTTTTGTGTACAAAGAATTGTCACATACTGATTGATCAGCTGCTGATTATTCACTGACCTTACTCAGCATCAGGTTCCCATCCGCTTTAGATTCTCTAATAGTTCCAACTTTCACATTGTTATTAGAAGTGAGACGTCTGTAATTAATCCGACTAAAAAGCATGCTCAGAAGGCTAGAGGATCATCAATAGAGAAAATTTCCCTTCATTCTTTCTTTGTAGAGACTCGAATTCAATACCTCCAACAAAAGAGAATTTTAAGTGAGGAGTTGAAATTAATTAGGTCACTCCTCCTTATCAATTAGGCTGACTTTTCTTCTTGATTGCACTTAACGTCTCTATATGGGCAACTGTTAAGCTGTCCACTTCCGTTTAATACATCTCCTCTGCTTTTCGAAGTTGCGACTGACCAGTTAAGCACTAAAGCGTGTGAGGGAGCTTCCAACGAGTACCTTTTGTGATTTAATGCTCTACTCATTCAATATTAGGGTCTTTGAATGTAAGTGTTCATTGGACACACATGAGGATGCTTTCATATTATTAGCAAATTCAAGTGCAATGTTTCAAAATATGAAAACATATTACAGCAGTCAATTCATTCCGATATCACAAAAAGATACGAAGTTAATTGTTATACATAGTTGCATTGCACCACGTATGAACTGAAATAATGGCACATAATTATACTGTTCAAAACGTACTTATTGTCTTCACTATAATAAGTACCAACTCTCAATCAATCTTCAATGCTTGAAGCCTTAAGTTTCGGCCTTTTTTATAATTTTTTAAAAAAGTAATGACTAGAATTGAGGTTGTATGCTTGATCTTAAATTATTAATTAGTAAAATAATTTATTTTAATTTTAAATTAACAAGGAATTATAACTTAAATGGATACTATATATATTTAATGAAATAATTTATATACAAATCTTAACTTTATTTCGTCACACTTTTACATATTAAGTCAACTCATTATTCGATAGGTAAAAACCTAAAAATTAATAAATCGTCACTTAGTTGAGTTGACTTGGTTTTGTCTCTTGATAACCCCATAAATCTAGAAGCCAAGTCACATACTTTGGAAGTTTCTAAGTGATGAGTGATTCTTAGTTGAGTTGACTTAGTTTTGTTTCATAATAACCCCGTACATCCAGAAGCCAGGTTATACATACTTTGGAAGTTTCTAAGTGATGAATGAGTAAGAGGATGTCCAAGTCACAAGTTGGGAAGGGAACAGCAAAAATACAGTTTTTAGTGGGGTTCGTTGGTACAGAGCTCGTGCTTCTCTAACTCACACATTAATTATATTTACCACGTCAGCAACAGAAAGTGTCATTTTCTAACGCGCTCTTTTATGTCTTCAAAGACGTGTCCGATGGTGTTATTGCTGGCAAAGCCACGTCACTAGCCAAACCGTATATAAGAACACGCTTCCACCAACATTCGCAGCGTACATTCTCAAGAAAAGCAGAGCAATGCAGAACAAACCCACCAAGCGACCACGGGAGCTCACCGAAGCTCCAGCAACCCATTTCTCACCACAACCGCATCTCTGGCCATATCCGCACCTGGACCAAGAGCATGAATTTGGTGTCATGGTGGCTGCTCTTAGAAACGTAGTCTCCGGCGTTGCCACCACTTCCCAAGACTTCAACTTTTACTTCCAGTCAACAGTTTCCACGACCACCGGATACGGGGGTCCAGTGCTGCCAGCTTCTGATACGGATACCTGTAATTTGTGCAAGATCAAGGGTTGCTTAGGATGCAACTACTTTTTCCCGCCAAAAGAACAATTAGAAGAAGACAACAAGAAGAAAGGAGCCGGAAAGCAAGGGAGGAATAAGAAGTTCAGGGGAGTGAGGCAAAGGCCGTGGGGGAAATGGGCGGCCGAGATCAGAGACCCTCGGCGGGCTATACGGGTGTGGCTGGGGACCTTTAACACTGCAGAGGAAGCCGCCAGAGCTTACGACAAGGCGGCTATAGAGTTCAGAGGACCGAGAGCCAAGCTCAACTTCCCATTTCCTGAAAACATTAATACTACAACTGCAACAAGTGGTATGAGCAGTAGTAATAAGAAGCAAGAAGAGCCGAAGAAGAGTGGCGAAACTAAATTGGAAGTACCAGCTCGAATGGAGAAAGAATTAGCTAAGGAATTGCTTGTACAGGATGATGATTTAGAGCAGTGGCTTATGATGATGGATTTTGGAGGAAGTTCGTCAGATTCTGCCTCCACTATTTGGAGTCAATATCAATAACATTCATAGCTGTCAAGCGAGTAGTAATACTATTGAAGGATGATGAGTAGATTTGAAGGGGATAATGCAATGTGTGAGTGATCAGTAGTGGTTTCTTATCCATCTTTCCTTCTCTTGCCGGTCCGTTCTGTTTTTTTAATTGAAGAACAGATCAATAACCTTTCCATGAGGATTCTGTGAATCAAATCCTACAACTTAAATGAGAGAAGTTCATTATATATATATACTGATCATTTTTTTTTTTCCTTTCTGGTTTAAGCTACAGTTACTTCTATTTTGTTGATTTGTCTATTGCCTGTTTGTTGACTGGGAAAATTGGGGTCGGTACGTTAGTTATGGCGGTTAAAGAGTGGGGAAATCAAGATCTTACTTGATGATAAGGGTATGAAAGTGGGACTGGGGTCCAAATATGCTTGCTAGCTTATTCCTTACAGACAAATTGACTGCCACATCTGTCACCATTTTAACATGACGTGCATTTTATTTTACTTTTATCAAAAGACAAGCCAATGGCAATCATGCATGTTTAACATTTGCGCTAATATAGTCAGTCACGTGCGAATATGGAGTTATTAACAAAAGAAAATTAATTAGAGAATCTGATTCAGTTCAAGTAATTAGCTTGAGTTATTGTTAAATTCAAGTTAACACAGAGTCAAACCGTAAAATGGATAACAAAAGAAAAAGTAAGTTACTTCTGACGTTATTCTCACGTCTTAATTTGGTCACGCTTACCTTAAGGTGATATTTATAGACAGAAGTGTCAGCAACTCAGCATTAGGTGAAGTGTCTGTCAGTCTGTCTAGTGGTAAAAGCAAAAGCACATGATTAACGTGCTTAATAGGAATTGATCAATGTTGATTTAGACCTCCTCCTATCCATAACCAACCACTCCTTTCTTTCACTTCTCCTACTCCTCCTTGATGATGCCTCCTCCACTTTTGTTACTCTGCTTCTTCCATTATGCTCTGTCTCACCTTAACAATGCTGGTGGGTTTGGGACAAACATCATATTCCATTACTTCAAAAGGACAAGGAAGCAAGTGCTCGTCCTATTATTATACTTCTTATGTGAAAATTCATTCCGTTATGCCAGAACAGTAAAAATAAACAGAAAACATTCGACTTAAAAGACCTATGTGGTGTTTTTATTGTTTGAATTTCCAAATCCACTGTAACACTCCGCAAAACCAATAAACAGGAGTCACACTTGATACAAGTATAAACAAGATCAACTACAATAATATTCACATTACATGAAAGAGGAAACAAGACCAATTGAAAAAGGGTTAGATGATACATATTATTGAATTGAGATATCAACATTAATAATAAAAGCTCATCCATGTGATCTCTTGCCAGACAAGCTGATAGAGCTGACTTTCATTGGAGTGGCGACCACTAATGGAGCTTCTGGAGAGTGACTGACAGCATAGTTGTCATGCATGAAACGACTTTCCACAATGGACTCATCCTTCAACACAATCTTGTAACAATAACAACTCTTAAGACCTTGCTGATTCCGATAGCACTCGTGAGCAGTGTTCTTCACCTGCTGGAAGTCCCATATCACACTGAACTTTCCAACTGTAGCTACAAGATGCCGTTCTTGCTTCCCATTCTCAGTTACCTGAAGAAAGTGGCAAACAAATAACTTAAGCTGGTAATCTTGTTTACATGAACACAGGATGACAGATTTTGAGTCGCGGGCATTCTACATCAAGATCCAAATAAAGGTTGAAACATAGTGCAGATGCAATTTTAAACATTTTGTTTAACTAGTTTGAATATGTCCTCATCTTCATCATTCACGTTGACAAATTCTTCCGTTGTTGTGAGAGGTACAAAACTTATGTACAAGCAAGAATCCAAAGTGAGATATAAGGGAACAAAAAAAGAGTAAAACTTACCCAAGAGAAATGGCCTCCGTGAAACTTGTTGCTGGTACCAGCCCGATGTGAATCAACTGGAGTAAGTTTTAATAATCTTGGGGCGGGTATTTTATTCCCCATACGACCACCAAACCCAGTCTTAGTCTTACCATCCTTATCGGTGAAAAGAGTGCAAATGAGGATCAAATAAGTATCTGTTGTCCCCAATACCCACTTCCCATCATAGGTCACATCCACATGAGTAATGGGTGAACCAAGACCTGGAAAAGCTGTCTTAGCCTGTCTCATCGATTTCCTTGAGTACAATCGAATCTTACCGTCAAGTGACCCAACAACAATCGAACCATCACCAGATGTCGCAAAGCTCTGAAAATTAGTCCCTCTAGAGAACTGGTGGCCCTGAGTCCAATTCAAAACAGGGGAATCTACTCCTTTAGCAATATTCTGCACAATCCCTCTCTTGTCTCTCATGTCCCATTGACACAACCTGTTGTCATCCAAACCCAAAAATGTACTCTCCGACGGATCCAATTGTGACCCTTTAGCATCACTCGTTAAATCCCTCATCGTAATCTCAGTCCCATCTTTCTCAAACTTCCATTCACTCACAATCTTCCCCGTCTCAATATCAAGCTGATTAATCCCCGTCGAATGTGGCTTCCCTTCACTCAAAGGACTCATCAACATCATATTCGTCTCAGCCCTCATTAACATCGCCTTCTTTGGTGTAAATCTTGCACCACTCGACCCATTCCGATCCTCAAACTTCACACAAACACCCTTCCCATGAATACCCTTATTATAATTCCTATAAACTTGAACTCCCAAATCATTAACCAAGAAACTATTGTCCAAAGCACCAAGACTCAAGCTTTGAACACCACCGTTCGCCGCCTCCTCAAATTCCTCCATCAAATCCTGATTAGCACGCACAGGAGTGCTATGACCATTCTCTGCATCTTCCCACATAGTATCATCAGCGATTTCAGGCTTCATCCAGGAAATAAAATCCTTCCCATAAATTTTAACCTTATTTTCATCGTTTGCAACAAGGCCGTAAACGTTCTCAAACAAACAATCCTGAAACTGGGTCACAAACTTCCTATACTCGTCATCCGTGTAAAATTTCAACGCCCAAACGCCATCGTTCACAAAATCGACCCTCCGTTGATCTCCGAACATCTTCAACTGCATTTCCGTCGAAACCTTAACCCTAACTTTGGATCCCACTTTCAAAAGCCATACCGAGCTCAATTCACCATCATTATCATCATCATCATCATCGTTCTTGACGAAATCGTAAGAGGTGAACTTATCAGCCACGACCCATTTGGCGTTTGGTGAGTTGCCACCGACATGGAGATAGAGCTTAACGGGTCGTGTGGGGAGGACATCTGGGTATTTGAGTTTGAGGGATTTGAGCTTGGAATCGATCTCGTCGAGAGTGTTCCGAGAAGCAGTGCAGGTTTGAGGTGTCTCTTGGCGCTCAACGGCGTCGCAGTGAACATCTTCTTCCTGTTCTTCTTCTTCCTCTGACTGATAGTCTGTGTCAGAGTCTGTTAGATCATGACCTTCGCGGCTTTGAGAGGTTCCCATGAATCACAACACAAATTTCGGAAAAAGAAAAGAGATTGTTTCCAGAGTGAAGAGAAGATTGAGGAATGAGGTATTATTATATTATATTACTCTTAGCTTTAAATGGATAATCCATTGCTAAGGCGGTTTACGGTTAGGGTGGAACCAACGGTGTGTTCTGTCATTTACTTGGTTATGAAGCAAGCTCGGTTTTGTCACAAAGGAGTAAACGATCACATTCACATCTAGGATTCCCATTGTCAGAAGCTGTCTTCATCAAATATATGTGTTGATATAATTTATTTTATTAAACCTTATCCACATATTTATATAAAACTTATATAAACACGTGAATCAGATTAACAAAGACCAATGTTAGTACACCTTAAGTGGAACATGATACTCCAACCTCTTATCCATTACTTCAGAGTTAAGATATAGAGATATATTAGATATTTAAATACATATTAAATATTCAGATTTATCAATATCACTCTTCAAATTTTTATCAATATGTTTCCCATACTTGGTAAAAAGTAAAAGAATTAATAATCTTCAAATTTTTGTCTAATTGGTCTCCAAAGTTTAGTTCATGTCTGCCTACAAATATTATAACATGAATTTTAATTTCAGCACAATATTTATTTTCCTTCTTTCGACAACAAAAAAAATGTTTTAGTATAAGATTATGCAATAATTGAAAAATCAAACTATTTAAGCCAATTTAACTGCAAAATCTTCGAATCAGCCAATTTAACTAAATATCTTTAAATCAGTTAGGGGTCGTTTTATTTTACATCTGCTTTTCTACCGTAGTTTTTAATTATTGTTTTATATTTTTAATAAAAAACAAAAACATATTTGAATGAGATTTCTAATCTAAAAACTAATAAATAAAAATTTGTTTGGTTGAGATTTGTAATAAAAACATGTTTAGTTTTATCATCCTGTTTTTATTTTTAAATATACTCTTATGTTAATTATTTTTAATATAATATATAATTTTAAATTAATTAATTTTCATTATGGTTAAAAATAAAATATGCATATTTATACAATTAAAGAAATAAAATTAGAACTTTGTAATAGGTAGATTTTGATAATTCAGGTCACTGTCTCTTAGTCTGCCAAATGATGAAAAATGTATCAAAACAATTGAAATCTCATAATCTTTCTTTTTATAAGTAGTGTTACCCAACTCTTTTTCTTTCACGGCTTTCGCTTCTTTCTCTTCCTCCGTGACCTCCATTGGCTTCGACTCAGGCTCCAGTTTCCCTTTCTTCTCTAGGGCAGGAGGAGGAGATGGCGGCGACTCAGCCTCCCACACCTCCATATCCTCCGTTGCATTCGACGCTCTGAACTTCACATTCATAATACCCGCAGTGCTTGCATCTCTCTCTAATCCTTTAGATATATATTCAAATTGCATCACTTTCTATCCTTTAGATACATATTCAAACTCGATGTAAAAAAGATGAGTAGTAGGTTTTGGATTTGTTAAAGACGATAATAGAGAAAAACATATAGGGGTTTGTTGCTTTTCTGTCCAAGAAAATGTGTCGACAAAATTTAGAGAAACTTTAATTTCTTGTTTCATAAAATCGTTGTGCTATTTTTATTTTTAGAAATAAGAAATTGCAACAGACTTAGACAAACATGTTTTATTGACCCGAAAATAAAAAATGGAAGAAAAAAAGAGAAACAAATAATCCCTTACTTTTTTAATTCGATTTTCAACTTTTCTGTTTAATTCATCTTAATAATTTTTGTTATTGAAAATTAATTTATTAATTAGTCGATTGCTTTTTATGAACTAATTAGTTTTATAAACTAAAATAAGACAGGTTTTATTTACCAATCTTATTTTTCAGGTAAATTTCAACTTTTTAAAAGGGTATTGATAATTTCTTTCTTCAATCATATTTCAAAATTTTCAATTATATTCAATTTTTATTATATATTGATTTTATGATAATCTAATGCCAATTCAAACATGATTAAACATTATTTAATAATAATATAAATATGATGTTTCAAATGACATCATAATCAACAAATATGTAAGATCAATTTAATAAATCATCAAAAATTAGATAATATAATGTATAGGCTATCAAATTTACTATAGCACTTGCATAAATGTTAATGTTATCTTTTAAGTTAATTTTGTTACCTCATCTTTTATGCACTTTTCCTTTGTAAAAATCTATATATGGAATCAAAAGTTGAAAGTCGATTATAAAACATAGATTTTTCTCAATTTTCATAAACTCAGGGTGTGTAATACTCGCCTATAAACACCTTAAAATGTCTTTCCCCATTTTTTAAAGCTTAATGTAATAGTGTAAACAACTTTGTTGCATCATACATAATTGCTTAATTAAGCTTTTAATGACGTTATCTAACCTTCTCATTTCTATCTCATAGCGCCTCTAGCTTCTTTTCTTCCTTATCATTTAAGTAAAATATAGTAACTATTCACACATAGACCAAGCAACAAGTTTTCAACAAGTTACTATATATGGCTGAGCCCAGTCCCAGGCTCGTTTGGCTTGATTTGATTTGATTTTAGGTAAAGCTTAAACTTTTTCTTTAATTTTTTGAGCTTAAGTAGTGTCAAGTTTGACATGGTTTTGAATAAAATAGATTTTTTATTTTAATTAAAAAACAAATTAGGCTAAACTTTGAGTCATTTAGGCTAATCTGATTTAGGCTCAGACTATGTATCTTGGACCCGATTAAGCTTGAGGCTTAAACTAAACAAAATGTAATGCCTACAAGTTACTAACTCATCACATTTGTCTTTGTTGCCTCTCATAATACCTTCCTTAATTTTTTTTGTCACGTCCTACCTATTGTGACGCTTTGTCAAGTGTTCATCATTCTAATCAACTCTCTATGTCTAAGATTAATTAAGTAATTAATTTAGTAAATTATGGGCAGCAATATTTTAAAATGTTGCCATAATTGCCTAAAAGTAATATCATCTTCTTCTTCATCTTCTCATACTCGTACTATAATACCATATTATTATCCAACGCCTTGTCAACTCTTATATGATGCCATAATCCTTCTCATCTTGTACCATTTGAAGGAATAATTCATGCCTAATCTATCCAAATAAAATATATGCAAATTTAATAAAAACTAAAGCCATATATTATGAATTACACATTCTGTACCCATCTTTTTTTTTTCCTTTCATAACTTCAAATTGATATATGCTTAACTCATCATAAATACAACTATACATCTACTTATATGAGGTGCAATAACTTTGGTCTCTACAACTAAGTGAAATTTACAAGTATGTTTCTAAATATGGTTATAGTTGGCATCTAGACACAAAAACACTCCCAAGACATAAAGAAAGAAGTTTACTGAAAATCTTCCCTTCGTTTGTATAACTCTAACTTTATTGAATACATATTTAATCATTATTTGGTGAACATTAACTTTGTACTCTTTCTAAATCCTTAACACTTTAGCTTCATTAACTTTTATGCGGACTCATTTGGTTTCGTTTGGAACCCTTACGATCTATATCACAATGTCTCTATAAATTTCTACGCTTGATCCTCCTTAATTAAAAACAAAAGCTCATTCGAGTTCCATCTGAAAACACAACCAGTTTCATAGGTTCCTTTTTTTTTACCTAAAACCTCCATCTCTTTAAGTTTAATGAATCTTATCTTGATGACCTACTTTTGTTACTTCAGGGTAAGGCTATGAATCAATTTATAAACCTTATCTAAATAACAACATATTTGATAAGTCTATAAATATTCAAACAATGTAGCTAATATTTAAATCCATTTATAGTTTATGATTGCCTTTAATAATTTAAATTTGTCCAAATTTTCTACCATGTTCTTTATGTTGCGACTTTACCAAGTTGTGCCACCAATGTCATTCCCGATTTATAAATTTAAGTTTTAAATTAAATTTACATAACATCATCATTAAATTTATTTTAATATAATTTAGCTTTCATTTTGGCTTTATGACCTTCTTTTCTCTTTGTTATGGAAGAGATAATGATTTCATAATAGCTTTTTTCTTCTTTTGTGAATTATGAAAATAAGTGCACAGATGTTAACCACATCAACTTATAATCACCATTGATCTTACCAAAAGAAAAATTCAAAGCAATTTTGTAAATAAGTCCATACTACACTAAGCAAAAAGAAACAAATAGAAACTTAATACCATAAGAAGGAAAGCAACCAACAACATATTTTGTCCCATAATCCAGTTCTGGGTCATTAAGTCATATGAAACGAGTTGGCTATGCCAAAATGTGCTTCGAAATGCCAAAAATGCTTCCTTGCCAGACAATCTGACCATATGGAGCTTGGGGGAAATGGGGGAGATGGTCCAAAAGACGATTCCACTATCTTACCCTTGGAAACCTAATACTTCCAAAAAATGGTTACCTACAGGGAGTGTATGTAGTAAGGCTCCAATTGGGGAAAAGGTAGGGCCATCTCTTGGTAAATAGAGAGATGATGAGTCCAGAGAGCATAATAGTTATAATGGAGCCAAACATGACAAGGTGGGACAACATGTAACTGGGAGTTTGGGTACCTAGGGACAGTTGGATATCCAAGTATCAGGTAAGGCCATTAATAACTTTGTTAGCCATAGCACATCACAATTAAATTCCTCTAACCTAGTAGCAATGGAGCTTAATGCATTGGCAGTTGACCTTCCGACATTAAAGGATTCTACTTTTTATGAGCTTGCTAGCACAATCTCCGAATCAGAATATTCGTTCCGTAAGGAACTTCCCTCAGATTTGGACTCTTCGAAACCAATTACCATTTTCTTGAAGACAACTAAGCGGAATACTGATAGGAAAAAATAAGAAGAAACATCAAGGGGTTATATAGCTAGAATGTCTTTTCTAGTGTGGAATACTCGAGGTCTTAATGATCCCCAGAAAAGGATTTTGATCAGGGAACTTATCCTGGAGAAGCAATCTGTCTTGGCAGGATTGCTAGAGACCAGAATCAAAGATCTAGACCTTATAAATAATTGAATTTTTTTGGGTGCGCAATGGAGGTGTTTTCCAATCATCAATCGCATTTTAATGGGTGTATTATTTGTTGGATCACCTATGGCCCAGGTATTCACAATACGCAGCAAAATGGACCATACTACACAACATGAAGTATAATCGAGAATCACAACACGTACGAAATTACCTCTTGACGGGATTGGTATTTATTTTTCTGATTTGTAGACGCTGCAGTGTGCGAACGTCCTCTACTGGTATCCACACGAGAATAGACAATCCGGGCAGTGGCTAATGTGTGCTAGCACGTTCCAAAACACCTTAGAACGCCACACAATTTTTCTCTCAGAAGAAGAATGAATGGCTAGGTCTAGGTGGCTAGGGTTTTTGTATCGTCTCTAATAAGACATAGGTTCTCTATTTATAGAGAAACCCTAATCCTTATTCCTATTAGGAATAAGAATATCATAATC
>JANZXR010000172.1:38586520-38636279 GCA_027575705.1 Erythroxylum echinodendron | reverse complement strand
CTTGATGACATAAGCCTAATACTATTCATGGAATGTAAATCACATTACATAAACAATATACATGCATATTTAAAAGATACCTCATAATATATTATTAATAAGTTAGAATGTCAGTACAAAAGTCACATATGACTATTGGCCTAGGATACACTACTAACATTATTTACTTGTTTAACTTGGACTTAGTAGATGTCTAAGTTGAGGAGGAGAGCTCTCAACATCTACACTTATCTTGTTAGATCCGTGGCGACTAACGAAGTTTATGTTGACATTGATCTATGCGGCTAATTTTGGATTCCAATGGGTTGATTTATAAAGAAGTCCCCAGACCATTCAACAATCAATTCACTGTTATGGATAATAGCGGGGGATTTTAACTGTATCCTTAGCACCAGAGAAGCTAAAGGTAGGAAGATATACAGTTTAATTGACACGAAAGAACTCACTGCTTTGCTCAGTGAAGTGGAGTTGGTAGATTTATGCTCTACTCGTTCACTGCTTACTTGATCTAATAACCAGCAAAGAGCAATGCTAGTTCGAAAGAAATTAGATCGGTGTCTTTTTAATGTAGAGTGGCTCAACAAGTTTCCGCACTCTATGGTCCATTTTGGTGAAAATTTAATTTCTGGCCATTCCTTTATGCTTATACAAACGTCTGCAGCTGTTAGGGAAGTTGGTGAGCCGGTTTGTTTTTTCTCTGGGATGCTTCACATGGAGGGTTATTGTGACCCCCTTACTACTTGTTCGCAGCAGGAGGCGAGGCGCTTCAAAGCATTCTAGCTGATGCAAAAATTGGGGATACTCAAACAGGAGATAATATGGTTTATACGTAGCAAAGTGTTGGATATTTTCGTGCTAAAACTCCAACTTAAACAGGCACAAATAGACTATTACTCTCAACTGAATGATGTCTATTTATGGGTAAAGGAAGTCAATCTTCTAAAGGAATACCAAAATGCCTTGGGACTACAAAATGCCATTCAAAAGCAAAAGGCTCGGGTGAAGTGTGTCAATTCTAAATTTTTCCATACGTCAGTTATGGCTCGTCGGAACTGTAACCAAATTATTCGAATTCAAGATAGTAGTGGAGACTTTCACTATGACCAAGGAGAGTTGCGTGAGATGGTGAGGTCTTATTGTGAAAAATTGATGGGACCTGAAATAGTTACCTGGATAACTACGAATATGAGGAGTCTGTTGGGAAGGGGAATAAGGCTGGAGATAAAGGCAAAACTCATTGCCCCTATTTCAACACAGGAGATTAGGAGCATAGTTTTCAATATGTGTCCCTCCAAAGCCCCTAATCTGGATGGCTTCTCTACAGAATTCTTTCAACATTCTTGAGACACAACTGGGGCTTTATGTACTGAAGTTATTTTGGAGTTCTTCCAAAATACAAAGTTGCTACAAGAATTAACCAAACCTATCATTATCTAGTGTCGAAGACCAAATATCTGACCATTTTAGGGGAGTATCGACCCATCTCATACTGTAATGTCATCTACAAAGGGATAGCTAAAGTGCTAACTAATCATCTGAAACAGGTATTACCGGACATCGTTGATATTACCTAAGGAGCCTTTATACCTAGTCATAATATTAGGGACAACATTCTTAGTGTCCAAGATCTTCTGAGAGAATATGGCTCAGGGATATCGCTGAAGAGTTGTATATTGAAGATTGATTTTTATAAAGCCTACAACACTGTTAATTAGAGCTTCATTAGAACTTTCCTCGACATTCTGAACATGCCTCCTGAGTTTGTTAACTGACTCATGGAATGCATTCAATCCCTGTCCTTTAGTGTTTTGGTCAATGACATCCCATCAAATATTTTTAGGAGCTCAAAAGGTATACGGCAAGGGGATCCCCTCTCCTCGTAATATTCAGTTTGTTCATAGAGGGATTATCTCGACTCCTGCGATCGCTAACGGCATCCAATGGCAACTTCAAGTATCACTCTAAATGTTTTGACATACAACTCACTCATCTTATTTTTGCAGATGACCTTATGCTACTATATGCTGCAGACATTAACTCAGAAAATATCCTTATGCAATCGGTGAAGTTGTTCTCAGAATGGTCGGGACTAAGGATCAATATAGAGAAAAGTAGCATGTTTGTTTCAGTTGATGTGCAAAATTCAAATGAACTATATAACATTACGAGTCTAAGCCTCCTACCCCCTCTCTGTGATACCTAGGGGTGCTATTTTTTGCAGAATGTATTCCTATTTTGGAACATATTAAAGGCAATATACTGGCTTAGCAAAATCGATTTTTATCTTACACTGGTCGGATCATGTTAATTATCTTTGTGTTGAGTAGTCTCCACACTCACTAGTTAGCACATACGATGCTTCCAAGGAAACTCATCAAGCATATTGATCAACTGTTGAAACATTTTCTTTAGTTGGGTAGGTGTGACTCGGGTAAACTTGCCAAAGTCAACTAGAAGGACATCACAACTCCAAAGACAAATGGAGGTCTCAATATCTTATCTACTGACTCAATGCAAAAAGTATTGCTTAGCAAAAGCATCTGGCGGTTATTCTCTAATAAGGAAGTGCTTTGGACTCGATGGGTACATATTGTCTATCTTTAAATCAACAATTTCTAGCAAATTAAGCCCTCCAGACATTACTCTTATTATTTCAATGAGCTACTGAAGATGCACCACTTGATCTGCCCCTGATCAAACATCGAATCAATGGAGGAAATAATACATGGTTTTGGTATAACAACTGGCTAGAGGTTAGTCCCTTACTAAACCACCCAGCTTGCTTATGTCTAAGACACCGACAACCATCGGAAGCTAGAGTGTCGGACTTACTACAAGATGGTGTATGGAGGGTAGATTTTCAGGGGTTCTATTTACTAAGAGAATATCTACTTTCGGTAAGGGACGCCATCGCTATTGATTCAATCTCATAGACGCCTAATGGGTGTTCACACAGTCTCTTGTCACTGTGTTTTTAGGCAAGACTTACTAGAAGTCCCATAGTATCACCTCGTCTGGAAAAGCTCATTGAACCCCAAAACATCCTTCATAACGTGGCTAATAGGAATGTCAAAGTTGGTCCGGCCCAGCCCAACCTATTTTTGGTCTTGGTTGGTCTGGGCCACATATGGGCCTGGTTGGGCTGGCCAAGGGCAATCCGTACCCAACCCGGCCTATTGACATCCCTAGTGGGTAGCCATCAAAATGGACTCCTCACTAAAAGTCACTGGTTCAACTCAACTGATACTTGCTTCATCCTTTGTCAAAATGCTGATGAAGACTGAGACTAGTTGTTCTTTGAATGTGCTTATTCAAAAGTAATTTGGAATCAGATCCAGCGCTTGATCGATGCTGTGAACAATTGTTATGAGTGGGAACCTACGTTAAGATGGTTTATTAATCACTCCAACTCTGGTAAAGTTAATACTGTGCTTCTCAAAGTTACCTTTGTCATCACTATTTACATGATCTGGAAAGAGAGGAATTACCGAATTTATCAAAACATTGCTATAAACAAGTATTAGTTAGCCGACAAGGTTCTAAACTGTATCCATAAGATTCTACCATTGAAAGGGACTGAAGACAAATTTCTCCGTTATGCAAACCAGATACACCTAGTAAGTAATACTCCTCTTATAAATCTAAGCAAATCCCCTGCTTAGTATTTGTATAGTTAACGCTTAGATAGGATATCCTCTGTAAGTTGATGATCGAATTACTCCTGAAATTTTGCAATAGATTGGCTATTGATTTCTAATATATTATTTATTTAAAAAAGATATAGAAGACCCATTAGATATTATCTAAATGAGAGTCTAAACAAATTTATTTAACGTAATAGCTAGGTGTCATAAAGTTACAACTTCCTTTTCTTTTATGATTAACTATTCTAAAGATCTAAAGGGTTGTAGGTCACAAACTCGAAGAGCATCACATCCTAGGAAAAAAACTTTCTTAAAATTAATTAAAAGGGAAAAATATGAACACAGAAAGCTAAGAGTGATAGATAGAGGGGGTGGAGGGGGAGAGACTTTCTGCATACCATGTCTATATGGTTAGTTTGGTTAGTTTCTTAATGATAAGTCAAAGTAGTTGAGTTCCAGTTGTATATCTTCTATCTGCCTATTTAGATGTCTAAAACGCACTATGATGGGAGTGATTAGAAACATGTCTTTCTTTGTTTTCGGGCCCTCTTTTGCAACTGTAATAAAAGAAGAAGATGATGAAACAAAAAATTTGCAAGAGAATTAAAAGATTTTCGAAGAAGATTGTTTAACATTACGAGAGTACTTGTTTGCCCTTCAAATGAAAGTTATCCATTTACCCTTTATATTTCATCTCAATTTTACATTACATATGGTTGATGTCTCTGTAGGTGGAGATAGAGAACAAAACACAAAAATCCTGTGTCCAGCAGTTTTTGGTTGCTAACACTGCCCATTTTTGTTTTGTCTCTAGTTCAAAAAAACACAAATTTTTTGTTCCTTCCAAAATTGTGACACAACTTTCTTGTACCTGTCACAGAAACAAAACACGTGGGCTGTTTGACAAAAATACCCTTATGTTATTACTATAAATGGCAAAAAAAGACATTCTTAATAAAATATAAGGCTTGAATATATCTTTAACCTATTATGTAATTAATTCCATGAATGCTTAGATGTTTTATTAAATTATTATGTACTAGAATTTCTAACTTCTAAGATTTTTTTATTTAATAACTCATTTCATTAAATTTTTAGTTTTTCATTTTATTTCATTGTAATTAAAAAATACAAATACAATTAAAAAATATTGATACAATTATAAAAAATATTTACGTAATTCATTTTATTGTTAACTTATACGAATTTTTTGCTATTCAATAGCTCATTTCATTACATTTTTACGTTCCTCATTTTTTTAATTCCTTATTTATAGATATAATTAAAAAATACTAATACAAACCATTCGTTTTAAAATAATCAATAAATTACATATTTTCAATCATATTATATTGTAAGGGTACTTTAGTCATTGATACTATTTTTTATGTTCTGTCAATTTAAACCAAACACATTTCTGTCCTCAAGACACACAATTTTATCTATTTTGTCCATTATAACTAAACGTCCTACTGTCTTTATTTTTTGTTCCGTTCTGTCTTAAATTTTTTTTCGGTCCGTCTATTTATATAAATCACACATCTCTGTCTTAGGTCGTGTATGTCTTTTTAACTTGCCATGTAACACAACCTCCAATTTGTCCGCGTATAAAGTTGTCTTCACTTTGTATTTGCAAAGGGGAACAAGACCTTAAATACGATGTCGTTAGAAGTCATGTAAAATCTATTGGCTATTTGTTTAGCTCAAAATCAAATACAAGCACGGGCTAAAATGCAGTGCATGCCAAGTTGTGTTCATCCAGAGATACGTTTTCTACTTGTTTTGCCATGTAAACCATCTAATCATTGACAAAAAAATAACATTTTTCTGAATTATTAAAAATAAATTAAATCAAGATAATCTGGATAAGAAAACACAACAAAATCAAAGTATTTTATGTACATATATTTTCTATTTTAATAAATACATGAAATTTTAAATATGAACTAGTGGAGGCAACTGCTATCCATCCATGGTCTTTCGTTTTTCACCCAGTCTCGCACCTCAAGTTACTATATAACTTCAAAGTTTATGTCTTTAAGAAACAAGTTCAACTAAAATGTCTTCAAATTTGCTGGACCTGTGACCTTTGATTGAGTTTCACGACACAAGCGTGACACCACCTTAGGTCCAAACCTAAGCTAAGTCGCTTGCACAAAACTACGAATGGACGAGTAAAAATCTCATTCTCGCGCCAGGTAGGGGTCGAACCTACGACTTTCTGCTTAGGAAACAGACGCTCTATCCACTGAGCTACAGGCGCTATTATCTGTAGTATTTCTGTAGAAATCAACTTCAAGAACTCGGTAATATTGCATTAGTACCATATGTTAAATTAACAAACTATATATAGACATGAATTGGGTTGATTCAATATAATTAATAAGCAGCATTGGAGAGGTGTGACTTGGTCAAGAATGTCTATGTGCTCTCAGAGTTGTTGATTTCTATTTTCAAGCATGGCCCTTGATGTGCCAAGCCATGTCCCAAACATTCCTCTCAGTCTCTCTGTTTCTCTGCAAGAGCATTAACTAAAACTTCCCAATTTTCATTCTTCGTGGTTCCCGTCACCAGCCTAAAATGTCTCTCTCCGTCTTCTTCCTGTGGCTTATTAGCATCCCTCTCTCTGCCTATTCAGTTTATGCCTCTAAAGGTACATTTACTGTCACCAATTCCATGTTTATATCTGTAATTATCAGTTCATCATTCGCAGAATGAGCTCTTTTGTCAATATGGTTAATGTCTTCCGTCCTTTTTATCACAATATACAATGGAGCGCTCAGCTTGGTTTTCTTTGCTTTTTTGCATGCATGGTCACGTACCCCTAATGCAGAATTTCTTCTGAACTGCGGCTCATCGGAGGAAATGGCTAGAGGCACACTCAAGTACGTCCCTGATGATGATTTCATATCAGTAGGGAACAAATCAGCCATCAATAATCCTGATTTGATGCCTATATTGTCCACACTACGATACTTTCCCGATAGCAAAGCTAGGAAATATTGCTTTTTGTTCCCAACCGTAAAAGGAGGGAAGTATTTAGTGAGGACTGTTTATTACTATGGAGGTTTTGATGGAGGAAAAGAGCCGCCTGTGTTTGATCAGATTGTTCAAGGGACAAAATGGAGCATTGTCAATACCACAGAGGATTATACAAATGGGATGAGTACGTATTACGAGATTATTGTGGTTTCTGCCGCCAAGACTTTGAGTGTTTGTCTCGCAAGGAATAAGGATACTAGTTCAAGTCCTTTTATATCGGCCCTTGAATTGCAATACCTCGAACCTTCATCTTATAATTTGACAGATTTCTCCAAGTATGCACTCGTTAGCGTTGCTCGAAATTGTTTTGGAAGAGATGAAGACACAATTGGGTAGGTAAACCTGCCTTCCATGTGGAGTTCATTTCATCTTGAGTTGGTTCTTCAATTTATCTCAGAAATAAAGAAAATGTCAAGAATGATGGAACAGAAGTAAGATCATCTAATAGTATAGGCTAGTGTTTTTTGATCCGGTTTGGCTTTTTAGAACTTCATATGATGTTCTTGTACCTGTCTTAGGAATTAACTTGGATTATTGACAACTGTTGAATAGGATTGAGATAGTAGCTGATAGATATGATTATAGTCATTTCCATCTGGTGTTTTGCTAATTGCGAAGCTATAAATGGAATTGTAGAACTATATGATTGTGATAATTCCGATGGTGATCATGTAAAAACTTTATCCTAGCTTTCCAGATGATCAATTCGACCGGTTGTGGCAGCCATTCGTGGACCAGAACCCTGTTGCTGAAAGCCACTCCAATGTAACCTCCTCGGATTTCTGGAATTTCCCTCCGCAGAAGATATTCAATAAAGCGGTGACAACAAGCAGAGGAAAGACACTCAAAATCGAGTGGCCGCCCGGGAATTTGCCGAATACACTATACTACATTGCTCTCTACTTCCAAGACAACCGAACCCCGAGTCCATACAGCTGGAGGGTCTTCAGTGTTTCAATTAACGGACAGAACTTTTACAAAGATCTTAATGTGACAACGGATGGTGTGACTGTTTATGCCTCAGAATGGCCTCTTTCAGGGCAGACTGAAATCTCGTTGATTCCGGCAGAAAATGCACCAGTTGGTCCTGTGATCAATGCTGGTGAAATATATCAGATTTTGAAACTTGGTGGAAGGACGGTCACAAGAGATGGTAAATCTTAATCACATTGCCTATTTTGTGACTTAATTACTAGTGAATTTGAGAAGTTCATGCAGAACATCTTAATTTCGCAGTCACGGCAATGCTAGACTTGGCAGAGCATCTTCATAATCCACCTTCAGATTGGATTGGTGATCCCTGCCTGCCTCCTGAGAACTCGTGGACTGGAGTTGCTTGCTCTAAAGATGGGAAAGCCAGAGTTGTCTCGCTGTAAGTTGAATTGAATTTACCGTTTGGACATTGTAGCAACTGATATAATATATTAACGTCACTTGATGTAATCTCAAGTTTTCAAGCTCTCCTTTTTGGCTATATTCTAGATGGGAAGTATTATCTAAGTGTAGGCGAGGAAAATTTGAAGTTGAAGGCTCAAAGCTATGATGTGATTATTATTGAAAGTCTAATGAGAAGTTTCTTTCCTATACCACATGAAGGAACCTTACAAACATGGGGATCTCTGGATCGCTACCTTCAAGCATTGGCAATTTAACCGCACTCACCCATCTGTAAGCAGCTTATCCTTTTTCACTTTTCGAAAAAAAAAATATATATCCTTTTTCATGAAGCTATACTTACTTTGTTCGATAGACGTGGAAAAGATTATCTGATTTCAGCTGGCTTGGATGGAACACATTTTCAGGTTCCATCCCAGAGATAAGAACATTAAAGAAGTTGAATACTCTGTATGTCGCTTAGGACTAGAAATGATTCTTTGTCAACTGTTAACAGGATCACTCGTAATTTATTACCAAATGATGCTACTTTCTGTGTGATTTTGTGAAGGCGTTTGGATAACAACAAGCTTGAAGGATCAATTCCTCAATCTTTGGGCCAACTTGGGTCCATTAAAGAGATGTAAGTTCATTTTGATTGCAGAAAAATCTCCCTGAGACGTACCTTCATGGTGATGCTAACCGCCAACTAGGTTCTGACTTGCTTTGACTGACAGATTCCTTCAGAATAATAACCTGAGTGGCAAAATCCCACAGTCGCTGCAAAATAAAAATGGCCTCAACATTCAGTACGAGCAAATACTCTATCCCCTTTCAATTTTCCTAGAAATTTCATGTGAATGTTTTAAAGTAGAGGTCTTCCATCCACAGTTCTTACGAAGTAGCACTTTTATGTGCTACCCGATGCTCATTTAGCTAGTTGATAAATAATTCTTGAGCTTTCCCAATCGAAGTGCTTTTGACATCCATTGTTGGCTCTACCTTTTGTTTCAGGGTGTCTCCTGGTAATCATCTATCTTCTTGAATGGGCATAATGGTAACGAAAGTCCAATTATTTCTTCACTAGTAAAGATTGGAATTGGAAAATTTTAGGCCTTGAACGATACCATACAATTTGGATGATGGGAAGAAATTGGTGGAGCACAGCAGAGAGATCCATCACCTCCATTTCACAACTAGTTTGTTTGAGAGACCACATTGTACATAATTTCACAACTTGACTACATGATAAGGTTTTATTCTCCTGCTAATTGGTAAATAATTCTTATAAATTTGTGGGCAAGTTTTCTTTTCACTGTCACACTCATTTTCTTTCAAATCGCTTCAGCTTGGCCTCCCATGTCTACTGTGGCAATATACCAACAAAACACTGGAATCAGCTTCTGTTGGCCCTTGCAGCCTCTAACAAGCTGTTTGAGCATAACGCTTTCTATAACAAGCTGTTTTGTTGGCAATATACCAACAAAACACTGACTCATTGTCATTCCTAAATTCCCACCATAAGGGTCAAAGAGCAGATGATGGTGACAAAAGAACGCAAGAGATGGTGGGATAGAGTTGTAGTTTAATCGCGAGGTCTTTCAAGATTGAATTTCCAATATTTGATGGGGAAGGGTTGAGAAACTAAATATATAAATATGAGCAATACTTCCATTTGGATAAAACCCACTAGAATTAAAAGTTAGGAATAATTACAATGTTTCTTAATGGAGAGGCCCTAGTTTGACACCAATTCTGTATAAAAAATTAGTTAACAGTAGAGGATCTTTGTTGGGGAGAATATTTTATGGCATAGGAATATAAATTTGGGAAGTTTATGTTTGAGGATCATGTAGGAAAATTTAAGGAGTTGTGATAAGAAGAAAACTGAGATATTACTCTGCAAATTTTGATCTTTTATTACATAATCTGTTGATACTAGATGCCTACCTAATAAAATTTTTCCTTAAAGGAATAAAATTAAAGATAATCTATCCAGTCGATATATAAAGTCCAAAAGGGTTTGCAGTAAGCATATGATTTAGCTAACAAAGACCACCAGTAGCAAGGAAATAGATGACAAAAGGGTTAAAAGTCTTTTTCTAGCGTGATGAGAAATATATTCCGATGCATAAATGTAAGAAAAGAATGATGCAAATGTATATGATGAGAGATGTAGAGGAGGAGCAATAAGAGTAATAACTATATAAAATGGAGCAACCTTCTATTTTACTACAAGTCATGACAAGTACAATCTCTTCTAACTTTCAAAAATTGAAGGTGTTATGTGAATATAAAGGAAAATATTCAAATTTTGATGGATAAGGGTAGTACTCTTAATTTTATATATAAGGAATTAGTGAAGAGGGAGAGCTTCATGATTGAGAAGATTGATCATATTATAATTTTGGTAGAAGGTGGGCTATAGGTTAAATGTAAGAAGGAACATTGAATATTCGAATGGATGATGAGGGGTTAATGTTGGTACTGATGTGGTATTAGAGGTTTAATGATTGTCAGTATTGGATGATACTATTTGCATTAACAAGAAATGATGGATGAAGTTTGATTGGAATGGTGTAGTGGTGGCGTTGAATAGTACTAGATACAGAGATTCACCAGAGATGTCAAGCAGAAAATTAAGCAAATGATTTTAGGATTAAAAGTAGTTTGTAAGTTTTTCTTATTACAATAAGATGGTAATATGAAATGGTTGAAGGTTTCATAGATTTATTTTCAAAAGATAGAGATGATACCTCATTTAAATAGTGAACATCAAGAAGGTTCACAATATTTGTTTAATGACTTCTAGGATGTGTTTCAAAAGTTAAGGGGGGTTCACCTCCTCTTAAGCTACATGGTCTTCGAATTCTTCTTAAAAGGGCCAGAACGAATGTAAGGATATACAGGTATGTACGAATGTACAAAAAATCAATATAAAATTGGTTAATGAAATATTAAAACAAGGTATGATTCAGGAGATAGTGAGCTCTCTTGATTATCATATGATTTTAGTCAAAAAAAAAGGATGGTTTATGAAGATTTTGTGTAGATTATAAGGCTCTAAATAAGAATACAATTAAAGATATTTTTTTATTCCCTCTATTCCCTTGGTTATTTGACTCTTAGATGAATTACACAGGGCTCAATTTTTTGCAAGCTAGCTACCATCAGATCCTTATGAACAAGAAAGATATGCACAAAACAACTTTTAGAGCTTATGAGGAACACTATGATTTCTTAGTTATGCCATTTGACTTAACTAATACTTAAAGTTTATTGAATTCTTGTTCAAGGTTTATCTAAGGAAAATTGTCTTAATTTTCTATGATGATATACTAATGTATATCAAGTATTGAGATCGAAATATGTTACATTTAAGGGAGGTATTTTAGGAGTTAAGGAGGCATCCATCGTATGTAAGCAAACTAAATGTTCCTTTACTATCGGTCAGATGGAATACTCAGGTCATATCATTAATGGTCAAGGAGTAATAAATGAGCTTTAAAAAGTGCAAGCAGTGGTCGAGTGGCCTCAACCATAAACTTTGAAAAATTAAGAAGTTTTTTTTTTGGGTTTGTCAAGTTATTATAAATGATTTATTAGAGCTTATTGGAAAACTAACTAACCCTTGACTTAATTATTAAATAAAAATGTTTTATGTTATTAAAGGAAGCTAATTAAGCTTTCATTTAAGTTAAAAAAGCCTTAATGAAAGCACCTCTCTTAGCTTTACTTGATTTTATTAAACCAATGGTGGTGGAGGCTAATGCATTAGAAGAAGGCATTAGTGTTGTGCTTATGTAAGAGCGTCATTCACTTGCATATGTAAGTAAGACTTTATCTCCTAATTATCTTAATATATCCATATATAAGGAGGAGTTGTTGGCTTTGACAATAACTACAAGGAAATGGTATCATAACCTCACAGACATGCATTTTATTATCCAAATTGAGCATAAAAACCTAGCCCAATTGTTTGATAAAAAATCAATACCACTGTTTAACAAGTGTGGTTACCTAAGTTGTTAGGTTTCAACTCTGAAATCAAATATAAAAAATTGATGGAAAACTTGGTGATAAACGCACTATCTGAAGTATCTAGTGTTGAGATGTGTCTTATATTTATATCCAATATACACATCGAATTACTTTTAGGTTTAAAAGAGTTAAGAGACTGATCCTTTCATATACGATTTAATATGCAAATTGAAGAATGGGGATAAGGTGAAGTTAGTTTATATTGTGGGTAAATAATAGTCTACAATAGAAAGAGAGAATTATTATTGGTAAAGATATTACTTTAAGGAAGCATACATTAATTTATTTCACAATACGACAATAAGAGGCCATTAGGGTATATTAGCACTTATATGAAGATACATGTGAATTTCTTTTAGTGAAGAATGCAAGTAAATGTATGGGATTATGTGAGACATTATAAAGTACAACAATGTAACAAATGTGAACTAATTACTATTCCATATAAACTTCACCCTCTACTAATGCCTGAGCAATTATAAATAGATGTGAGCTTAGATTTTGTGGACAGATTGCCTAAATACAATGTCTATTCAGTGATATTAACTATAGTATATCATCTTAGCAATTGTGATCACTTTATTCTTTTAGATCATCCACATACATTTGCTAAAATAACTAAATTTTATGTGGATTTTGTTTATAAATTACATGGCGTGCCTTTGTGATTGGTAAGCGATAGAGACCTTATTTTTATTAATGCATTTTAGACTAAGTTCTTCAAATTTAGGTTGGTTATTTGCATCATTCTATTGTATATCATTCCCAATCTAATGGATGGATAAAGGTCTTGAATAGAACTATGGAAATGTATTTATGATGTATGATAATTGATTGTCTAGATTAGTGCAATCAATGCCTATCATTGGTTAAATGTGTGGTACAACACCACCTATCATTTCATCCTTCATTATACTTCTTTTGTATCTCTTATCGTTTCCTTCCTCCTGTTCATATATCTTACCTTATTGGTGATTAATATTTGTAGCATTGGATTAAATATTAGAGGATAAAGAAGCAACCTTGCAATTGATTAAATATCTTTTACAAAGAGCATAGGATGGCATGAAGCGTATGGCTAATAAGCATTACATTGATAGGGAATTCAATATAGGTAATTTAATTTATATGAAGCTTCAACCATATAAGAAACACAATTTAGCTCGTTTTGACAACCACAATCTATCTTCCTTATACGTTAGTCCTTTTCTAATTCTTCATCAAAATGGTTTTATCGTTTATGATCTTCAGTAACCACGACATTCTACCATTCATCATACTTTTCATCTTTCTCAACTTCAGAAACAACTTTCTCATTCTAAAAGTATGACTTTTTAAATTGTCTTCATCATTAGCTAATTGTTGATTATCTATTGTGTGGAAGGAATCATTTAGCTATGAAAGTTTTAGTTCAATGGTCTTTTGATGATGTTGAAGATAGATTTTAAGAATATCTCTATGATTTATAGTAATGGTACCCTAAGATCAACCTTATGACAAGGTTTTTAGGGAAAGAGGCAATTTTATAATGCAAGGAGGGAGACTTGAAAAAGATAAAAGTGAAGTTAAGGAGTAGCTTAGAGATAGAGGAATGTCGTCATATGTATGGGATGTAGAGGATAAAGGATAAAGATAATGATGTTGTCTAAATTAGTAGAGTAACTAAGAAGTATACATGTGTTGTAATCTTATTAGTTATCCAATGGCGAGTTAGCCATTATAATAGCTACAACGACTGTAAGCAACTTTAACAATCTAACAACATATTCTTTTTCCTCTTACTAAGTTTACAATCTTGAATTGGATTAAGGTTCTACCAAATTATTGTAACATGGGACAAGTAACTCAATTTGAGTCTAAATAGCTACTCAAAGTGATATGACTAGATGAGGTAAGGAGTGATCCTTTTCTATGATTTTTTTTAGATAACATAGTGCTGAGATAACAAAATTATGGTATGACTTCTTAGTTTTGTATAAGGACATGGTTATAATATAAAATGACACGTCCATTTATTCTCAAATAAATTAGTTGACCAACTAATGATTTTATGTATGAGGAAGGATCTTCAAGTGGCTCTCCATCATTAGTAAAATACAATTTTTAATGTATTGAAATTTCACAGGGTTTAACATCTAACAATTCTTTCTTAGAGAGGCTATTAAGAATATATTTTCATTAGTTATAAAAGAACTTCTTGAAGAGTGATAATAACATATTTTGATGGGCTAAAGTTCTTGATTTGGAAGTGGGCATGAAAATAATTATTCAAAAGAAATGATTTTTTATGGTGTGCTACCAAATATAATGATGTTATCAATATAAACAAGAAATATTGTGAAGCTTGAGTCCTTAGTAAGTGTAAAGAGTGAATAATATGCGCAGAATTTCTTATATCCAATAGATTTAATGATAAAAACCAAAATTAAAACCAATTATGTGAGGCCTATTTCAATCTATAGATTGACTCATTTAATTTGCAAACATGATACTCCTCTTTATTTTGCTAATTTTAGTAGTAAACATATATGTCTTCTCTATGTAGGTTACCACATAGAAAAGAATTATTGACATTAAGTTGATAAAGTGGCCATCTTTGAATGGAAGCCATAGTAAGAAGACAAAATATTGTAATTAGTTTTATCACATAGAAAAATAGTTTCATAGTAATTGTTGCTTCAATTTGAATGTAGCCTTTGGCCATATGATGTACCTTGTGTAGATCAATGGTGTCATTTGACTTATACCTAATTTTATATGCTCACTTATAATTAATTGAATTTTTTTCAGAAGGGAGAGTTACTAAAGACCTTGTATTATTTTTCTTCAGGCTACTTATTTAAGAGTCATAGCTTATTACTAACTTGAATGTTTGACTACTTGGGAATAAGTAGTTGGCTCTTCATGAGATCAGATGACCAAAAGCAAGGTAACATGTGAAGGAGAAAATTGTAAATAAGAAATGTAAATTAAGATGGGATAGATAATGCTCAAAGATGCTGATGGGGTCGATGAAGTTGCATGGTGTGCATCATAAGAAAATAAGCATACATAATATTGAAGGTATAGAAGTCAAGTATGTTATTGACTAAACTGCTATAATTTTGTGTATGAAATTTTAGCTTGTGCAAGTCTATGTTAAACATTATTAGGTGAGGGTGTGAGATTTTGTTATTCTTCATTCTCATAAGTAGGTAAAAGGACACCAAGACATAATGTGAATGTTAACTAGAAAAAAGTGTTTTCATAAAATTTGACATTGTAAAATATGAAAATTCTACAAATTATACGCTCATAAATGGGATAATATTTTTTTCCAAAGTGGTAACAAAGAAAAAACTCAACGATTAGATCTTAGAGTAAATTTATTTTGAATATGATTATAAGCATAACAAAGACAATTGAAAATGCACAAGTATTAGTAATTGGTCAAGAATTCATCAATATTTTGTAAAAGGACATTCTTGAAACAATAGGGGTTGGCAAATGGTTGATCAGGTAGAGTGCAAAAAAAGCGTACTCACAACTAAAAATATAATAACAATTCAGCTTGAAAATGTAAGGAATGAGTGATCTCAGGCAGTTGTTGATACTTTCTTTAAGTTATACCATTTTTTGGGGTATGAACGCATAAGTTGGCAGATGACGTCATGTTTATTGAAATAATTATGCATGAATGTAAATTCTTTACCATTGTCTTTTCTAATGTCTTCAACTTGACTACTAAAATAAATTTTGAATATTACATAGAACATTTTCAGAAACGGTTATGTTTTATACTTCTTTTTCATTAAATTATTGAGAAATAATGTGCAACAAGAATATAATACGAAAGAAAACATCAAGCAAACAAGAAGATTTTAATGAGATTCGTTAAACTTTAGTATGCCTACATCCTTGAGAGATAAGAGTGGTTAATTTAACTATTTAGTTTAATCTTAACTTAAAGATTACAAATGTCTTTTATTATAAATGAGGTTTATAATAAGTATATTGATATATAAATTCTAGTTAGTATACCAACTTATACCTTACTAAACCCAACCTAATTTAAACTTGACTCCAATAAATATTAAAATTCTTCTAGAGTTTTAAATATCCCAAAAATGCATTAATAGATAATGCACTCTGTAAAAAAACATGGCCTATGACATGATTATATATCTCACTGTTTTTGTTCACATATAGACGTGGACTCTAACACGTTGATAAATGATTATTTGACTATATTTATATACTCATATTTAATGTGTTTTGCTTATTATTTAATAGTTTTATAGTATTTTTGGTACTTAATTCACTTCAAGTGTATTTGTAGGTGATAGTTGCCTTCTTTGACTGAAAGTAGAAGAATTCAAATAAAATTGTGGCATAAAATGAAGATTTGAAGCAACTTAGAGATACACGGTTGTGTATAGTGACCATGTAGGTCTCTGTAAACATGTGGAGATTTGAAAATATTGTTTCTGGTTGTGTATGTTGTTTATGAAAGTATTTGTATAGGAATGTCAATGGGCTGCTCCTGGCTCGGCCCATTATACCTTACCTAAGCCTCATTAAAACCTTGTAATAGTACTTTTTATTTTATTTGTAGTTTACTTATAAGTGGTGGAGATATGATTTTATTGTAGGCTTATGGTTAAGAATCCTTCTATGTATTGATTTGAGAGTTCTTACATTTTTCACCATAAACACTTAAGTGCATTGAGTGAATCCTTGGTCAGAGTGTAAAAATTTGTGTTTTTGATTTCATAAAAGATTATCTATATGATTGTTGTTAATATTGACTTATGCAGTTTGGTTCTATAATGACTTAAATCCCATTATATGTTAATTTAATCAATATGATATGATGATTTAGAGTTTGGATGGACAAATTAAGGTTAACAAGTGATAGATGTTTATAAGATTAATGATCTAGATTATAATTTGCTTGTAGACAAGCAAAAGCTTATGTATGGGAATGTTTGATAAATGATTATTTGACTATATTTATATACCTATATTTAATGGGTTTTGCTTGCTATTTAATAGTTTTTATAGTATTTTTAGTACTTAATTCACTTCAAGTGCATTTGCAAGTGATAATTACCTTTCTGGACTAAAAGGAGAAGAATTAGAATGAAATCGTGACATAAAATGAATATTTGAAGCAACTTAGAGATACACGATCATATACAGTGACTGTGTAGGTCTTTGTAAATGAGTGGAGATTAAAAAAATATTATTTCTATCCATGTAAGTGACTCATGCAAAATCGCGAATTCTGGTGTTTTTGGAGATACAAAGTTACTTACATAGCCGAGTAAATGATTGTATATCCTAAAAACTATAATTTTTACTATAAAAGGACGTTATCGAAGGCAAAATAGGAAGAGGTAAGTTTTAGAACATTTTTTAGTCATAAGAAATACAGAGAAGAGGTAGTTTTAAGCAAAGGACGAGGAAAACATAGAGATTACGTCACAAGATCCGATCGATAACATCATTCAATCTAAATTGCAAGAAGATTCATTAGAGACAAAAGGGAGATCTAGAATATGATTTTTTTTCCTATTTGTTCTTTTGAATATTTGTTATTGGTTTTGTTTTCTATGTATAGGAACTAAATTTGTTAGTGCCTAATGAACCTTAAATTGTGATGACAATATGATTTAATCTTTTATTCAATGCAATTTATTGATTGATTTATTGTGATTTAATTATGCGTTATATTCTTGATCTAATATATCTGGAATATTAATTCATAATCTAATTTCATATGATTGAGATTGAGAAAAACTTTTATGTGAATAGATCTATAATAATTGCAAAAAGTTACATGCAAACTTAGAGATAGGTCGACAGAAATCCTCTAGATTAGGTTCAAACTTAATAGTGAAATTCATGATTCAATAATACAATCTTAGGGTTTTAAAATATAAAGAGATTTCAGTTAATCAACTGAGGGGTTATTTGTTAATAGTCTTAAGAAAGATATTAACATAAGATAGGAATTTTTATGTTTCAATAATCAATAATTTAATTGCATGATAAAGGGTTAATATTTAATAATTCTTAGGAGGATTCATTATTTACTTGATATTGACTTTTTATACTTTTTTCCTTTTTCTTTCATTATTGTGTCAATCTTGTTTTAGTTTTTAGTTTAATTTTTAATTAAATCCATAATCTTATTTGACGGTTAGATAATAGAAAAAAGTTGAATACTAGTACTTACAATTCTTGTAGGATTGACCTGTACTTGCCAATGCTAGCTACAACTACACCATGCAATTGTAGTTAAATTTGATAAATCTTCATAAGAATAGAAATCGTCAATCACGCTTCCTTCACTAGCCCTGTAAGTCATAATGCCTCCTTATAAATTTCGCCTTTTATGTAATATGCTTTAATTTTAGACCATGCAATCATAGATTAATTTTTTTATTTTTAAAAATTATGCCCTTTTACGAAGGTACAAGTATACCTTTTGATAAACTTGTTATCAAAATCTATTGAACAATATGAATACATATATTCCTCAATCGAAGGATTATCCTATTGACTACTAAACACAATTCCTTGGTTTTTCATACCTTTTAAGTACTTAAATATCTACTTGACTAAACGTCACTATGTACTTACTAACTTGACTAACAACCTGGGTCAAATTTTGACCTGTCATGTACTATGATTCAATTGTAAACAATGTAACCGTAGACTAAATCTTTGATTTTCAACAAATAGGCCCTCTTACAAGGGTAAAAATATACCTTTTAATATACCCCATGTTATTGAAAGCTCCTAGATAATACAAATCCACATACTTTGCAAATGAAGGATTACCTTGTTGATTGCATAACATAATTTCACGGTTTATTGTACCTCTCAAGTACTTAAATATCCACTTGACTGCTTCCTAATGTTGTCTTCCACGTTTCATCATATACTAACTAACTTGACTAACAACATGAGCCAAATCTGACCTAGTACAAACCTATAAATATATTAAACATCCAACAATGTTGGCATATATTACCTTAGATATATATTTGACCTCTGTATATTTTTTTAGGTACTAATATGGGAAAAGTGTAAAGTGGTTTATGAATGGAGTAGGCATATGTTTAGCCTTGCTTATTTCAAATATGTCTAGTATCTTTTTAATATAGCAACACTAAGATAACCACAAATTTCTAAAACTTATATCCCTCTGAATCTTCAACAACAACATCCAGTAGAAATCTCTCTGAGACGTCGGGTGTGGGAAGGTTCAATAGTATGTAACTTTACCCCTAACTAATAGAGAGGCTGTTTCTAAATGACTCACATGAATGAATGAAAATAAATAAATAAATAAATAAAATAATAATAATAAATAAGTAAAAGAATTTTAAAATTTTTAAAAATAAATGAATAAATACACATAATAATAATAAGGAATAATAGGGAATAATAATAATAATAATAATAATAATAATAGTAGTAGTAGTAGTAGTAGTAGTAGTAGTAGTAGTAGTAGTAGTAGTAGTAGTAGAACAAAAACATAAAATATAATAAAAGTAACTAGAAATAATAGTAAAAATAAAATAAAGATAATGCTAAGAATGATAGAAATATCAATAAATATTAATACTCATTATAATAATAATACCAATACTAATGCTAATAATAAAGATACTAATAAGAGTAGTAGTAGTAGTAGTAGTAGCAGTAGCAGTAGTAGTAGTAATAATAATAAATACGATATATTACCATGAAGGCTAACCATAAAAGGCAAGAGTTGAAAGATATAAGAGAACTACTATGATCTCTTTACAAGGGATCCTTTACCTGAATCTTGGTACTCCAAAGTTTTCTATTGCGAGTCATATCCTCAATAAATTCTAATATTGTCAGATCTTTTTGGATCACCTCCCTCCAATTCTTCTTAGGCCTCCCTACTTTTCTCTTACAATCTCTAAGTACAATCCTCTCACATTGTCTCACCGGAGCATCTGGGTGTCTCCTCTTAACAACTCCAAACCTAAGCCTTATCTCTCTTAATTTGTATCCCTCTGAATCTTCATTCCTAGTATTTTCATAGTATAACTTAAATCCTTCATTTTAAATTCCTTTACCATCAAGGCCTTTAGTTCATTTACATTATACATACTTTTTATAATAAGCAATATATCATCCAGATTTAATAGTAGAAAAATAAATGATTCATCGTCAAAGTTCTTAACATACACACAACCATCATACAAACGTCTCTTGTTTTTTTTTCATAAAGAAGTCAAACCTTTTGTACCATTATTATAGAGACTACTTCAACCTATAAATTAACATCCTTAATTTACATAACAGATGCTCATTTTTAAGTTTACTAAACCATTTGGGTTAATTCATCTAAATCCTCCTGTTTGAGTCACTAAAAAAAAGTTATCTTTGTATCCATATACTTTAAATAAATATATAAAGTAATTATTAACGTCATCATAATCTTGATGAAAGTATGTCGAATTACCAAAGAGAAAATTTCGTTATAATCAATCTCCCTTTGTTATACCCTTTCGTTATTAGTTAAGTCTTAAACTTTTCTTTTCTTTTTAACTATTGTTGGCTTTCTCTTATGTATCTAATAGTATCCTATAGGCCTCTTTCTTTTGGAAAGCTAGACCAACTCTTATGTCCAGTTCTTATGTACGAACTTTACCTCCTCTACCATAATTTACATCAATTTATCCTTCTTCTAACTATTCAAAACCTCCCAAAAGTAGTAAGATCTTTATTATTGATCATAAGTGTGAAGGATATCAAGTCTTCTCAACCATATCTATTTAGTAGCCTAATGGTATGTCTCACTGTATTAGTGGTTATATTATGATGTTGTTCTTCATTTGACAATGCTCTTCTATCTTTTAAACCAAGATTTCCTACCTTTTTTATGATTGCTCCTCACTGGTCTAGTTCTATTTTTACCACCTTAGTAATGCTCTTTATTGATCTTGACATCTTTTTCATATATTTACTTCAACATATGTTATTCATCAAACGCTGCATCCCTGCTAATCACTCTCTTCTTTAATGTTGGATCCTAAAAATTGTATCCTTTCATACCTTTAGGGTAGCAAATAAAGATACACTTCTTTGAGTTTCAATTAAGTTTAGACCTCTCATCATTGAAAACATGCAAATAAGCCAAGCAACTAGAGATCTACAGCCTATAAACATCTACCTTACTTTTAGTCTATAGTTCCTTCAATACTCTCTTATTAAATAAAGTCCGTAGTGATCTATTAATAAGTATTCTCTTTACAACATTATTCTTTTATGATACATTTTAAACTATGTGGTGTTTTAATCCTATATTGCTTATAAAAATTTTTAGAATTGTGAGCTTGTGTATTTAATACTGTTGTTTGATCTCAAATACTTGATTTTCTTCTTGTTTGGTTATTTATTTTAGCCTTTCACACTTTGAACCTTGCAAAGACCTTGTATTTTTCTTCATGAAGTATACCATAACTTTTCTTCTAAAAATCATTGATGAATATTATAAAATACTAGCATCTAGCTAATTATAAGTCTCTAGTATGAACCCATATATCATATGCACGCGGTCTATAATTTCTTCAATTTTAGGCTTATCCATCTTAAATCTTAACCTAGATAATTTTCCACAAAATTCGTAAATTTCTAACAAATAGTGTTTGACACCATTCAGTAAACTTAACTTATGAAGTTTTTCATCCCTCTTTCAATGAGAAAACCTAAGCATGTGTGGAATAATGCAAATATTATCATCATTTGGCTTTACTTAATAACCTCTCTGCCTACAAATATGCTCCCTATCAGTTCGTAAATATTTTTCTTCAATTTTGTCCCTTTCATAATGATCATCACACCCTTTACCACTTAATTATTTTCTTCATCAATTTTATAATGAAAAGTGTTCGTGTGTAATGTGCATAAAGAGATTAGGGTCTTCCTCAAATCTGGTATATGTCAAACATCAAACATCAAACAACATCCTGAAAGCTCCATCATACATCTTGATCCTAATATGTCCTGCTCTAATGATTTCAAAGGCTTTATCATGCTTAACTAAATTGTCCTAAATTTGCCTAACATATACAACACAAACTAATCTTTGTTTAGTAAGATATGATTTGAGCATCATGTATCTATAATTCATGACTCTTGTAATTGGCTGGTTGAATTGTAGTTTGTGTTTCCATTAATATAATCTTAGTCCTTGTTCACTACTAAATTAGACCTTAAAGAATTAGCAAACTTCCTTTTGGTCATCTTTCCTCTTTTTGTTTGGATAATCCATCATAATATATCTAGTTTAATTATACTTGAAGCACTGGAATATCTTTTTACCATTGAATTTAAATCAAACACTCCTTTTAACATCCTCACTCTATTTCCACTCACGCTCTTGGTTTCCCCTCATATACAACCTTTCACCTTTAGAGTTTTCACCAAGGTTCTATCTCTAATGGTTGTAAGCCAATAATATAAAGGTCATTTCTTCTATATCAGTTATCTCCTTACTGAATATAAGCATGGTCACTGGATGTTTATAAGAAGAAGATAAAGAACAATGAAAAATCATCACTTTATCTTCATTTATAATAGTCATCTTGAACCTTAGTAGGTCACTAACTATTTGGTTAGACACATTGCTATATTGTTCTAAATTTGTTTCCTCTTGCATCTTTAGCTTGGATAGTCTTTATTTTATAAACAACTTATTTGTAAGAGACTTTGAATGTATCGACTCTCTCGCTTCTTCCATATCCATACATGGATTCAATTTTTATAACATTATGCCCAATTTTTATGTTAGACAAATTTGTATGATTCTAGCTACTCACACCTATAAATTTTTGTAGTCGAGCTCATCTATGTCTTTTAACCTATTATCCCACAAACCATTTAGCATGTTTTATTGCACCAATAAATCCTTCACTTTCTACTACCACAGTCTAAAACTCCCACCTTCATTTAATTGTCCCACTTTAAACTTTGCAACCAAAATTATTATCATTTCAAGAGAAATCTAATACTATTTATTGATAAATAATACGAAAAAAATAAAGTAATATGATAAAAAAGACAACAAGAACACAAGAATATTTTAATAAGATTCAACCAATTTTAGTGTACTTACATCATTGAGAGTCAGAAGTGGTTAATTTTACTATTAAATTAAATATTAACTTGAAAATTACATATTTCATCTCGTATGGATTTTTAAGCTCTAGTTGATACAATTTTATATGACTTACTCCTCATCAAACTCAAACTAATTTAAATATGAATCTAATAAATCTTAGAATTTTTTTAGAGATTGAAATCCACTAAAAAAATTGTTTCTAAAATATGACAATTTATTATGGACACAACTTAAGATACAGTTGTGTCATAGGTTATGTAACCTACATTTTTTTGTTACATAAGGGTACGAGCTCTAACATACCTATATCCAGGCTATGTACTTGTAACACCCCATTCCAAACTGACATATGCACGTGTGTCCATCGGATACACATGTACATGTTTATTAGAAATGACATGTTAACTATCTCACCTTCACTGTACTTAATATGGCATCATACACGAAACCATCAATCACACATTTTCTAAACCTAAAATGTTATCACATTATATCAAAACCATAATGAACATTGTTTCATATAGTACAATATCAACTATGTTTATACAACATTGCCCTATGAATATAAACATCTCAATACACACCGAATAATATAAACTCAAGAGAAACAACTATGTCCTCAAACCCAGCTAACCAACCTTTGAGCCAAATTTGTCTATAACAGTTGCACAAAATATGCTTCTACAGAGTCTTAGAAGCTAGGTCGTCTCACTCTCTAACCTGAAAAAGCAACGATGCAAATTTAATGAGTTTTGCGAACTCAGTAGAGTAACCATCCTTGATGGTTCACTCATGTCATAAAACAAGATCAATTATAATATGTAATTATACAGTTAAATCCACTTGACAATTATCAAATACTATCACAGATAAATCATGCAATCATATAACTACATTCACATAGCTTTGCAAATCATTCAATGAATTCAAATTATATATGGATGCGATATGTATGAGACTCAAATTCATTTTTTTATTGTTGTGACTGTGTGCTTTTACAATATCCTGAATTATCAGGCTCAGTCAGTCAGCCTGTGCCTCATTGATCACAGTGAGTCATGGGTTCAAACCATATATGTGGGAGCTTAAGGCTCTTATTAGTAACAGTATCAGTAGCAACACCAGTCACAACTCCTTTATATTACATGCATCGGAATGAAGTGCATGCCACAATTTAGTCATCAAATTCAATCACTTTCATTTTCATGTAATATAACAATATATCAGTCCCAGTATCAATTACAGTAGCAGTCACAGTAGCAGTGGTCATCGTACTAGGTCCGACATTTAACTTTTCAGTTGAGAATCAAAAAATCATTTATGCAAACGCATTCACATTCAATCAGCACTTCCAATATCATTCTCATGCATCAAAACACCTCGGACAAATATTGTCTGAAATCCAGTACACAACCAGCATAATTCAGTATAGTTCGATAAGATAGCAATACAGTTCAATAATGTACAAAACAATAAGGTGAGACCATCTTAGGTTACTCACAGTATGCTTCAAAAAATTATTGCCTTGAAGTACCGGCAATGTTTGGATGCTATCTTTCAATGCATTCCTCTATACAGACAATACATTCACATATCACAATATTGCACAATTATGTATTCATTTATGCACATTCATGTATATTGCATATGTACAATGCATGTTCATGACAATTCTGGGTTTCTTATCATCAATCTAGTCATAATAATCATTGGGATATCCACATTCAATTTATTAACTCAGATTTGTTTAAAGGTACACTTTCGGGTCCATTTTGCACAATTAATTTCATCAGGAAAGTGAAAGAATTTGGTAACACTTCCTTCTAACAAATTATTCTCCTATGTCTTTAAGTCTCTATTGATACCAAGATCATTCAATTTGGTTCATTATTCTAGGAGTTATGCTCAAAATACCACAGAATGTGTACATTTGAAATTTTGGCTAATGTATGATTATGCATTCAAATTGTACAACCCATATCTCTCAATTATCATATCCAAAAATTACAAACTTTATACCAATTTAAAGCTAAGAGAATAAGCTACAATTTGGTGTAGAAACCTTAGCCTAATTCAGTATACATCAACACAGTTTATTTAACAACCACAGGATATGTTTTCTGTCCCTGGTAGTGCTACAACCTAGATCATAACTCAATTTCATGCCAATTTTGATAGTTTTAGAGATAGGATTAAAATTAGTCTTCTTCAAGAAAGTTGTACACATATATCTCTAGTTTAATTTGAATTAAGAATCAACTCATTTAGAAATATACAAATCAAGTTATAATCAGAATACCGAAGCATATTCATGAAAATTCTCTGGTTCATAACATTCCAGCAAACTTCCACACTTTCATCCTATCAATCACTTTCAAATTAATTCAGATAGCTCCAAATTTTTAGAAAGGGAAAGAAAAATGTCTTAGGAATCCATTTATCCATGTTTCAAGTCGTTTGGAGTTCGAATAAAAAAGTTATAGCCAAAAGACTTAGAGTTGTTAACTGTAATACTCTAGTCTATAATTCATACATGCAATCACCAGCCTTTTCTCTCTCTAAAACTCAAACCTTCATCTTCTTCACTAAGCTGCACTTCTCCTTTTCTTCTTTCATTTTCTTCCATTTCCATTTTTGCACACTTCTAACACTTCCAATAGTGCATTTCTACATCCAGTAAAACCTTTAAACAAGTTATACTCAAAGTTACACTTCAAACATTAAAATTCGAAGTTTCATTTATTCCCCCCCTCTCTCTCTACTGCATTTTTTTCCAACTTTCTATACTTTTTCTATTTCTTTTTCTTTCCCTTCTCAGTCCACGTTTTCTATCCTCTTACTCCTTAAAACACAACACCCTATTATACTCTATGTTTTCTTTAACTTTAACCTCACATAATCCATCCTTAACATTTCCCAAACATTTACGCATATATCACAGAAACAGAGTATGTTCATCAACTGCACTTTTCATTTTTTTCTTTAGCATTTCTCATGTTCATTAACAACTTTATTTCGTCATAAACTTTGCCTTTTAATTTTTTTCCCATGGCACTACATCACTTAAAAAAATTTTCACTCAAACTCTTCTATGTTAACACTTCATATATTTTTACGCATGAACAGTATATCAACTAAAAACCATATACGTATTTCTCAAAACCAGAATAGGGGACATATATTTCTTCATCAACTTACTTAAATTTTCATATGTTTCAATCCAGAATCTATTTCATACAGTTTTTGAACAATTTCCATTTCTCAAATCCATCATCTAGTTCATATATCATAGTAATCTTACTTCTCAAACCCATGCATGCAAGTTTATATTTTAAACTCATCAGAGCTACTTACTTGGTTCAGCTACACTTCCCAATGGTAAAGATAATTCAATCACACAAAAGAATTCAATATTTGTAAATGAAGAACATAGAAGAAAATTTCGGTGGTGGGTGATCTTCACAGTGAAAAATAAACAGAAGTTTCAGTAAATCTTTCTTAACTCAAACCTAATTGCATGGCTATTTGCATGCAATTTCACGTGTCACTCAAACCAGTCAGCCACTTTTCACCAAAGTTACAAACCATTTACCACAATACCAATTAGCCATTTGTCGTATGTATGTGTGTGTGTGTGTGTGTGTGTGTGTGTGTGTGTGTGTATATATTGCCACATGTCACTATATAATTGATCTATAAATCAAAATTTCTCTAAAATTCACCAAAAATCTGAAATAATCTAAATGTTCTCCAAATAAATTTTTAGCTCAAATAATTCACAATTCACATTTTAATTGCATTTTTTTATAATTAATAATACCTGGAAAATGTCAATGAATGCATGTCCAAATAATTGTAATGTGCAAGATCAATAATAGCGTGTATGTGTATGCCTCATTATATATAAACATAAGTTATGCTTCCTAATTTCTCATTAATCTCTAATAATCACCATTTTAACCCTAATTCAAGTGATAGTATGTTACAATACTTCACTAGAAAATACTTCCCCACATTAACACACTTATGTTTTAGCCTATATCATCATCTCTATATTCTAAAAAGAATATGACCTAGCAGGTTATATACACCCAAAGACTTTTAAGAAATGCTTCTTTTCTTTTCAAAATACTCCAAGATTGCATACCAATGTATATTATTCATATATATCATAAGTAAGCCCAAGTGCTTTTGGAATGATCTTCTACTATGGCAATAAAATATATAATGGTATTTGGTGACCTCCCTAAATATCATAATGAATTAAACCAAAGTAATGCAAACTTGTTTTATTATAAAACAAAGATGCCTAATTATTTGTGAAAAGATGATAAACTTCACAATTTAAATTGCAATCAAAGGTTACATTAGAAAGTTACTAGATATGTAAGAAGATCAAGTAATAGAGGGATGATAAGGTCTAACTACCAGAAGAAAAAAGTAGACTAATAAACTACAAATGAGGCTTGTAGATAAGGTGGCTAGACAAAGTGATATACACTATGATGTATTTTTCCTACCCTAATCAACTTCTTCAAACGGTTCTAAATCACACAAAAGTTAGGAAAATATAATAACAAAATTTAAGGAGCATATTAGTTTATTCACAGATAATAAATTAAAATGAAAATCAGGAATGCAAAGGACATCTTACAAAAATATATCAAGTGATAATTAATATGTGATATAGTAGTATAAGTTTCATTGGGAAATATAACTAGTTTGGTGTCTAGGCATGTTTTAATTTATGGCATATTGGTAATATTATGTGTAATATAGTTAATATGGTCTAATGACCTAACTATCAATTATCTAAGGATCATCTGATTTAAAATGAGTATGATTACAAGATCTCTTACTAACAAAATTAGCTTGAGTTGGTTATTTGTCCTGGTTGAGGGTGTTTATAAGATATTCATATTAACTAATAATTAATCCAATTATGGGGAATTTTTATTTAGCATTTAATGTAACTATAGAAGCGTGAGCCATTTGAGAAGTGGCATATTATGCTAAAACCCTAGGATTTAGCCTAGCTTGTTGTAGTTACAATTCTTTAAAGTCCAATTTAAGCATATCTAGCTAGTTTAAAGAAAATGGCTCTTGTAACATATTTGATTACAATATTTTTAAATTAGGTTGCTTTTGTCTCTGTCCAGATTCTTCTTATTAAAGGAATTTTCTCCTTTTGATGAGTGTTGCAACTTTAATGGGAGGTAGATTAAAGGAAGTAACAACTTGTTATTTCTCATCTTATAAAACTAAAAAGTAAACTTTATTAATACCCTACATTAGATCCACAGCTAAAACTTAAGACTTTATAGTGGAAAATGTATCATTAATTCCCATAAAAAATAATGAACTTTTTCATATTTAAACATGAAAATAATTTCCCTTAATACACCATAATTACAAGTTAGAACTCTTAATCTAGTTCCTAGCTCATCCCAATAACCTTTTAGTATATTGAAATATGCTATGATAGATTGTTGTTTCTATTTATATAATGTAAGATCACGAGGAAGTTAAAAAAATCGAGTATCACTTCCCTAAAAAATCAATCTTCAAAATCCTTCGACATATTTATAATTATGTCTTCTAGAGCAACATTACTATGGAAGTCTCTTGATAAGGAGCTAAAAATCCATGATATAGCTATACAATTGCATTTCTTCCAACCTTAGATATATATAAGAGAGAGTAAATGGTTTGGACCAATGTTGTGAATATCGTATCTTTGTCGATACTATATTTAGTTTTAGTAACATATTGCAACAATACTAAGTTAATATCAAGTACCATTTTGAGCAATTTTTAAAATTATAAAATAGTCCCCATTTTTTTAAAAACATGTTGTTATATATAATTTATAATTTTAAATCAATCATATCTCCAAAAAACATAACAGTAGAAATTTGAAATAAGAACAATTTATTTCTATTAATAACAAAAAATTTCACATATTTCATATATAAATAATAATCACAATTAATATAAACAAGATCATTTTATTATCATACAAATATAAAACTAAAGATAATACAAAGTACTTGAAATGTTACAATTTTCTTTTATAATAAATAATTGTTACATCAAAATGTCAAATAAAAATAATAATAAAGTTTCACGACTCTATAAGTATTATAACAAGAGTGTATGTTAAGAAATACAACTAACTAAAAGTGAAATATAAAACAAAAAAATTTACAGTCATATTTATGTTGCATATATAGAATTTAACATATATATTAAATACAAGTGAAATTAAAAGAAGAGAAGAAATTAAAACCTGGAACTTCATTTAATTGAATGTCTGCTGAAATCATTTTGACCTCAATTCTTATTTGATACTTATTTCTTATCATTGAGAGGAGTCTCATTATCACCTTCATTCAAATTCATTTTACCAAATGACATGTCAATACTTTCTCATCCAATAACACATAAATCATAATAAAGTGTGAATTTTAATTCATACTTTATTTCAAAGCTTGATCCTTTTCTTGTCGTATTCCTCAAACCGTTTTCGAAATGGGTCCATCTTAAACACCGTAGTTGCACAAGTATTCAACATCTAACTGTATTGACAAAATAAGTTAAGAGAACTCTGCAACTATTGCAGAGAGGGCCAGGCAAGGAGTGCTAGCTCTATTAAAGCTTAAGCCTATTTATAATTTGTTTTGGATATTTTAGTAATTTAATTGAAATTAAATTCTAATTTCAATTAAACTTTAATTAAAATTATAAATAATTCTAATTAAATACCAATTATTCTCAAATAAGATCCAATATCTCATATTTCAAATATAAACAATAATCACAATTAATATAAATAAGATCATTTTATCATCATACAAATATAAAACTAAAGGTAATACAAAGAACTTGAAATGTTACAATTTTCTCTTATAATAAATAATTGTTACATCAAAATGTCAAATAAAAATAATAATAAAGTTTCACGTCTCTATAAGTATTGTAACAAGAGTGTATGTTGAGAAATACAACTAACTAAAAGTGAAACCTAAAACGAAAAAAAAATTACAATCATATTTATATTGCATATATAGAATTTAACATATGCATTAAATACAAGTAAAATTAAAAGAAGAGCAGAAATTAAAACCTGGAACTTCATTTAATTGAATGTATGCTCAAATCATTTTGACCTCAATTCTCATTTGGTACTTATTGTTGAGAGAAGCCTCATCATCAAATTCATTGTATCAAATGATATGTCAATACTTTCCCATCCAATAACACATAAATCATAATAAAGTGTGAATTTTAATTCATACTTTATTTCAAAGCTTGATCCTTTTCTTGTCGTATTCCTCAAATCGTTTTCAAAATGGGTCCATCTTAACTACCGTAGTTGCACAAGTATTCAACCTCTAACTATATTGACAAAATAAGTTAAGAGAACTCTGAAACTATTGCAGAGAGGGTTAGGCAAAGAGTGCTAGCACTATTAAAGCTTAAGCCTATTTATAATTTGTTTTGGACATTTTAGTAATTTAATTTAAATTAAATTCTAATTTCAATTAAACTTTAATTAAAATTACAAATAATTCTAATTAAATACCAATTATTATCAAATAAGATCCAATATCTCATATTTCATATATAAACAATAATCACAATTAATATAAACAAGATCATTTTATCATCATACAAATATAAAACTAAAGATAATACAAAGTACTTGAAATGTTACAATTTTCTCTTATAATAAATAATTGTTACATCAAAATGTCAAATAAAAATAATAATAAAGTTTCATGTCTCTATAAGTATTATAACAAGAGTGTATGTTGAGAAATACAACTAACTAAAAGTGAAACCTAAAACAAAAAAATTTTACAATCATATTTATATTGCATATATAGAATTTAACTTATGGATTAAGTACAAGTAAAATTAAAAGAAGAGAATAAATTAAAACCTGGAACTTCATTTAATTGAATGTCTCCTCAAATCATATTGACCTCAATTCTTATTTGGTACTTATTCCTTATCATTGAGAGGAGCCTTATCACCACCTTCATTCAAATTCATTTTACCAAATGACATGTCAATACTTTCCTATCCAATAACACATAAATCATAATAAATTGTGAATTTTAATTCATACTTTATTTCAAAGCTTGATCCTTTTCTTGTCGTATTCCTCAAACAGTTTTCTAAATGAGTCCTTCTTAACCACCATAGTTGCACAAGTGTTCAACCTCTAACTGTATTGACAAAATAAGTTGAGAGAACTCTGCAACTATTGCAGAGAGGGTTAGGCAAGGAGTGCTAGCTCTATTAAAGCTTGAGCCTATTTATATTTTGTTTTTGACATTTTAGTAATTTAATTGAAATTAAATTCTAATTTCAATTAAACTTTAATAAAATTACAAATAATTATAATTAAATACCAATTATTCTCAAATAAGATCTAATATCTCATATTTCATATATAAACAATAATCACAATTAATATAAACAAGTTCATTTTAACATCTTACAAATATAAAACTAAAGATAATACAAAGAACTTGAAATGTTACAATTTTCTCTTATAATAAATAATTGTTACATCAAAATGTCAAATAAAAATAATAATAAGGTTTCACGACTCTATAAGTATTATAATAAGAGTGTATGTTGAGAAATACAACTAACTAAAAGTGAAACTTAAAACAAAAAAATTTACAATCATATTTATATTGCATATATAGAATTTGACATATGCATTAAATACAAGTGAAATTAAAAGAAGGAAAGAAATTAAAACCTGGAACTTCATTTAGTTGAATGTCTGCTAAAGTAGTATTGACCTCAATTCTCATTTAGTACTTATTCCTTATCATTGAGAGGAGCCTCATCATCAACTTCATTTAAATTCATTTTACCAAATGACATATCAATACTTTCCCATCCAATAACACATAAATCATAATAAAGTGTGAATTTTAATTCATACTTTATTTCAAAACTTGATCCTTTTCTTGTCGTATTCCTCAAACCGTTTTCGAAATGGGTCCATCTTAACCACCGTAGTTGCACAAGTGTTTAACCTCTAACTGTATTAACAAAAGAAGTTGAGAGAACTCTGCAATTATTGCAGAGAGGGTTAGGCAAGGAATGCTAGCTCTATTAAAGCTTAAGCCTATTTATAATTTGTTTTGGACATTTTAGTAATTTAATTAAAATTAAATTCTAATTTCAATTAAACTTTAATTAAAATTACAAATAATTCTAGTTAAATACCAATTATTCTCAAATAAGATTCAGCATCTCATATTAATCCTTATTTATTCAATATCTCGTATTTAATCATAAAGTTTTTCAAACCTTACATTTAAGTACAACTTGATTAAATATCTTTTCTCTCTTTAACATGTTCTTTATATGTGATTCATTAAGTTCTCAAATATGTTATCAATAGATACAAATTATAACCCTAAAACATATTTAGGATTAGATAAATTAAACTCTTTTAATTAATCTTTAATTATCTTATTAAACAGTTTGTATCTATAGATCAAGATTGACGTCTAGTAAGAAGTTATGACCATTCAAATATTTAGGAATGTCAAAGTAGTTTTGACTAACCTTTCTGTGCATGATTTTTTCCATATAATTCGATCCTTTTATCATATAATGTTCTAATTAGACATAGAAAATAAAATTAATGTCAACTCTGTTTTGACTCCAGTCATATTAATTCTCTACCATTAGTTATTGATTTAATTAATGATGTTTGTAAACTATTTACAAAAACATCATTCCACCTTAATCAATGATTTTGTATTAATACTAATCGAGAATAATGAAACATTCTCTTTAATTACTTTGAAATAATGAATCATATATTGATAACTCAATTACCTCCATATAATTCATGCTACATCCAATGACTACCGATTGAACTACCTATGATTAGAATATGTCATAAGTAGTATCAAAACACAGTATTCTTTATACAAAAAAACTTTGAAAATATCAAGTCAAATGATTACTTATATAATCATTATAATGAGAATTTCCATAGATATACAAGTAATATTTTAAATGAGTTTCTCATATGGTGTCAATTTAACGAACTTATTTTCTAACAAGCACTTACACATTTGTTTAAATATCTTCATATATTTAGTCTATGAAATCAACTACTTTTTTCATGAGGAAAAATATAACGTGTGCCAGTTATTTTATGTTCTATTAATATCTAGTCTTAATAGAAAATGACTAGAAATAATTTATAAATAATACATAAATATAATAGGAATCATCATAATTTTATTTGCAATATATATTTATCTTATGAACTTTATCATCTATATCTAATTATGTGTAAGATAAAGAATGTCTTTAAATTATTTTATTAATAAACTACAACCAACTAATTAATTTTGGGACAAAAAGTAGTACAAACTTGATATTCAACGATTATATGTATAATTGGTGCTTATGGTTGGTGAATCCATGGCTGGCTAGAAAAAAAGGCATCTTCTTTCACTCAATAATCAATATACTTTAATTTATAAAAAAAATCAACATACGACAGAATTCCAAGCAGTATGGAACTGGAGGCGATGAACTAATTCGAAAATCAAAAGTTTTAAGACGGCTAAACCGATAACGACTAGAGAACATGTACCCATCCCCCAGGCCACTAGCCAGTCATACAAGAAAACTTCGTGTATATTAACAATTTATTGGTTCCCACCTTCGATATTCCCCATTAAACCAGAAGAAAACAACCCAACCCAACCCAACCTCCGCCTTCTTACAAGTTTCTTCAGAAACACTGTCTCAATCTCTGTCTCTTTCTAATCCGTAGACACACCAAATGCTTCCCATAAACCATAGCTCTTTCTTATTATCATCAAAACCCACTCCTCTTCTGCGTCTTCCAACCACCACCACAACCTCTCCCCGCTGCTTCGCGTGCTTTGAACTCCCATTAAGTCCCACTTACCACCGCTGGTTCCAGCTCTATGCCGCCGCCGACGCCGGCAGCATCCGAATTGGGCAGGAATCCGACGGACTCGGTTCTTCATCCGTCTCAGAAGGCGGCTCTACGGCGGCGCAGCAGCAGGGAGTTGGCGGGAATGGGGGTAGTAAGGTAAATGCGAGAGAGAGGAAATGGTCGAGAAATAGAGAGAGTTACTTGGCCGATGACGCCGACCCACTTCCACTTCCCATGACTTACCCTGATTCTAAACCTGTTCCTCCTGAGGAAATTGATAAAAGATTAAGATGTGATCCTGAAATTCAGGTAATGTTTATCCAGTTTTTTGTTTTCTTTTAATTCACTGTTCATAGAAAGTTTGGAGCTTTACCAATTTAGAATTCTAAATTATCGTGTTGTTCTTCCGAGAAATTTTTGCTCCATAATGTAAGTTTACGTTTTCTTTAAGGAGGCTGAGTTAGTTTGGTTTGAATGGTACCCTTCTTCGATTTCCCAGCACCCTAAAGATTCATAATTTATGAGGGTCGTTGGTAAATGTGGCCTCATTTAGTATGTCTTAATTTTATGCATCCATGTTTCCAATATTAGGGAGATGTCATGCAGATAATTATTGTTGAAGCAAAAGTTAAAAGAAGGGAGGAACTTTATTCACTGAATCTTTGGTTGTCTTGATGCCTAATGGTTATGTAATAATCTATTCTATGATTTCATGTAGATGGCAGTGCCAAATGCTTTGTTTATGCATTGACCTATTTGTTTTGTAGCCAAACTCGGTACTTAATTAGGAGTTCGTTTGAAGCTTTGTGCTACTTCATGACTAGCATTTCTTATGAATGTCAGGTACCACATTAATGTGGTTCTGAATCTTTGTAGGACTGTAAAGAGGTGGTATACGAATGGACTGGAAAATGTCGAAGTTGCCAAGGGTCTGGATTTGTCAGCTATTATAACAAAAGAGGGAAAGAGACCATATGCAAATGTATACCTTGCCTTGGAATAGGTATTATATTTCTTCTCTTCTCCATATCTAAGCGGTCATACTTTAACCAAAACATAAACAATGGACGATGATATTTATTTTCCCTCATCTCAAGCTGACATGTGAATAGAAAATCACACTTAGAAAGACTAAGCACATAAAAACTACCTTTGATTTTTGTGTTGGTAGATGTAGTGTATATCATAGTTTACCATTTTGTATCTGTTCTATATGTTTGATGAATCTTTCTGTTGTTCTTTCATTTACCCTTTTTTTTTTTATTGGTATGACTATATTTTAGGTCTTTATCTTTCTTCTTTGTGCTCTGGGATCTCCCCCTCATTTGCTAGGATTTTTTATTTGATATGACAATATGGTGTACTGGTGAATACTTAAAAGCAAAAGAAATGTCCCATGTCGAGTGCTGCATTCAAGATTTAGTGGCTTTACAACCAAAAACGTATGAAATAAGTGATTGAAAAGTTTCCATTGAGAAATTGTTCATCTGGGAAAGCCTTCTACAATTGTTTGGAAACTTTAAGGTCCGTGCAACACCTAAAGTTTACTTTTGTTCTTCCTTCCCCATGTGCAGCATTGCCTGCTCTTGTATTAGGCTTAACTCTTCTTATATGCGGTTCTCCCTGCAGTTAGTGTGTTGTTTTTATTGTTGGAAATGAATGCCATTTCAATAGTCATCGAGGTTTAAATCAAAAGTTTAGAACTGAGTTGATGAGTTATTCTTGTGAAGGATATGTGCAGAAGATAACAGCTCGGAAGGACATTGACGTGATGGAGGACTTGGATAATGGAAAGCCACCATGACTCGAGACACTGTTTTTCTCCTCTGTGATTATACTTGCCAGTGACTTTGATCACCTGTAGGCTTCATGCAAGCTTGGACAATTTGCACGTATCATTTATAGATAGAATATCTTCAAAAGGAGAATTTGGATGAGACAAGCAAAGGGATTCACATTAACCTTTGCAAGGAATGTATTCTTTTACATTGTTCTCTAACTATGTTTTGGAACCACAGGCTTCCATCTCATCCTGATTTGAGAATCTTTTGTTGCATAAATTGCTTCCACATCAATTGAGGAATAACTTCAAAAGACTTTTCACTCTATCCGGACCTTTTTATATTCTTTAGTAGATATCCCAACTTCGGATTCAATGTTATCATCTATCTATGTAAAGGGAATAGATATAAAGCTCAAAGACAGGTAATGTATCTGCCATTAAGGTATTGAAGGCAAAATAACGAACTCTCAAAAATTTTCCCTCCCAGGAGAAAACCATCCGGGAATGTCAACCGTTAGCCTTTTAGAGTTTCAATGCAAGCTTTCAAGAAATGAGTATTTGCGAAAACCGTCTCCACTGTTCTCATCTAGGGACAGACAAAAAGGTTTTTTGCCCACTTATCAGCTAAATTTGAAAGAGATGAGGCACGTTTTTGACAAATTCGACTCCAACAGAGACGGTAATATATCTCCGGAGGAGTACAAGGGCACACTTAGGGCTCTGGGACATGGCAGCGTGACTGGAGAAGTCCGAAAGATTTTCCAAGTGGATGATTTGGATGGAGACGGGTATATTGATTTCAAGGAGTTTGTTGAAGCACAGAAGAAGGGAGGGAGTGTTAGGACAATGGACATACAGGCGCTTCCCGAACATTTGATTCAAAGAGGCATGGGAAGATAAGTGCAGAGGAAGTTATGAAAGGCCTGAGGCGTCTTAGTGAGAGTTGCAGTCTGGAGGATTGCCGTATAGTGGTAAGGGCAGTGGATGTTGATGGTCATGGTATGGTAAACATGGATGAGTTCACGACCTTGATGACTAGGTCTCTTGCGCTGAACCAAGACACCTGACAAAGTGGACAATAATAGTATTTGGGTGAATCTAGTTTCTTGTTAGTTTTTAAATCCTTTGTAATACACATCAACTTCTATAACACAAATAATGATCATACAATAATGTATATAATGCCAGTACTTAAGTTCCTCCTCTTGTGATGTAATCCTCTTTTAGCGCGATTTCTATGGAAAGGCCAGCCAAGCGTGTACTTGCAGATCAACGAGATACCGTTGTAACAGAACAGTCATTTCGGAAATTGATTTTCGGTATTACCAAACTCCATTTTGTTACCTGCTATCATCAAATCTTTACAAGATGTCTTCTGTGCATGTTTTTAAGATTCAAGCGATCTTGAATTTGGATAGCACCTCTTTCTAAATGATGGAATCAGAGAAAATTTTGACCCCGAAGGAAAACTTTTGAGGAAAGCAAAGAATTGCAAAGAATTGAGCAGGAGCTATTGACAGAAATGAATAAAATTGATCGAGCATTGGGCTAAACAGATTGGTTCTGCATCACGGATTGCTGATCTGTGCTTCTAGCATTAACCATACCACTTTACATGTCACATCTCTAAATGAGAGGTTACCTCAATAAATACATTTAGAACTCTACAACAATGCTGACTTCAGCAGTAATCACCACAAGAACATTTCCCATCCTTAAAATGAAGTCTTTTGTTATTTGGCAACGTCTCCTGGATCCAAGCTCAATTTCTCAAGGCACCCCAAATTTCCACCGTGGGCTCAAATGACAATTGCTGAATATATTCCTCAGCTTCATGAAGATATCCACATATACCAATAACCCTCGATAATGCTTACATAATGCTCCATCCCCATATTAATTCTGAGCTCCTCCTTCATGGAATCAAAATATATGAACCCCTCTTCCATAGGTTCAGATCACCTGTCCCGTTACTCTGTTCCTATCCTATTCTATGAGCATCCATCCATCCATTTTTTATAGGTCTCATTTGTTGGATAGATGGATGTTCATAGAACAGGATAGAAACAGAATAATGGAACATGTGATCTGTTCCCCTCTTCCACTGCATCTGCACTTGCACGAGCTGACAAAATCATCAGAAACGTTTCCCCAGTTGGCTTCAGTCCCAATTTACAAATCTGTTCAAACAACAGTCCATCATCTCCCAAAGTGTTAATTGTATACCCCTTTATCATCAAATGCCAGGAATCCGTATTCCTATCTGGCATGTGATCAAAAACTCCACTGGCATCAGTCATACTCTCTCATTTCCCATACATTACAATCACCTTAATGTTCAATTTAAGAACATCCCTAAACTTAGATTGCAAAAAAGTAAATATCACCTTAATGTTCAACTTAAGAACATCCCTAAATTTAGATTGCAAAAAGTAATCATTCACCTATTTTGGATCCTCAAGCTTCCCACACGACTCAAACAAAGAATTGAAACACATAGGATCGACTTTAACCCCTTTATCCAACAACTCGACCGCATCATTAACCTTCCCCTCGTAGCAAAGACATGCCAAACCCGAAACGGAAGATGTCGGCGCAGAAACATTGATGACTCTGCCCTTGGGTTTCAGGAGCAGCACGCCCTTGATTAGGGGTTTGGACTAGTTGAGGCCCTGACTTGGTTTCTCATTTGCGGGTACCCCAGATTTTGTTGACTGTTCCATGCATAATGTCACGCCCAGTGGGACTCGAACCCACAATCGCCTGAGGGTCTCTGCGTTGCCCATAATGCTAGAAATTAGGATATATTGGAGTAGGGTTTTGGTACAGGGGACAGTTCTGAGTCCGGATAACCATGTCTCTGAGTAGGTTATCCCCTATTTGTATAACTTTGATTCTGGTTCAGGCTCTGATAATTGAATTGGGTATTACTGGGAGAAGAGTATTGCCGCCAATTCCATAGATTAGGACCATTTATCCCCAGATTAGGGTTTCTATGGTCCCAATTTCTACCAGGGTTTCTCCCATCTTGATAAACCTTAGGGTCGGAGGGGCTGGGCTCGTTTGTAATCATTTGGGACGACCGATGTGGTTAGGTTTTGCAGGGAATGAAGCGAGAAATATGACCGAGAGATCGTACATCTATGAGAAAAGAGACCCCGCGGGCTCCGAGCTCGACTTATCGCCATTAATTTTTCCGAGATTGAAACAATGGACCTACGGAAACGCTTTTTACAAGGCCACGGTTGGGATTAATTATGATATACATATATCGAATCGGAAACGAGGTCGGATTGTACTAATGAGAGATGATTGCATCAAAATAAATGTACATATAATGTCAATGTCATGTTTTCAATCACTTGTGGTTAGTAATCTAACGTTATGTGAATATGATTGTTGCTCCAAAGCATACAATTTTCAAGTTTAACACTATTTTACACATTTCAAGTATTTATTTTCAAATTAAATTAAATAAAAATATTCATAAATCTAATTAATTAAACAATTATAAATAAAAATTATTCATAAAATTTTATTAAGAATTAATATATTAAATAATATATATTTAATTGATAATAAATTAAATTATAAATAGACAAATAGAATTACTTTTTGTAGTTTTATAAATTTTTAAAACCTAATTAATTAAACAATTATAAATAAAATTATTCATAAATTTATTAATAATTAATATATTAAATGATATATATTTAGTTGATAATAAATTAAATTATGAAAAAAAGCAAACAAATTTACTTTTTGTAGTTTTTATAAATTTTTAAAACCGGAAGAAATTAAAATTAAAAAAGAAACCAAAAACTCAAACAAATTTTTTTTACTAAATTTGAAATTAAAATTAGAAAATTAGAAAAATAAATGAAAACAGCTTAAATTGCATATGTTTGGAAGGGAGATCGATCTATCTTCCTTGTAAAATTGTTAGGCTTTATGTCAATAATTCATAATGTTAACTACTTATAAATGATTTTGATACTATATGACCATTGACCTCATTACAAAATCATGGTAATCTCGGAGCCATGAAAGAAATTTATGAGCGTTGATTATATATACATTTGTCTTAAATTTGATTTAAATGAATTTTAAACTCAAGAGTACTGAATTAAATGATCATATTCGGATTTATGCTATATGAGCTTGGCTGGCAGGAAATTCCATTTTAGGTTCTGCACAATTGTTTAAAGGCTAACTAATTCTAGAAAATGAAAATAGCCATATTACAAATATAGAACAACAACCGCAGCAATTGCAGTAAGCAGCAAAAGTCGATCAGGATCTAAGGCGCTAGAATGAAAAACCACCCTTCTATCATCTTGTCATACCCGGTGCGAACCTTGGAGCCACCATAACTCCACGCCTTTGCCTGTCCAAATTGGCTTCCCAGCCTGTGAGAAGAAGTTAATATCATATCAATCTGAAGCAGGAAAGGAAACAAGTAAGCAAGATATGTAGTTCCTCATGAAAGGTATGCGCAATAATCTTGAACAATAACATCCATCTACAAGAGATTCTTTCTTCCTGGAAAATAAAGGCAACTCTGGCCAAGCTGCTACGTAATAGCCTGCCAAATGGAAGCAATCCATACGATATATTGCGTCAGCAGTTTCTCCATCAGCATAAGAGGTTGGAAGTTGACCAATTAAATGAGTGAAATTATTGTTTCTAAAGTGTTTGTAAGTAGTGGCTGGAAATTCTTACCTATGCCCATGTCGAATCCCATTTTACGTAGCTGTCGGTGCTCTTGACACAGTGCACAGGCCTCACAGCAGAAGTGCACCAGACAATCGGGAGAAGGTGAATCCTCCAAGTCATATTGAGCCCTCAACACGGAACAATAAAAGCAGGAGAACAGGCAAGGACAACCCGTCAAAGCCAACAATGCATACACTGTACCACTTCTAACACATGCTGCAAAACTCAAAAAAGTTATGCAAGAAAATCATCAAGACAACAAAAGATATTTTCTCGAAATGCTCTGCGTACTTACATGGTGATCTCCGGTTCACTATCTCAGCTATCTGTCCAAAAGTGATGCAGGGACAGAAGCAAGTAATGAAACCTCACATTTAAACATAGTTAAGGTTAAACAAAGGACATATAAGTGAGAGAACCTGATAAATCCCAGTTTGAGTTACGAGGTGCTTACAAATTTGAGGGGTCATCAAAACAATGGTAAAGACCGGTAGACCAACTCCCTGCACTCCTATGGAAGCGCATAGCAGCAATGGTATTCGGGACTTCTGGAACTTGGATTTGCCCCTAACAGCCATCAAATGAAGGGATTGATTGCTCATATGCTGCAGGATACATTTTGGATGAGAATCAAGGTACCATGAAACGTAGAGCCTTGTGATTGTAATTTGTAACAAGTGGTCTTTATTAATAGATAAAAAAGAGTATGAACTGATGAAGATTTTGGCAGTGGTTCCGGAGAAACAACACAAATGCTTTGATTCATGACTTAGTCTTCTAGTCATTCATAGAAAATTCTGTAGATTTTGGCAATGGTTCCGGAGAAACAACATAAATGCTTTGATTCATGACTTAGTCTTCTAGTCATTCATAGAAAATTCTGTCTTCTTTTCTTGAAAGTTTCGATGGAAATGGAAGATTTCGTTATCTATTAACAACTTGAAACTAATCCGACTGATCCTTAAGAGTTAAGAAATTGCGTTTTCTTCTAGTCAAAAGTGATTAAAACAGGGGGGCAGATCATCTGTACCTCTTATTCTGTGCCCTCTGTCCTCTTTTGATCTCAACCATCTAATTTATTGCATTGGATGGTTGAGATCAAATAAGTACTGGATAGGTACAGAATAAGGGGTACAGAAGATCTGCACCCTTAAAATAGATGGCTTGGTTGATTGAAAGATTATTCTTGTGCCGCAACAATTCTGGGTTAATTAATTAATTGGTTGTTATGGTAGTTAAATGATTTTATTTTCTTCTATTTTTTCTGTGTGTTGTAAGAGAATAGATAAGAGGACTTTTTAGTTCAGAATGCAATTACTTTTTCTTCTTCAATCTTTCATAGATAGTTATTATTTCTCTCTTGCAACTGTAACTCCATTAGAGCTCTGGTTCATTTTTCCATCGTTGACTCTGCTTAAGGTCACCTTAACGCAAAGATTAACTAGCCAGCTCAAGGCAACGTTTAATACTACCTGGAGTTCAACATATTTTTGCCAAAACTATCGTGTTAAACAATGAAGAAATCATTTACAATGTTGGAATTAGTCCCTCAGTCCACTTATTATGCATACATAAAATAAAATATTAATTGAAACATTTTGTAGTTAAGGAATTGAATTGAAAATAAAAAAAGTTTGAAAGTAGCTTACTTTCTAAAAGTAGTTACCTACTTCTATTCTATTAAGAAACTACTAATGGGCAGTTTTTCATCGGATAAAACCACTAAAACCATGCATTCTCTAGATATTAACATTAGTAGAGCATTTGAGAGAAATTGGACTAAGAAATGTTGCATTTTGGCTAGCAAAGGTGTGGAAATCAACTTGTTTTCAATGGCAATTCGAGTTTAGCTTGCCTTGATTGCATATTATGTTGTGTAAATAAGGTACATACTCAATATATCAATCAATAAAAATTATCGTATTATTATCTAAAAATTATAATTCTTTGAAAATAGTGTTTAAATCTAAGAATTATTGTTCAAGTCAAATAATAATAATAATAATCATATTTTTTCCTTTTTTAATTCTATAGTAGAATTAAAATGCAACTTTAATTCTTTAGTATAATTAATTAAATATTCAACAACAAATTCTTAATGAATTTAATTACTAGAATATGAATAAACAATAATAACAACAACAACATTTTAGTAGAATCCCGCTGAGGTGTAAGGTCTATAGAGGTTCAATAGTATACAACCTTACCCTTAAGGCATAGAGGTTCAACTGTATACAACCTTACCCTTAAGGCCTTAACTAGTAAATAGGTTGGTTTTGATAAACTCACAAAAAAATATTTTTGAAAATAGCTAAAAGAAAACAGTAGCCAAATATATAAATAAATAGTTATATAACTAAAAAATTCAAAATAAAAAAGGTAAAAGTAAGTAAATAAATATATAGATAAGAAAGAACAAATAACTAAATAAAACAAATAAATAATTTAAAAATATGAAATAAATAAATAAAATGACTAGAAGAGCAAGTGCTACAATCCAAAGAATTTAGACTAATTAAAAGACATAAGAATTGATTGAAAAGGTTCAAAAGGCCTATTAAAAGAGAAAGACCTCTCTATAGGGTCATTTAACTGTATACTAGTTTACTAAAATTTTCTATTGATATCGAGTTCTCGATAAGTTCTAGTAGGTGATCGCAGGTTTCTATATGATAAGTTTTAATATTTTTAACTTAGATAATACCGCAAGTACACAGTTCGTTGACGTAATACCTAAAGTATCGATCCTACGAGGAGGAATAAGTTAATCCTAAAATCTAAGGCTTAACTCAAATTCGCAATAATTCAAAATAACAAACTAAGGCAGAAAATTATTCAATCAAGCAATTAATCTCAAGAATTAAGTTTAGAAATTATAAACAAGATATCAATTTGCACAACCCAATCAAGAATCAACCTAGGAACTATCAATTAAGAGAAAAGGTTTTTTTCATCCAACCTTAATAGAAACCTAATTGATTATGAAATTACCGAATTACTGGGTCTAGATGATCATAAGTGGATTATTCTCTCGAGAGTTATAATCTTTAACCCTAATTAGATTATGGAATTGTAATCTCTCGATTCCCAATTGACCCAAAACCTTAATTAGTTCTAAAGTTGTCCAATAACCTACCGAAAACCTATGCACAATCTCTCGTTACACAAATTTACCGATTTGCTTCAATTCTTAATCTATCAAACTACCTAACTCTTATTAGACCAATTTGATGATTTTCACTCGGTTCACCTTCTCAGTTTATTACCGAATTATTAAGAACAAAAATTGAATAACAATAGCTCAATAAAAACACAAACAATCAACTTTCATTAATATCAAAAACAAAATCCCGAAGATGATTATAGACATAACTCAACATTCAACAAATCATATTCTCAACAATTATCTCAATTATATACATCAATAAAATTGGAAAATACAGTTGGAACAGAATGGAAGAGGAAGCAATGGCAAGAAACCTCCAGTTTTGGGAAGTACTCCGCGTGGCTTCTTCTTCGTGTCTCTCTTCCTTCGATCCTTTCTTAATCTCTCGATAAGCTCTCTTTAGGGTTCAAAATTTGGTTGATGCAAAAAGCTCTCACTTTCTATTCTTTTTGTACTATTTATGTTCGTTTGTGTTTAAGGTTGAACTAGGATTTTTTTGAGGTTGAAAGGTCCAAAAAATCCCTCGAAATGTGAAGTTTGGAAGTGGTCGTGCATATGCCTAATGCAGGCCTTTTTGTCATAATCGTGCACTATCAAGCCACAATCATGGGTCGTTGTTTCGGCCCGAATGTTTTCCTAAACTCCTCTGTTCTTCGATATTGATCCTGAAACACTAGCAAACACATCAAGGTACCTCATAAACATAATATTTAAGCTCAAAAGTTTGTACTAACCACTAAAACACTTAAAACACAAATAATTAACAAACTAACACAATTCTAACATAAATACATGCTAAATGATTGAATTAATAGCTAAATACAAATCAAACTATGCCCTAAAACATGATGCAATTTACACTTATCAACATCCTCACACTTAAACGTTTGCTTGTTCTTAAGCAAACAAAACAACAAACAACAAACAACACAAAGCACAAACACACAATGCAACAAATGAGGCAATGACTTCAACTTCATAAAATAATTTAACTCTAAACACAATCATTCAAGTTGTTCCAAATTATTAACATACCAAATATTCGTCTAAGCACCTTAAACTTAATATACAAACTAATCAAAATTTTAATGTTGAGTCTATTCACCCCTATCACTTGCACATACACATTGATAATCATTCAGTCAAAACAAAAATGTAGCTATTGATCGGTAAGTTTTCATGAAAAATCAAGCTACCAACAAGTTTGGCAGGTTTTAATTCGAAAACATTCTTTTTGTTAATTTTTCTTTAAGGACATGAACCTAGTCTTTTACATAGAGGCAAATATTTGTGATGAATGTCTATCCGGTTACTCAACTCTCGTTAGCCCAATTTGATGATATTTCATCCTCTCAGTTTATTATTGAATTATTAACAATAGAAATTAAATCACAATAACTCAATAAAAACATAAACAATCAACTTTCATTCAAATACAAAATCCCGAAGGTGAGTATAGACATAACTCAACATTCAACAAATCCTATTCTCAACAATTATCTCAATTCTATACATCAATAAAATTGAAAATAAATTGGAAAATACGATTGGAACGGAATGGCGGAGGCAGCAACGGTGGGGAACTTCTTGCTCCAGGAAGTACTTCGCATGGCTTCTTCTTTATGTCGCTTTTCCTTCGATCCTTTCTTAATCTCTCGATAAGCTCTCTCTAGGGTTCGAAATTTGGCTGATGCAAAAAGCTCTCACTTTCTGTTCTTGTTGTTCTATTTATGTTCATTTGTGTTAGGCCTTTCTATCACGATCTCAGGCCATAATCATGGGTCGTTTTTCGGCCCAAATGTCTTCCCAAACTCCTCTGTTCTTCGATATTGACCGTGAAACACTAACAAACACATTAAGGTACCTCATAAACATAATATTTAAGCTCAAAAGCTTGTAATAATGCCTAAAACACTTAAAACTCAAATAATTAACAATCTAACAAAATTCTAACCTAAACACATACTAAATGATTGAATTAATAGCTAAACACGTATCAAATTATGGGCTAAAACATGATGCAATTTACACTTATCAGTAGGTCATTATTCCAATTATCTCCCCTTAATTCCTCTTGGGTCTTCCTTTTATTTTTTTTACATTCTTTAAGTACAACTTCATGTATCTTCTTATTAAGGTATCAAGATGTTTCCTCTTAACATGTTTGAACCACCTAAATCTTATCTATCTTGATTTACTATCAATGTTAGTCACTCTTAACTTGTCTCTTAGCACTATATTTTTATCTTATCTCTCCTTGTAAGGTTGTAAATATAACAAAGCATTCTCATATCTGTCACCATTAACTTATAACTGTACACATAATGGCTGGCCTAAATGCTAATGATATATTTACCTTTTAGCTTGAATGATATTTTCTTATCACATAACACTTTTGAGGCACCCCTCTATTTAAGTTACCCTGATTTAATATGGTAAACTATGTTGTCATCTATCGCATCACATCTTTGGACTTTGGATCTAAGGTACTTAAACAATTTTTTATGATATAACTTCCGCACCAATATCAATCTCTATAGTGGATGCAACCTTACGAATTAAAAAATTACACTCTAAATACTCAGTCTTAGTTTTGTTCAATTTAGAGCCTTTTGATTCTAGCGTATCCCTCGAAAGTTCCAACTTGACATTAATAATTTCTTTTATTTCATCTACTAAAATAATGTCATTAGCAAAAAACATACACCAAAGAACATCCCTTGGATATTTTATGTAAGTTCATTCATAACTACCAAAAACAAGAAAGGGCTCAATGAGAATCTTTAATGTAGCTCGATATCGATAGAAAAATATTTTTTATATCTTCGTGATATCCTTTTTCAATCTTAACACGTTCACACATATCCCTAATAACTCGTATATAAGCAACAGGAACTCCTTTAGCTTCTAAAGACCTCCACATAACTTCCCTAGACATGTTTTAGTTCCTTAGTAACCAAGATACCTATACCATTTTGTTGCCTCGAGCACCCTAAATACTAAAGTTTAAATTCATTAATCTCTTTTGCTTCATTCCCTGTTCACTTTGTCTTTTAGATGCACGTTATAATATAGATACTGTAATTATATAAAATATTCTCTAGTTCCACTAACGTCCCTTTAAGAATCTCAATGTTCCACGAACTTATCCTTAATTTATCAACATCTTCTCTTCTCCTAGCCATAAAACTCATCAAAAGAGCAGCCCTAACGTTACCATCAAAAGTCAAAGAAGGCACTCATACCCTAACACCTAACACAAGATATACAAGACAAACACTACAAGGCCCTAAGCAATGCTAACACCACTCGAGCAAAGTAATAAGAAATGGAGTTTAAAAATAAAGATAGATAAAAGGGATAAACTAGCAGTAAGCCACAACTACTAGAATAGTTAAAAATAAAAATCAAATAAGTTATACTAATAACAACATTAGTAAATCGATAGCAAAAATAAAAGTAAAAGGAAAGTAATAAGTGGAAATTAAAAAAATAATAGAAAATATTAACAGTGAAACTAAGAACATCGTAATCTAAGAGGTAATTATACTAATTAGGAAGAATCCCACATAAACATTAACCTAATCCTAACCTACAAAAATAGTCACACCACCCAATTTTTGAAATCTTTTTACTTATTATTGACAAAATCAATGAAAAAATTATAATCAACAATATAAAAGTGAAAAGTAGAATATTAAATCTCAAAATAGATACCACAATAAACGGATGCAAAAAATCATAAGCATAAATGATCATAAGCAAATCAAAACTTAGATGGTTAAATTTTAAACTGATAATGGCCACCTCTTGCCTGAAACAACACAATTAAGGAATAAACTTACAAAAGGGAAGCCACAAAATGAATCGAGAAGCAAGAAGCAACTTTGATCCAGAACACAAAATGAGCAAAAGACTCCACCTTTGAAGAGTTTTTGGCAAATTAGAGTTAGCACTTGGAGAACTAGATCGTAATAATAATCAAAAAGTGAGATTTATTAATAAATTAATAAGCAATAGAATCTTCAAAAGAAAATTGCAAAGAACTGACCTTGTATACGAAATGAGTGGAAAATGAGATACAAACACATAGTATATGTATGCAAGAAATTCTTTACCAATAATAATTGCACACAACAAAACTCCACCGTAGACCTTAATGAACAAAAAGTGTTCTTGATGGACTAAGGAATGACGATCTCAACAAATGATGATCAAGTCCTCTGAGAAGCAAGTGTTAAGCAAATTTGAGTATAACCTCACTATCAAACTCCCAATCCCAACAAAACTTTGTGGATGTTAAATCAATGGAGATGGTAGAGAGCAAAAGTGGGTTTTCTCAAAAACATATCAGAGAATCAAATTGATAAGAAAGAAAATGAGGTTAGGCCAACTCCATAATTGTGGAATCTTTCATTATCCACTACCAGAAAATGAAAGATATAAAAAGGTTAAACCAAAAAATAGGGATGTGACTATAATTTGATCTACCATACCCACTCAAAAACTATTCATAATGAGCCAGGGGTATTATGACTTTGAAGAATATTCGAGAGTGATCTAAGATTATTGCCAGCCCTAAGTTTTTAGTCATAACAAAGGAGTTAGTTAAAATAGGCATAGTAATTTCCAATAAGATCCTCTCAGTTACACAACTTCGATAAAGGCCACAACCAGAATAGCATTTTCAGTAATAACCAAAACAGGGAAAAGGCACAAGACGCAAAATAAATGGAAAGATTTAAGGACCGTTTGGTTCCATTTCTATTTTTCTGTTGTAGTTTTTAGTTTTTGGTTTATGTTTTTCTTATTAAAAAACAAAAACTTGTTTGGTTGAGATTTGCAACATAAAAACTGAAAAAAAAAAACTATTTGGTTGAGATTTGTAATAAAAACTAAAAATAAAAATATGGTTGCAATGTATGGTATTGATAAACGATAAATAGGAAAACCAGTAACGTAGAAACACAAAAATAAAAAACTAGAAATGAAGAAACCAGAAATGTGAAATACAAAAGTGTAAAAGCCAAAATAAACCAAAAACGCATAATAACAAACAATTGGAAATGCAAAAATGCAGATAATCGATAAATAAGAAAACCAGTAACATAGAAATGCAGAAATTAAAAAAACTAGAAATGAAGAAACCAGAAACGTGAAATATAGAAACGTAAAAGCCAAAATAAATAAAAAACATAGAATAGCAAACAATTGGAAATGCAGAAATGCAGATGAGTGATAAGGAAAAACTAGAAACGTAGAAACACAGAAATAAAAACCAGAAATGCAAAAATGCCTACCCAATGCAAGCCTGGGCCACAATCGTGGCCAACATCATACCTCTTTGTCGTGATCGTGGATGGCTTGTGGCAGAGTCTTTCTGTCACGATCGTGTTACGATAATGGGCTAGCTCACATGTCTTTATCATGATTGTGTCACGATCATGGGCTGTGGTTTCAAACCGAAAGTTTCTGAAATTTCTCCGTTCTTCATTATTGGCCCTAAAATACTAACAAACACATTAAGATACCAGAAAAACATAACATTTAAGCTCAAAGACTTACACTAACCCATAAAAACTCTTAAACACATAAACTAACACAATTCTAACCTAAACACACACTAAACACTCAAATTAGCACTTAATACATAACAAATTAAACCCTAAAACATGAGGCAAATCACACCTATCAAGAACCAACTCATAATATGGGCATGACAATGGCTAGATGATGGTATAATTCAGGTATAACATTCAATGATGTCCTGTCTTATTATTATCAGCTTATGGTAGATGTTATTACTGTTAGTAGTGTGCCCTAGGCCAATGGATATTTGTGATTCATGTATTAACATTATGACTTGTTAATAATATATTAT
>JANZXR010000172.1:38535161-38586420 GCA_027575705.1 Erythroxylum echinodendron | reverse complement strand
GAATTATGTGATATGTGATTGGGTGAGTATGAACTGTGTGATTTCTGTGTTATGTGACTGGGTGAGCCATCGATGATTGTCACTCACTGAGTTCGCAAAACTCACCTAAAATTTGCAATTATTTTTCAGGAATCAGAAAAATACCCCATTAGGCAACGAGAGTAGACTTACTACATGCAAGTCAAGGATAGAGGTCGAGATCAGTTCGCGTCTGCATTCGTTTTCTTTATTTGTCACTGAATGTATTTTTCCGCAAATTATTGTATTATTTGAAATCAAATATTACGGTTTGTAATTTTTGGAAATTGAATATTACAGTTTGTAATACTTTTGACAAATTAGAAATAATTGTATTGTTGTAATTTGAAATGGGCCCAATCGGCCACTAAAAGTTTCTTTGATTACATTGTTTGTATCAAATGGTTATAAAACAAACTGAACCATTATGATTACTGATTTTCTGCACTTTATGTTGTGTGTTTTAAAAAAATTTATACCGACTTTTAATTGTTAAATGATGTGGCACACCGCCCTCGCGGGGCACGGATTTGGATATCACTATCGATATCGGGTTCGGGTTCAGCGGGAGTGGGGTGTTACAAAAACTCATGGAGTTTTAAGTAAATTTTGAGATTAACACATCAAACATACCACTTGATGAAGAAAATAATCAGAAATGGAGAATCAACGTGGTTTTAGTTTAATAACTGGAGTGAATTGAGTCCCTTAATCAGAATGAATGATCTTAGACATTTGGTAATTCGAATTCCTGTTCAAGCAAGATTTAACCCAATAATTCTTAATGGAAGTTAGGATTGCAATTTTAGAGGACTACTGGCTTGATTAACATACTTTCCACCTTTTCTTCAGTTAGCGTGGAGGATAAAACTATCTGGACAAATACCTACTCTAAGGATTTTACTAACAAATCATGCTACATGCTTTTCAAGGTGACACAATATGAAGTAATTTGGTTTGAACTAATCTGATAGAATTCCTTATCCCCTAAGGCAACATTTATATGTTGGCTCGCGATGAAAGATAGGCTCAAAATGAGATCTAGATGGTATGGAAGTGTCGGGTCATTCCATACGTCATATAGGCCCTGGGCAAAGTAGAAAATGACCCCTATTTTGCCTCTTTTTATTCTTTATGAGGGTTAAGAATGAGCTCTCATAAAGAAAAAAAGAGGCAAAATAGGGGTTTTTTATTGCTCTTTATGAGGGTCAAGAGCTTTGTTTTTTGCTTATTTTGTTCTTCATAAGAGTGGGCCCTAAGTAGGTGCCGTTCCTCCCCTTGTCCAGGGCCAGTCCTAGGAACTGCCATAAATCTTGACACCAATTACATCTTATATGGAACGAAACGTGAAACTCAAAACTACTTATTCTTCCAATGTAGGTTCTCATATGTTATTTGGCATAAAATTCAAAATATACTGCAGGTATTTTGTTTCCATGATGAATGGGAAAGCTTATTACAACAGACTACCAACATAATAATTAAGATAAGGCAAGATGGAGTAGCTCTCAAAACAACTTTATGTTATTCAATTTATTCAATATGGAAGGAGAAAAATAGAAGGCTATATATGGGCAAGGTGATGGACACGTAACAGTTAGCTGCCACTATTATGCTCTGGATAAGAGAGCTCCTTCTAGCCAAAAAAGAGCATCACAATCTCAATACAAGCATAAGGAGACACTAGAATGTATGATGACCTGAGACATTGGTAACGAAGACCCCTAGTTTTTTATTACGCATTCCATACTAGTGCGTTTTTCACTAATGTTTTCTTAACATACTAGAAGTTGTGGATGCTAGGAATCTGCGTCTAATTTTTCTCTGTTGCTGAGTTGTAATCAAAGACTCATGCCATTGAGATGTTTATTTTGTCAAGCTTAGCTTGTGTTAATACAAATATTAATTCTTTCAAAAAAATTTTCATTTATATTTTACGTATATGTTAAATTATATATATGCAATATAAATATAATTGTAAATGTTTTTGTTTCAAGTTTCACCTACAGTTAGTTGCTTCCTAGGTACGAACTCTTTCTATAAATTGTGATACTTAGAAAGCTATGAATATTTATTATTCTTTTTTTATGTTTTGATGAAATTGTAACATTTAAGTACTTTGTATTATCCTTAATTTTATATTTATATAATGATTAAAATTTTATATTTATTGTGTTTATTATTTATAAGTGAAATATGTGAAAAGTAATATTAATAAAAAAAATAGATCTTTTATTTCAAATTTTAAGTATTATGATTTTTGGAGACATGGTTGATGTAAAATTATAAAATTTACAATATAATATATTGAGGGACTATTTTCTAATTTAAAAAAATTTAGGGACTATTTTATAATTTTAAAAAATTATCTGAAATGGTATATGTTATTGACCAGTATACCGATGCAATAATCATAACATTATATTTTAGTCTAAAGTTTGAAGGTTAATCTCATTTACTTTTGAAATTGACTTTGGATTGAACAGACAACATTATTATTATTAAAAACTAGAACTTCAATATTAATGCTGAAGAGTTAAAACCTATTCAAATTATATTTAAGAAATATAAAACATTTGATTAAATTAATATTTATGAGAGATCATTAACAATCTTTAACTTAAAATTAATTTATAGTTTAAAACAACAATATAGTAAGATGGTATTTACCATTTATATCATTATAATGTATTTACTCACTCATATGTTTGGATCATTTTTCAAATTAAATTATGATGTTTTTTACATTCCCATAAAAATCACATTAAATTACTTATGAACAAGTATGCATGTTGTAAATAATACTTAGAAAGTTAGTTAAAATTTTAAAAGATTACACTAATCTTTATTAATTTGTTAAGATAGTCTCACATATAAAATATTATAAAGTAAATGTTAAATTATAAAAAATCCCAAACTTATTTCAAATTTATAATATTACTCTGAACTTTTAAAATTATCTAACTACTAGTTAATTATTTTATTAAATTTTATAACAGAAACCTAATTTCCTTTCCTCGCGGATAACCTGTTTGCTTCTACCCCATTACATTTTCTAATTCTTTCCCCTTAGAAACCCATTTGCTTCTACCCTGGTTTTTAGAAACAACCAGGGTTGGGATATTTCTTCAAGAACTTCAATAAGAAACTTTCTTAATCCCCCATAGTCACAGCCCCACGGTTGAAGCTTCTTTTTCTTGGATCTCAACAAAATTGGCAAATGTTGCTCCAAATCGTAACCTGGAAGACTTTCTTAATACCCTTAAAAATGAAAAAGGATATGTTCCATAAGGGAGGAGACAAACAAATTGACGTTAAGGAATTTCAACAACTCCATGGCTTTACCTTTTCGGATCAAAATTCTCAACCCCTAAATCTTCATCCCCGAGAAATATGTAGTCATAACAAAAACATTAGCTGGATGCAGAAAGCGTTTTGCAAACCACCTAAAAATGATCCAGGTTCTATCAAAACTACTGTTGAACCACAATTTGAACTATGAGTTCTATAGTATGCATGCAACTACAGCAAATTTATATACGCAAAAGATTAAGACAGAAGAGCAGGAGTGAGGCTCCCAATTCTGGGTTTTGAACCAGTGAGTTGAAGTGAAGTATTCATTCGAAAATCCATGTCTCTGGCCACCACCTGAAGATTCAAAGTCTACAACCATATTGTATAGCCACAAGAGCTTCAGGAACTGTCATTTTTCTTGTACCTTTTTGACGATGGCATCAACGTTACTCTTTAGCTTTATACCAACTGGAATAGCTAGCAAGTTATACAGGCTATAAGATTCAATCTGCACTTGATGTTAACATCAAGTGTAGTTATGTGTTTTTGTCTTTACATTTTAAGTCTTATGTAATTACATAACTTGGACATTTGATGGAGTTTATGATGAAACACAATTTTAAAGTGATGTAAAAGAATTTGACCATATTAAACTTTGAACATTTGAGCATATATTTGCACCTATTAAGAAAGCAATTGTTCACTTGTGTTTATGCCTTTTCAAATATGTATTCATTGTGAAAAGTATTGTTCAAATGATGGCATGGTGTAGGCTGACACAGTCCATCCAAATCGACATGACAATTTTGCTATCTGAAGCTCATGTTACTATTATCCTTGAGAAAGCAATTCATATTGCACATATTTTCCTTGTAGTAATTATAATATAAGGAACTATCTCCCATAAAATTTGACTTCTCTTGCACCATGTCTTAAAATTATTGCTCTTATTATAATTTAAACTACTTTTTTAAAGATAAGGCTAACTCTAAGATATTTCACATACCTCATAAGCTATGATTAATAATTCACTGTTGCAATTGTATCCCCTTACTATACATTAGTAAATGTTGGTTATAGACCATAAACCAAATATTACTTGCCATAGCGCTGATAATCTAGTCAAACAAAATTTAGAACCATTTTTAAATTGTAAATGACTTAAATAGACTCAAAAGGATCAAAAAATGAAACAATCAACCAAAATCTATAAAAAAATTTGCATGAAAGATAATGGATGGACATGTAAACTAAAATTAAAAAATATATAATTTGAAGATATATCAATATGCAAACATAAATAGAAACAAAAATTTAGTATAAATGTTATGTTGATAACTTAGTGTCCATTTATTCCTATAAGAAGACAATAAAGTGTTACAACGTGTTCAAACTTAGGGTTTTTAAAATTTTGAGAACTTTTTTTCAAAATATATCGAATCTTTTTAAGATTGGGAAAGCTAGGATTTTTGAAGTATAAGGGCATTAAGGCAGTTGTTACTATCTACAAAAAAGTAAGGATGAAGATTTGAAACCAAAGGGATTTTGGATAATCTAATTTAAAAAGAACAAAATATTAGCTAAGAAAAAGATAAAAGATTAACCAAGTGAAGGATTCGAACGAGAGATCTGAAAAAAAAACATTAATGATTCAACTTGTGTGCTCAAAATCGCAAAGGAATTAACTAGAGGTTCTATTTTGAAACAGAAAAAGATGACAATTATATAAGGGTTAATTATTAAAAAAAAGCCCAAATTTTCGTTAAATTTTCAATTATAGCCCAAACTTTAACAAGTAACAATAAAATGCCCAAACATTCATTTTTTTCAATTCTAACCCAAACTTCAAAAAGTGGCAATAAAATACTCAAACTTTCAATTTTCTTCAATTCTAGCGCAACGTTATCTGTTGTTCTTCCAATGCCCTCAACATTTTTCTCTGTTTGTTTTTCGATGCTCCAAACTACTATTGCATTACAACGTACTACATCAAGAAACTCTTTGTTTTTAGTTTTTTCTCCTAATATCCTTAGTGTAAGGTTGTCGGGGCTGTGTAATCTAAAAATTGAAAGATAAGGGCGTCGAGAGAACAAACTAAAAATGAAGGAAAAAACTAAAATCAAAACGTAAGCTCGTCGGGGCTATATAATCTGATTTACCAGTCTCGTTTGAGTATTTTATTGTTACTTTTTGAAGTTTGGGCTAGAATTAAAAAAATTAAAAGTATGGGCATTTTATTACTATTTTCTAAAGTTTGGGCTATAATTGAAAAATTAAAAAAAAGTTTGAACTTTTTTTGGTAATTAACCCTTTTATATAATTATATCAATTTTGGTTGTTTTAATGTGAGTAAATCAATTATAATCAATTATAATTTTTAAACATTTCAGTATAATTATAGCTTAGTAAATTAGACAAAGAAGGTATGTAAAGAGAGAAGAGAATGGTTGAAACTTAGACTAACTCTTGCTAACTGGTCTTTTCTTTTGTCTTTAGAGCTACTCTCGTACATTTTTCCCTCCTCTTCATTATTTTCTTCTCCTTGTCTTTTGATTGCCTTAACACCTAGCTTTCCTTCATTATCCAAAAACTTTCTCAGTTGCGCTTCTATTAAGGGTATTTTGGTCTTTTTCTAATTTCCCTCCTTCAAAATTATCATTTTTAGTAATAACTTTTTGAAACACGAGCACTCTTATCCTTCACCACCCTCTACATGGCTTCTATGGAGAGTCCTCCAGACATTAAGCAGAGTTCCTATACGAATTCCCTCGGTTACCCTCCAAGATTCTTCCTTAGACCCTTGGCTTTGTCCTTAAAAGTTGTTGAGAGCTCCAAATCCAAGCCATCTCTATCAAGCACATGGAAGTCTATTCTTAGTGATAACTCCTTTTTGGGTGCTACATTGTTATCCATTTACCTCAATGGAGGGAGCTGTGATAGTCTCACCCTCACTAGAAACATTTAAGAAAGGGGAAGACTCATGGTCATCGATGATGGTTGGTTTTTTCTCTAGGTAGTGACTAACTTTTCCTTTAGTCAAACAATGGGCAATGAAATAGTGGAAAAATCCTCTTATATGTCTTACTCAATAAGGAACAATTTTTCCTCTTCAAATTAACTAGCAAGACTACAAGCTAATGAAATTATAGAAATGAGTTCTTGGCATATGAACATTCTCCCTATCTTACTTGAAATGTTGAAGCCTGGGATTAAACTGGATGAGATTCAGCAGAAGTAGATCCCTGTTTGGGTTAATTTCTGCCAAATTCCATTGGAATACTAGTTAAAAGATGGGATGAGTCTTCTAGCTAGTTTTATTGGCAAACTAGTATGTATGGATGAGGCAACCTCGATAAAAAGTGAGTGGGATATGTAGGATCTTGATCAATATAGACATCACCTAACAACTGCTAGAGGAGATTCCTTTACTATGCTTTGGAGATGAAGATAAGCTTATGGAGGACATTATATGTGTTTCCTACTAGTGGAGGCCTATGTTAGTTGTGCTTGGAAACAAATGACAACCAATATGCAAACTATTTAAAATAGGTAACTATGAGGAACTAATAGGAGCTCCAATAGATATGGATGATGATAACACAAAACCTCCAAATACATGTATGAAGAGTAGATCAATTTCTAACTTAGTTCAGAAAGCTCTTAAGGAAATTACAAATCAAGAATTTCTCCAATTCAAAATGTGAAACACTACGTAAATGCAACTGAGGAAGCTCAAATGATACTAGAAGCATTAATATAAATTGTGGTATATGTTCAAAATCCTTTTTAAGAAGTCCTAAGTCTAAACCTAGGTATCATTATCAACGCCCCTTGAACCTCAAACTAGTGACCCTACTAGCCCAGTTGAGAATTTTAGAACAATAGAGAGGAGGTCTGATTGCAAGGAAAAAAAGAAATCATCTAGCTCCTAATTCCATAACAATCTTGGCTTAGAACACTAGGGGTGTGAATAACTCCAAAAAACAAGTTTTGATAGCTGCCTTTATTAAAACTACTAATCTTATGATCTTTGGGTTATTAGAAACCAAACTAAGTGAGGAGGCATGGTCTAGAGTTTGGTTTCCAAATAATTAGAAAGTGATCACTAATCACCCCTATCATCATTTAGTTGGAATTATGATGGATTTTCGTGTAAACATGACCAAGGTATTAAACATACAAGCTCCATGTAAGGCATCCATTTACAAGTGGAAAGTGTTAGCCTGGGATTCATATGGGATTAGCATTATATATGCCTTTAATCAATCATTCCAACGAGAGAGTATATGGAAGGAGCTCAGAGATTTTATTCTATTAGTAAAGGGACTTTGGATCATTCTAGGGGATTTCAATTGTACTTTACTAGTTTCTGAAGTTGAAGGAAGACAATGCAAGCCTTATCCCTATAAAGATCTCATTGCTTACCTCTCATTAATTAACATAGCAAACCCAAACTTTAGAGGTTATCATCTTACTTAAAGTAATAACCAAGAAAGATATTAACTAATTCCCAAAATGCTTGATAGATCATTAATTAACCAAATTTACTTACTAAAATTCCTAAATATCTTTGCTTCCACGAATATTTGAGCTCTGGCCACAGCCAAATTTTAGTATCAAATATGGCTAAAACAAAATCTAGAATTACCCATTGAAGTTTTTTTAACTACCTAACTTCCAAAGTAGGTTTAATGAGACTATTATAGGAGGCCTAGACTCCCTACTTTAAAGGATATAGATCCTTCCAGCTCTAAAAAAGATGAAAGCTATCCAACAAGAGCTTAAGAAAATGTAGTTACAATCTATTCCAAACTTTATAATGAATAAGTAAAGACCAAGGAGACACTTCTTACAAGATAAAAAGAATTGCATCTGAACCCAAAAGATAAACTGGGAATATCCTTAGAGAAGGAAGCCTTAAAAGTATATATGACATCCTTTATAATTCACAATTCAATTATTAAGCAGAAGTTACGAGTAACAAGGACGAAGGAGAGAGGTTTTAACCCAAATTGCTTTACAGGAGCTTATTAGTTAGAAGAAATATGAACACTATCTCCATACTATAGGAAAGGATAGAGCTATGATTACTTATCAAAAATAATTTCTCATCCTAGAGATTACTTTGTCAACATAATGGGAACTAGAAGCAACTTAGTACAAGCACTAGATGACTTAAGTAACATGTCTCTTAAGTCTTTATCCACCTAACAATGTCAATTACTTTATAACCACATCAATTATGAGGAGATTTCTAAATTAGTGTTCAGTATTAATCCTCACAAAGCTCTTAGCATTGATGGATTCAATGGCTTTTTCTTCCGTAAAGCCTAGAACTTGATAAGTAATGATGTGAATGAAGCTATCCCTGAATTCTTCATTAGCCCTAGAATGTTAAAAGCTTATAACAAAACTCTAGTGTGTATTGTCCCTCTTCACTTAGGGACTGCAGGCCCATCTCTTGTTGAACTACAAAACAATCTCTAGAATTTTTGTTCAGAGACTCAAAGGAAGTATTACCTGAATCAATAAGCTCTCCTTAAGAAATAATTATTAAAGAAAGCTATATATAAGATAATATTTTAATAGCATATGACCTATTCAAACATTATCATTAAAAGGGTTTAAAAAGGAATTATGCTATAAAGTTAGATGTTCATAAGGCTTTTGATACTCTAGAATGGGGATTTTTGCTTTAGGTGCTCAAGTTTAAGGGATTTCCATAACTTTTTATTTCTTAGATCTAAGCTTGTGTGACTACACTTCACTTTGTGCTATGGCAAATAGAGAAATGAGTCCTATCATTTAGGGAGTAAAAGGGTGAGGCAAAGGGACATTTTATCCTCTTATTTATTTACATTAGCAATGGAAGTCTTAAACAAGTTGTTGGAAAAGAGAATCAGTCAAGAGTGTGGTTTCAAATATCATTGGAAATGTTCTTAACAAAAAATATCTAACTTATCATTTGCAGTAGATGTTATCCTCTTCTGTTATGGTAATAGCTTATCTATTGAACTTATGATGGATACTTTAGTAGCTTCTTAACTTATGATGGATACTTTAGTAGCTTCTTATGGAGAAAAGCTTAATAGTCCTTTCCAAGTATTGTTAGCACTTGAGAAATGAATTAGCAAGAATCACTGGTGTTCCTATTACATCATTTCAAATGAAATATTTGGGAGTGTTAATTTCAATAAGAAGATTGTCCTGTAATGATTTTCAGATGTTTATGATGCTTTACCAGATTAAGGATTGGTAATTGGAAATGTAAGGCTCAATCTTACTTAGGAAGATTGCAACTAATTTCATTAGTGTTAACCAAACAGGTTATATATGAGGCCTCTCATTTCTTACTTCAAATGAAACTGTGGAAGAACATTGAAAAACTAATGAGAAATTTCTTGTGGCCTAAGGACTTAAACATCAAATCATTTACTAAGGTAAGCTAGTATAATGTTCTGTTTACTAAGTAAGAGGAAAGTTTAGGAATATTATCTCTACATGACATGAATTTAGCTCTTCTTACAAAATACATATAGAGGATTGTCAATAGGAAAATCGCCTTATAAGTAAGATAGGTAAAATAAGTAAAGTGGGTGCATGGTTATTACTTAAAGGGAAAATGCATATAAAGGGCAAAACTAAGAAAAGACTCATTATAGAGTATGCTATAGATTTTCAAGCTAAGGAATTATGTTTAGCCCTATATTAGGATGCACATTGGTGATGGCTCCTTATCCTCTTTTTAGTTTGACAACTAGAGCCCTAAGGGGCCCTTATATTTGTTACCTAATTATAACATTATTAAGCTTTCCTTTCCAGCTAAAGCTAGACTTAAATCCCTGATTTGCTCTAGTCATTAGTGTAATATTAGTAAATTCTCTAAAATTATAAGAGGTTAATCCCCTAACTACTTACCTGACCTTTCTTCTCAGGATATAACTACTAGAGCCTAAATTCCTCAGATATATTCACTACAAAATCTTATGGGTTAAGCCTTAGGCTTATAGGGACTTTTACTCCCTGAAGTAAAGTGGTTTGAAACAAAATTTATCAGCTTAAAGTTTCTTTTATCTTGTGGTTAATAGTTATTGGAAAATTACAAATATATGACAAGGTAAAAACCATTATTCCAAACCCTCAATATTTAAGTTGTAAACTATGTAACATGAACGATGAAACACTAAAGCATATATTCTTTGCTTATTCCTTTTCCAACTCTATATAGAATGGCATATTATCAAAGTGTGAGGCTCTTAATCCACCCATTAGATAAAATGACATAGTGTAGTGGATCATGAATCCCTTAGAAATGAATACTGATGACATCTTACTCCTTCAGCTAGCTTGGCATTGCTCAATTTATTGGATGCATTGAGAGAGGAATCAAAGGTTATTTTAGGGTCATTTTAATGGTAGAGGAGGGTAAAATAAAGATAGTGAACTTTATTAGAGAGGTAGGACTAACCAAAGTCACTGAACTAAAGTTATCCTCTTTTCTGGTTGTCAATTGGAATCTCTACTCAACTTTACTATGCCCAGACTCTAATGTCTCATATTTTCATAATTTATAACTTAAGAAATTAATTTATTTGATTTTTGAGTCCTCTTCTTGTATAAACTATGTAATGTTGGACCTATATCCTTGTTAATACCACCTTTTTCATTGAAAAATTTCAATATAATTTTTTCAATATCACATATATGTTATCATGTAAAGCAATCAGTTTATGTGAAAATTCATGCTAGTAATTCTAAAAGTAGATTATTTTTACAATAAATTATAATTTTGAGTATTTTATTGATATTTTTACAATTTTTTTCCTTCTTACAGAGAAACTTTGGAGACTACCATTAAGTAAACAATCTTTATGAGTTAAATGGATGCATTTATACTATATAAAGAGCTACAACTTATGGAATGCCAAAACTCTTGTCAATGCCTCATTACTTAGGAATTCCATACTTAAGTAAAGGATTATCATCAACAAATCATGTAAATTTGTGGTAAATGATGGCATAAGCACCTCCTTTCAGCAAAATCACTAGACCCCCCTTTGGTCCCCTAGTTGCTGTAACTAAAGCAACTCTTTTGTAAGGAACCTTATCTTCCAATATCATAGTTGCTAAAGTCATTCCCATTATGAATCTTTTTGTCTTATCACCAACATTTTTATTATCTAGTTTCCTATCAATTTTTTTAAATGAATGAATGTTTATGAATAATAGCGAAAGATATAATAACATTACAATGTTTTTCGAGTTGTAAGCATCCTAGATTTTTACAAAAACAAAGGAAACTACGTTACATAATAATTTGATGAGTTAAACGAAGCAACTTAGTTGAAACGGAGGTTCGACATATTAATCATAGGTTCCAAATATTCTTAATCCTAGTAGAGAGAATTTGATCAGCTTTTTTATCAACTAAGAGAACCCTTATCCAATTCAATATTTTGTCAGCTAGCATGTGGAATATGATGCATGAGAGAAAACGCCAAAAGGAGTCTGCATCCACTGAATTAATTCTTCTTTAGAATTATAAAGGATAACATTTGATATATCACTCCACCAATTGTGTACCTTTACTTACTATCAGATGTTTTGTAGTTTTGTTCTTTCTAAATTGCATGAAGGTAGTGGAGAAAACAAATTTGTTTAGAAATTCATTCGTTTTCCCTATACTGGAGAGATTAATAAACATGTTCAAAGTTATCTCCCATTTGTATGTGTATGTTGCATTTTCCAATGTAACTTGGATTCTACTCCAAATGGCTTTAGAGAAGCTACAACAAAAGAATAAAAGGTCTCGATTTTCTTCTACTATATTGTATAGGACACAAGTGGACTCACTAGGTGCAAACCATCTATATTTGGTTTTAAGCCTACTTTTAATCACAAACCAAGTGATTATTGAGACTTTTAGGTTTAAAGGATTCTTCCAAAGGAGGTTATACCATTGCACTGCTGCTTGACTACTAGTAAAAAGTTTGTGACATGTTTCATTAAATTAAGAAAAATCCTAAGGGGTTGGGTGTCCAGTAGATAGCATCCTTGGTACTTTTAGCATTCACTTAGAGTAAGAATTCATTCGAATGTGTGAAACCCCTAAAGCTTCCATGCCAATTTCCTCCTTGGATTATAAAGGAGACTTTAGAGTTAAGGGGTAGTCTATTTCTCTACTGAGAAATTTCAGATTTATAAATAAGAGGGTTTACATCCGTCCAATTTTCATACCACACCCAAGTGTTTTGTCCATTTCCTACATTATATTTAATATATGGATAAAGTAGGCTTCTAAAACTTAGCAACTGATTGAAGATCTATGAATATTGAGTAAACATAACCATTTGCCAAAAATTCTAGTTGCCAAGGTGATATTTATGGACCTATTTAGTCCAAAAAGCTTCTTTGTCAACAAGTATCTTCCAAACTCTTTTAGTTAATAACACCTTTTGTGTAGTTAAAATAGAAATTATTCCCAATCAGCCTTGTTTCTTAGAAATTGTTATCTTGCTCCATTTGGCATTTTTTTTGGAATTTTCAGTTTTCCCACTCCATAGAAAATCTTTCGCAATTTTATCATTCTCTTTGGTAACCTTCTTCTGAAGAACAATGTGAGATGGCCTATATATATTCAAATTGCTAATAATAGAAATGATAAGGGTGAGTCGAGCTGCGTAACACATAAATCCATTTTGCCATGCGTTCACTCTGGATTTTGTCTTTTCTAGGACAGGAAGACAATCTGAATATTTATTCTTTGAGGTAGTGATAGCTACTCTAAGGTATCTGAATAATGGAGGTTGAATGTGCATACCTGTGATTATGCTAAGCTCTTCCTTATTCCTCACATCTGAATACATATACAAGTTACTTTTATTTGAGTTAATTTTTAAGCCAAACTAGTTTGAAAAAATATTCAAAGATTGAAGCATGAATTGATTGACTATTTGTCTACGCCACAAAGAAGCATGAGGTTATTTACAAAAATCAAATGAGTTAGCTTATTTTGTAAGCATTTTTAGTGGAATTTACAAGTGAACTTGTTTAGTAGCCAAGAAAGTCTCTCCTTTATATAGTGAAGAGATACGGAGATAAAGGATCCCCTTTTCTTATCCCCCTGCATTTTTTAGAGGTTTTGATGGAATGCCAATAACATGCATATTAAGAGATGTTGATTTGATGTAGGTCATGATCCACTTAACAAAATGATCAAGAATATATATTACTTCCAAGAAGATTTGCATAAAATTTTAATTGACTATATCGAAGGTTTTGTAAAAGTCAATTTTCAGCAAGCAACTACTTATTCTCCTTCTGAATGAATAATCTTTCAATATCTCTTAAAGGAGTAGAATGTTGTCACCTATATTCCTGCCCGGAATGAAGGCTCCTTAAGAGGCATCTATAAGTTCCTTAAGAACAATTTTTAGTCTTCCAGTTAAGAGCTTAGCTATGACTTTATAAATAGTGTTACAACATGATATTGGTCTGAAGTCCACCATGCTCAAAGGATGAAGCTTCTTTGGTACTAAAATATATAGGTCTGGTTTATTTCTTAGAGCATCTTCAAAGAAGCAAAAAACTCTAATACAATTTCTATAAACAACTCACTATTAGTATCCCACGTGTGTTGTAAGAACCACGCTGAAAATCCATTGGGTCCTGAGGCTTCAGAGGGGTGTAAGCTAGACACTATTTTCCTAACTTCCTCTTCTAAAAAACCAATGAATCCTTTGACTCTTGTTGAACTGAACCTTCCATAATTCTTTTCATGTTGTAGGTGGGTAGCTCATCATACTCTGATCCTATCAGTAGAACAAAAAACTCCCTGCTAGCTTAAGAAGGTTTTCCTGATCTGATTATACGTTACCCCTGTTGTCATGTAATTTAAATATTCTATTCTTGTCTCATTTAGAATTTAGCATAGAGTGGAAGGATTTTGTATTCAAGCCCACATACCTCAACCAATTAAGTCTTGCTTTTTTCTTGAGAATAAACTGTGAAAATTCAGAACCTTTTGATATTTGGTAAGCAATTGCAACTCTATGCACCTCAAATCTAAGTCATAATGTAAGCTGTAACAATTTTCTTGTGCTAGTTTCATCTTCTTCTTAAGCACAGTGAGATCATGAGAGTTTTTACATGTGAATCCTTTAAAAGAGGCTTTGACAATTTTTAGTTTCTGTATGAGTTGATATGCTTTACACCCCTTCACCTCTTATCTCTAACATCTGCCAATTAATTCCGATAAGCCCTCCATTTATGTAATTCCATTGTAGAATCTAAATAGAACACTAAAGTTCCTAGATTTTGATAAGTTTTAAATCAGAAAATAGGAATGATCAGAGAATCGATTTTCTCCAAAATGCACGTAGGATTGTGGAAATTTTTGTACTTATGCTATGTTCATGAGAGTCCGATCAAGTTTTTCCTAATATGCAAGCTACCTTGTTACTTATTTAACCAAGTGTAAAGCCGACTAGTTGAGCCTAAATCTATCAAATCCACACAACTTAGAAGGTTTATGAGCTCTTTAATGTCTCCTAACGTGAATTATCCCCCTTCTACCTCCTTAGAGTTAAGAGTACAGTTAAAATCCCTAGCTACCAACTAGGGGTTTGAAATGTTGGTTTGAAGTATGCTCAGATCAACCCATGATTTGCTTCTTTGAAAGCTAAAGCTAGCCACATAGATTAAGGTAAGATCAAATTTAGTGGACTAAACTCCCAAGTGACAACTAAGATGGATATGTTGGTCACTTTCTTCAATCTTTTAAGCTTCCATCATATCAGAATTGTAAAAACAAATGATTCTCCCATTATAGTGACATTGATTGCTAAAGAAAAAGTTCCATTGATCCCCCAAAAAATTCAGACAGCTATGTAAATGAGGTTCCTTAATTTTGGTATCAAGCAGTCCCACAAAATAAGCTTGCTTTTCTTTGGCTATCTCCTTTACTATAGCCCTTTTGAGAGGTGATTGAGCCTTCTAATGTTTCAAATGAGGACTGTCATATTGGGGAATTTCCCATTTGTTGCTATTCTTACCTTTTTTTCCTAACAGATCTTCTATATTTTGCTGATTCCCCCTGATAAACAGCTTTCAATTTAGCCTTCTCCTTGTTCGAATTGCTAGAGATTTCAGTATTAGGCTTACCTGGAACATCCTCGTTAAACTCAAAGCTTCTGGAAATAGCCTCCTAGATTCCCTATTTTGCATTCTCCTCATTTACTTGCAATGAAAATTTGAATTTACCTTTTAAATATGTTTGTGCTAACACTGACACTTGGATATTATAAATTCCAGTGTTATACTCCACTGCAAACTCACCTATTTGTTCAGATTCTCCAGAAGAAAAAACCTGATTTCCATGTACGACCTTCACTTCATTACCTTGCATAATATTTGTAGTTTCTAACAGTAATATAGTAATCTTGAGTTTTTGAATTTCAATACAAATTTTTGCATATCCAATATGTTATATATTTGAAGTTTGAGAATCCATACTAAGTGGTTTACCTAGAGAGCTAGAGAGGAAGCTAAGTCCTTCAATAATCCAGAATTCCAGAGGGAGGCTATGAAAGCACATCCATAAGGGAATGATGTCAAAATTTCCACTGTCCATTTCCATTCCTAGCCTCCATCTTTGGATGAATAAGGGTTGATCACCTATTTGCCATGTCCCTTTTTCAAGAATATCATTCAATTCATTGTCATCTACATATTTGAATAAAAATTTTCCATCCTCTCATAACATAATCCTATCTAACTCCTTAGAACCCCATCTAACGTTTGCCTATGCATTGACCACTGGGAAGGCTGGCCTTTTACTCCAAAATAACCCGATTAAAGCTGAAGATCACACCTGAGCACCTGTATTAAGGAATTTAATCAGTGGAGTGATAGTACCTTCACTTACTATCAAATGTTGTAAGTGAAGGTAGTGGTATCAAATGTAGTCCTTAATAATTCTAAAGAAGACTTAATTCAGTGGATGCATACTCCTTTTAACCTTTCCTCTAGTGCATCATGTTAGTCCCTCTGTAGGAGCATCAATCATATTGTGTCCCATAAACTCGTACGGTATAATCGTAACTCTTCTCGTGCCTCAATCACTTTATGGCTTGCCATCAGAAATAGAATTCCTATAGTGGATAGAATAACACACTTCTTTGCTTTGCTGAACTGGCGTGCTCTATGCAAGTCATGTATTGAAAATGTTAAACATATTTTCTTTCAATGCCAATACAATCAATACAAATGGATTGCAGTTATAACTTAGCCAATCCACCAGATTCTTGGTTAGACCTTATTGAATGGCGTAGCAATGTGCAAATGAAACGTGAAGGGGATTTAAGGGTGTTCAAAGTTTCATCTCGCTACTTAGTTGCTAGCATATGGGAAGAGACAAACAACATGATAATCAACACCAAAGAAACTTCTTTGCAGGTCTTATGTAGCAGAACCAAACAACACATTTTTGCTTACAAGTTTTCAATGTAACTCATTTGGAAAATCAACTAGCGCTTTTAACTCCTTTGGTGTAGCCATTAGTAATTTTTTAGTCTTTGATTATATAGTCTTGTATGAACTTATTGTCATCTTTTGCCTTATAAATTTTAATACATTCTTTATTTCTTCCAAATAAAAAGTTTTATAGTTTAAAATTAACAATAACGTTAATTAATTATACATATACCTGTGAACCTTTAAACAAATCGTTTTAGATCAATAAAGAAAACGATCCATTTTCCCGCCAAATCCAATGCTTTAAATTTGAACGTCTCTCTGGCTCTCAATCTCTCGAAAGAAGCAAAAGAAAATGCCATCTGTTGAATCCTATGAAGAACTCGACGAAGAAGATATTATATCTTTGTCATCTTCGTCGTCTTCTTCATCGTCCGACCAGATTGAGTCCGTCGATGAAGACGCAGATCATGATGGCCACCGCTCCGACGAGCCTTCTCCGGCATCGTCTGATGATGAACGGAAGTCACAGAATGTCGAAGCTCTGGTGAGGTAGCTCCGCATCTTCCCAATTCTAATTAACAAAGTTAGTTTTTCTATTTTATGCAGAAGAGAAAGAAGAAATGTGAGCTTTCCCTATTTCAATGCGAGCCGTTGTTAGGGTTTCTGTTTGCTTTTCTTTTAAAACTTTGGGAATTTCGATATTGATTGACCGTGGTATGCGAAACTTCTGTTGAATTATATTGCTGAATCTACTCAAAGGGATAGAGGTTTTTATTCTCAGCTTTTTTTTTAGTACATGGCTTTTGTGCTAGGGCTGTCTTTTTTCATGTCTTTAATTTGATTGCTTAGTTGTTAAGAGTTAGTAGCGAGTCAGTATCAACTAAAGTTATTTGCCTTATAGTTATACCATGCGCGCCCACACAAGAAAGCCTATGCGCAAAAATTGACTTTACTAAAGCTGAGTTTTTTTGGAGGGTGATTTATCAGAGGCAACCTTGTTGTGAAGAGACAGTCGTTGCTTCCTCGAGTTCTCACTGTTTCAGAAGGGGCAGCCATTTGTAGAAAGCCCTTTAAACCTCCATGTTCTAATGGCTATAAGGACGGAACTGACCTGCTTGCTCGTCGTCTTTGGGCTCGTAAAAGATTTGTTCCCTGGGGTCTTTCGAGGCCTGTCTCGTTGCCAGTACCCCATCAATTAGGTGCACAAGCTTCTGCAGAGAAAGATGTAGGAGATGAAAGTGTGATATTGCCACCTGGGATTGATCCCTTGGTGTTATGGCAGCCTGAAGAACACGAGGATGTTGCCAGTAATTCAACAGCAATAGTGGTGGATCCATTGCTTGTTCAATTTCTTCGACCCCATCAAAGGTGCTAATGATATAATGTTCCTAACTTTGATTTTAGTAGAATTGATTTCTTCTTAAAGATGCTGTCTTTAGTGAAACTCTAATTTGAGTAATTTAACTGGTGAATTGTCTTAAAAGATGTAATGGTTCTGACTGTAGGGCCTGAGCTAGCCTGAAATGTTTTTACTTGACTTGAAACTTGATTGGACCCAAAGGGTTTGACTCAAGTCTGAATCCAAACTCAATTGAGGCGAAGCATTCAGCTTCAACACGAGTCTGAACTCTTTCGGACTTTACAAGCTTGGAACTGATTATTTGTGAAAATAGAGAAGCAGCATTGTTTTGTTACACATACAAATCGTTTTGTATGTGAAAGAAATTCGAGCTTTGGACTGGGGTCGGGCTGTGAATCCATAACCCGAACACAGGCCAAAATCCTAAAAAAGACTCCATCTGGAGTTCAGTCAAAACCCAAAAAAAGACCCAAGTTTGACCCAAAATCCCTTTTTTTTAAAGCCGAAATTTAAAATCTAGTCAACTTCGATTGAGTCCATTGAATTTGGGCTGGTTCGAGCCATTTTGCAATCTCTGGTTCTGACCAGAAAACAATGTAGTTGCTATAATTTTCTTATGCTTTAATCAAAGGATTCAATGCCAAAGCTGTTGACCTTGTACGCAGAGAAGGTGTGCAGTTCATGTTTGAATGTGTTTCAGGACTATACAGTTCTTCCAGTATTAATGGATGCATTCTGGCTGATGATATGGGGTAAATATTTCACTCTTCTAAGGCTTTTCACCCCAATATGTGTTTTTAACTTTCTTTACACCAAGATTTGACTCATCTTCAAGGTTTATATCTATTTTGCAGATTGGGGAAGACATTACAGTCAATTACATTGCTTTATACTCTTTTAAGTCAGGGTTTTGATGGAAAGCCTATGGTTAGAAAGGCCATTATAGTCACACCAACCAGTCTTGTAAGTAATTGGGAAGCTGAAATCAGAAAGTGGGTTGGAGAAAGAGTTAATCTTATAGCTCTCTGTGAAAGTACCAGAGATGATGTTGTCTCTGGAATTGACAGTTTCACCAGTGCCTGGAGCTCTTTGCAGGTATCAGTTTTACAAGTATTTCAGGAAGCTATAGAACCATATGGTAACTTAATCTGTGTCCTAGGTACTGATTGTTTCATATGAGACGTTTCGGATGCATTCCTCAAAATTCAGCCATTGTGAAGCTTGTGATCTTCTCATATGTGATGAGGCACACAGGCTTAAGAATGACCAGACATTAACAAATCGGGTACCATTCATGCACTATTGTCATCTCTTTACAGGTTCATTTAAGATTGATCCCCTTTCTGTTTCTTATTCGCTAAATTAACATATTCCTGGAGTAGGCATTGGCTTCCCTTTCATGCAAGCGTAGGATTTTGTTGTCAGGAACACCAATGCAGGTATGAGGAGCTTGTTCATTTACTCTTCTTCAAAATTCACGCATTTATTCATGTCATTTCATGATTCACTCCCGTTGACTACCTTGCAGAATGACCTCGAAGAGTTCTTTGCAATGGTTAACTTCACTAATCCAGGAATTTTGGGTGATGCAGCATATTTTCGTCGTTACTATGAGGCAAGCTCAGTTTTCAGTTTTCTTGTTGATCCATCAATTTAATTGTAATATATTCAGCTTTGTAATTTTGTTTCTTATCTTCCTTTGCATTTCCCCTGAGAAGGGATAATGGAGCCAGGGTGACATGTATACTTTGTTCTGATATTCACGACTCTGAATTGGTCACCAGTTATTTTTGCAAATAAATTATGCAATTACTTATATCACATACTTGCTATGAATCAATTCCTTATGTTTATCTTCCAATGAGATTCTTATTCACTGTTCTAGCATCAAAAGAACATTTGTTTGAGGAAAACTCATGTTGTGCATACACGTTACTATGCCATAAGTTAATGTCTCTGCCTTGTTTTTTCCCAAATTTACATACGACCGTATAAGACATGAGAATCTTTAATTTTATCATGCATCTCCGTTCTAAAACTGCAACTTTTAAGTAATATTTTTCAGATATAATTTGCTTACCTTGTTCATAATAGTTTTCATGGTAATCCTTGATTGACGTACTTGTTCTGTGAATTCTTATTATTTATGTGAAGACACCAATAATACGTGGTAGAGAACCAACTGCCAACGAAGAAGAGAATAAGCTTGGTCTTGAGCGCTCTTCAGAGCTAAGTACCAAAGTAAATCAGGTAAAATTTCCTACAGAATTGTGTAGAGAACGTTCTAAATTATAATGTGGTTATGCAATGTTGAAACCTTGCTTCACCCATGATCAGGAAAAAGTTGATGTTTAGTCAATGAATACTGTCTCTTTTACCGGTTATAATATTAAGCTTAAAAATTGACTTGCAGTTTATATTAAGAAGGACTAATGCCTTGTTATCAAATCATTTGCCTCCGAAGGTATGGCCATCATTTTTATAAGATATGTAAGTCATTTTCCCACTGTTTAATTTCTTGGGAAGCATCTGGTTTCTTAGAGTATTCACATACATAAGCTGTTTATTGCACTTTACTATCCACAAAACTTCATAAATGAAGCAGTATGCACATTGTTCATGAATAGATCTCTGAAGTTGAGTATTAAGATCTGGTTAATCGGAAGCTTTAATTAGGTTTATTTCTTCAGCTGTATAAATAATTGTTTGGTGCAGTCATGCTGGCTCAAAAAATGTGATGTTTTCATATCATTGTGCTCTTTTGACTCGCTGAAAATTTTTGTAAAATTCCGAAGTTCATTGAATTAAAAACTTCCATTGTCTCTATTTGTCCCTTTATTGTGAATAATGCAGTTATTGGTGCTAAATCTCTATATATTGGGTACTCTGTTACGTCCCTTTTGCAGATAGTTGAAGTTGTTTGTTGTAAGTTGACTCCTCTCCAGGCGCAACTATATAACCATTTCATACATTCTAAAAATGTGAGGTTTTCTTATTGAGTGGTAATATGAATATTGAGTTTATCTGGTATTTTATGATGTGAGGTCAGCAATTAGCAGATATGTTTTTACTTCTGAACTCAGGTTAAACGGGCTATCACTGAAGAAGCAAAGCAATCAAAGATTTTGGCGTATATTACAGCTCTTAAGAAGCTCTGCAATCATCCAAAGGTATAGAAACTTCTGAATACTATTTACTTTGAGATGTTCCCATTGTTCAAATGGTACTTTCGTAACTAACAGTTGTGCTACTATAGTTGCTTTAACTGAACTTAGGGTCACCAATTTATTCTCAGTCTATCCCCTCTGATATCCGTTTACAAACTTATCCTAGTTTGTTTTCTAGTGGAAGTATTTGCTGGATGTTTTTGTTATACATACGTTGCTGTTAAAATTGCATCTTTGCAAACTGCCGCAGATAATTTGACTCTGCACTTTTGACACTGAAAGTTCCCCAAAGAGTAAATCCAGAAATGGAATGAAAACTTAAACGCTGCACACACCTCTTATGCCTACCTGTTTTCCTGGCGTCGTAGAATACTTGCGCAACATTAGATGTAGAAAACTGGTTTGAAGGAAAAACATGAAACTCTCTTGCAAGAGAATGATAAAGTTTGGGGATAAAGTCTCTAGAGCCTATGCTTTCCTGTAGACTCCCACGTTATATGCTTCATGTTTTCACTCAAAATTTTGTTAATCACAATGTAATGATTTTCTCTCTATTGTTTTATTCTTCTGGCTCGTTTTTTGTCACCTTTCCCTGAGGTGTTTAACCTATTTATGGCCTAAAGTGCTTCATTTCACGACCAATGGTTCGATATGCAGCTCATCTATGATACCCTAAAAAGTGGAAGTCCAGGGACAACAGGGTTTGAGAACTGTCTACGCTTTTTCCCTCCCGGAATGTTCTCGGGAAGGTAAACATTTATTTTTTGTGCACTTAAAGAGACTTTCGTGCTTCAAGTCTATTAATGCAACGATGATGCTCTTTCTGGGTTTTCTTTTAACTAGTAGATCGGGATCGTGGACTGGGGGTGATGGATCTTGGGTTGAACTGTCTGGCAAAATGCATGTCTTGGCCCGGCTTTTGGCCCATTTACGTCATAGAACTGATGATAGAATTGTTTTGGTCTCAAACTATACTCAAGTAAGTATGGAATGCTTGCTCTAAGATAAGCATGCAATATAACGTTGGCAGACGACATTATTTCTTTTCTGCCTTTCCTTTTCTGGACATGAAATTGCATAATTGTTGGAATCTAATTGCCTTGAGTTCTTGGAGGGAAATTCTCTAAGAATTCAGCTGTAACCTTTATGCTAATTGATCGTCGTCGAAAATAGTGACTTCGAATACTGTTAAAAGAATGCTGTGTAGGCATTTTTTACTTCTAGTTTTGTATTCTGAATGTCATGTACCTCTTAAACTTGCTGAAAGTTGCCTTTCGGCTTACCAAGAAAAGGAAGTCTACCAAAGAAGTGTACATATGATTCTCAGCCGAGTTCTTTTAATCATTTCCATCATAAAATGTTTTCATGGATCAGACATTGGACCTTTTTGCTCAACTATGCCGAGAACGAAGATACCCATATCTAAGACTCGATGGGACCACATCAATTGGTAAAAGGCAAAAGTTGGTGAATCGCTTCAATGATAAATCGAAGGTATTGAGTCTAATCCATTACCAGCAAATATTTAGAAATCAGGCCCTGTTTCAACATGAAAGGAAGAGAGTAGAGAGACGGGAGAGCATAACTGCAGCAGTGCTTCAATTACATCACTTGTGCAAATGAGACTTTAACTGCAGACATTTTTACAGGATGAGTTTGTGTTTCTTTTAAGCAGCAAGGCTGGTGGTTGCGGCCTCAATCTAATAGGCGGCAACAGACTTGTCTTGTTTGATCCCGACTGGAATCCTGCCAATGACAAGCAAGTAAGTTCAGGCTTAATTCCCTGTGACAACTGATAAATTAGAATAAATGTTAATCTTTCTGATTCTGTCCTACCACAAGTTAGGCTGCCGCTAGGGTATGGCGGGATGGACAAAAGAAGAGGGTGTTCATCTACAGGTTTTTAAGTACCGGGACAATTGAGGAAAAGGTTCAACTCTATTTTAGTTCTCCTTTTTTTTGGTTTCAATTATTACAAGGCAAGGTACATGCGGTACATGCAATGTCCCTGTATTTTCACAGGTTTATCAGCGCCAGATGTCGAAAGAAGGCCTTCAAAAAGTTATCCAGAATGAGCAAAAAGATAACCTTGTTAGACAGGTTTCTTAAACTTTTCCGCTTATTTTGCTATTTTGATTTAAGTTTGCTTTCCTACACATGAGACCGACTGCTCCTGAATTGCAGGGGAACTTTTTGTCATCAGAAGATTTGCGTGATCTATTCACTTTTCATGAGAATGCCAGGTGATATTGACCATCATCATGATGAAAACGTTATTTTGATTATTAGCGGTGTCATCGTGATATTAGCTTGTGGGTCCTAGAATTCATGCTGCATATAATTTTAGCAGTGTTGATACTGGTTCTGCAAGACCATATATTCCATATTTTAATGGTCTATGTTCTTTAAGATAGGACATAAAGAACTGAAGATGTGACTGTACTGTAAACTAAAAGGCAGTTGAGAAGTGAGCGTACTCACTTTTTGTAGCCCTACAAAAGCTAAATTTGGCATGAATTAGACACCCAAATTTGGGTGAATTAAAATGCATTTGAGCTTTATGCACCTTTACATGAACCTGCATTTTCACTAGTTTTTTTAAATACATTTTCTTTTCCAACTTTCTGTGTAGATCTGAAATTCATGAAAAAATGAATTGTGCTCGCTGCTTATGCAATGATGAGGGCCTTGAGAACCTTGTAGGTGAAGAAAAGTCAACCAATGGAAGTTGTTTGTATGATGATCAGAAGGTGTTTGATATCGGTGGCTTTGCAGGACTTGCTGGGTGCCTGCATAAGTTAAAGAGTTCAGAGAAACAGGTCTGTGGCCAACTGTTTTATGCACATACAGATTGTAACATATCCATTCGGGCATCTAAAGATGAAATTTATTTTGCTTTCGGAATCAAATTTAGGTTGGGACTCCTTTGGAAGAGGATTTAGGTAGTTGGGGGCATCATTTTGACTCAACATCAGTGCCTGATGCCATACTCCAAGCTTCAGCTGGTGATGAGGTGTGTTAACCACTCAACTTTGAAATCCTACAATTGGAGTAACTGTAACTGTCAATTCTATGAATAATTTAATCATTGCAATACTGAACTAGAGAAAAATTACGAAAACAGCTGCAATGAGGAATTTGTCAAACTCTTCTACTGTGAGTTAAGAATGAAAACTTCAGTCTAAGGATTCACATGCCCTACATGCTCATGAAGTACCAACTTGAGATTTTGCTCCTGCATGTTGATAATAAAAAAGGAGTCCCTGAAACCTCTGAATTTACCCTAAGCTTGTCACAGCAACGGACAAAGGTTGGGAATTGGGGTTAACTGTTTCATAATACTCGGCAGCAGAATATAAAGTTCCTTATAGTTCAAGAATCATCCTTTTGGAATTGTAATTGAATTACTATGATTATTAGGGTTGGCAAGGTTTACCCGAGTTGGTCCAATCTAGTTCAAAGTTAATGAGTCTAGCGTGAGTTGGCAGGACTTTGAGCTTATCTTGATTTTTTCTTTTTTTTTTTTAATTTTAAACTTTGGGTTGAGTTGACTATTAGTTTATTTTTAAGTTTAAAATTTAAAAAGAAGACTTTATTTTTAAAATTAAAAATAAATTTAATTAAGTTTAATTTTAGATGTCTAAATTCGACCGGGTTTGGATTTGAGTTAAGAACTTCAGCTTGATCGTATTTTAGATTGGGCTTGAACTTGACCATGAAATTTCGGTTGATCAAGCTTAGTATAGGTCATTGCTGCATCTAATGATTATACATTAACTATTTTATGCCATTATATGTTGTCGTTTGATATCTTTAATGATCATTGTAAAATTACCCCCGTACCATTGAAGGTCACATTTGTGTTCACCAACCAAGTAGACGGGAAGCTTGTGCCTATTGAATCAACAGCTTGCACTAAGATGCAAGTGATGCAAGTAATGCATGAAATTGAGAAGAAATCCAACGACAGAGAAAATTGCTACCAAAATTCAAGGTTACAGAAAATTCAGGAACTGTCAAAGTCATCAGAGGTAAAACGAATTAGAACCTCTCTAGATACAGATTTAAAGTCAAGCTTCTCGTTTGGAAGTCGATTACCATTGAAAAGATTTTCTCATGACATTAGAGAAAATGATAACGACATTGAGTAAAGTTTTGGCTACTCAAATAATATGCTCTTTATATTTGTTTCTATTTCTGTAATTCATCATGATAATATGTATCAGGTATGAGTATGTTTTACACAAATCACTCCAACGCCATAGAATTAACATTAGACTTTCTACATTGATGCAAAGATTATTTGGATCAAGTTCTTTGGAATTTTTGATGAGGATTTAAAAATCTAAGTTTGATCTCTCACGAGGAAAGAAACAAATTCGGTATTGTATGGGTCAGCATCGTTCAAAAATTAGTATCAAAGTTTGTTGGTACTGTACCGATTTTAGGTATTGATCGTATTGGTCATTTTGGATAGTATCGCTCTCACTCTCACCTACAGCCTCCTTCATCCGCTTTCGTCTCAACAGAGTTGACCTTCCCTACCGCCGTTTCTTGGTTCTTCATCGCCATTTGGTCCATGCTACTTGGTTCCTTCTGTAGTTCTGTTCCTTTTGGCTGTCTTAACTCGCACGTTATCAACTACTCTATTTGCTCTTCGTTGCACGCTGTAGCTCCTGGTTGCACCCTGCTCCTTCATCTTCTCCCATCGCTAGTTGAAGTTGTGATTTTGCTATTGCTTTGTGTTGATTGTTGAGACTTGAGTGACAGTATATAGAATAAATTATGTAGATTTGTGTCGTTCAAGATGAATTTATAAGAAAACTATGAAATAGAATGTCTGACTGAATTTTTATCTGTTTGCTATTGTGTATATTTTTGAATGGCTTCAAGAAAAAAAAGTCATATTTATTTGATTTTTTTAGGTTATTCATTATTCTAATAATTATAAAAATGAGATTAAATTTTGCTTCTTTGAATTGTTAATTTGTTAATTGATTTATGTGAAAGATACAATTCATGAATTATTGGTTGTATGCAAAGAGTATTTAATATATGATTAAATCATTTAATATATACAACTAAGTTAAAAAAAACAAAATGTTTGCATTTCTATATTACTGTCATTCAAAAAAAACATTACAATATACAAAGTTAAACTTTTAAAAGGAATATTTCCAACAGGCACGCTCATTATCCATAGGCAGTGAAAAAATTCTATGGGAATTAGAAGGAGAGGCTGTAGGCAATTTAATTTCTCTTAGATTAAGTTAAAATGACTTTTTAAGATATGTCTTGATTGATAAAAGATTATACTCATTACTCAACATAATGTAAATTTGTAAATGTTTAATTAATGAATTTTCTTTTTATTTTATACAGTAAAGCTATTTTTGCAACGTGCGTTCCTAAAAAAAAAAGATGTAAGATAGAATCTATTTGGACATGCTTATAATAGACTATTGAATTTTTATAATTATGATGTTATATACAAAAACTTTAGTTTTGAATATGAAGTTATTAATTTAACTTTGACATGTCTTTATTTATTTATATAGATAATTGAAGGGAAGTTCAAACTTAATAATTGAATCTCTTCAGGAAGATTTGATAATCTAACTTAGATTCATGCTAGATTGGATCGTAATATAAAAAACTATATTATTTGTTTGCCTTATAACAAACATTTGAAGAGATGTGAAACTACCAGATCAAATAAATATTTAAGGGTTGCTTGGTTCACTTGAGACAATAATAAGATGGTTTATAATGAATATAGTAAAGAATGAGAATTAATATAATAATTGTAATTATGATGGTTGATTAGGACAAAGAAATTATATCATTAATATTGATAATGGTTGATTTGTTAGAATCTTGAGAAATAAAAATTTGTTATTAATTTGTTTTTTTCAAATTTTAATATATTTTAATTAATTATATTTAATTTATGCACTCCATTTATGATGACAACATTTAAAATCAAGTATATTGCAATATTTTCTTTTCAATAGTTCTTGAAATATAGTTTGTCACATAATGTCCTCAAAATACAATTTAATCATTCAAAGTATTATTTTGCTAAAAAAGAAAATAAAAAGAACCTGTCACCAGCGTGACATTTCTTGTCATGTGCGTGGCACTCCTGTCACGCAGATGACAAGTCCTATCACACCTGTGACAGCTTTTGTTATACCCGTGACACTTCTTTTTTTAATGGAATGACTTTCATTCCTCTTATAATCGGGAGCATAGAGTAATATCCCAAATTCAGATATGGAAATATTGTTCATCCAATGATAATAAATTGCCAAGGAGCTACTTTTCATTCATTACTCTTTCCTTTCCTCTTATATCCATTAACCAATCACTCCCCTTAATTAGGATCAAAGGTGATAAAGATCCTTGTAAAAAAGTTAGTCAGACGTGAAATAGCAAATAAAAATTTTGCTTGAAGAGTATCAAAATGAGAAAGAAGATAAAGATTGAACTATAAAATTGGTAGTAAAAATTCTTTTAGAGAGGATGATAATAAGAATGTTAAAAGTAATATTCTTACTAAACAAGAAGAATTTGTTGAACCTAATTTGAGGAGAAGAAGAAAATGTGTGTGTAACTTTTGTGCACTACGAGCAACTCCTAAAGTTCATGCTTCAATTCATAGCACTTTACAATATAAAGAAGTAACTTACAATATGTACATGACAATAGTTAGATGGTGGTATGATACACGTGTATTACTTAATGCTACTCAATCTTATTATTACTAGTCTGGTGAATGTTGTTAGTATAGAAGTAGTCTTTTAAGCAACTCTGCTTGTGAAATAAAATTTTGCTTAGATGAAAAAAATGAATTGGATAACTTATGAGTGTTCAATAATGTGTGAAGATTATTAACTTTTTAGTTTATTCTGCTAAAGGGACAATATTTTTAAAGTCGATTGGTGTATCTAACATTATTAGAAATACTAATACTCTATTTTAAAATGTTTGATGAAATTATGAATAAAGTTGGACCTGAAAATATTGTATAGTTCATCACTCACAATAATTATGCTTATAAAATAGCTGAAAAAGATTACAAAGCATTTCTAAGTCTTTTTATTAGAGTCATTGTGCTATACAATATGATTTAATGTTGAAAAATATAGGATATATTAGATACTTTTCTATCATTGACAAAATTGTGTAAAAACTAAGAAGTATGATTAAGTCCATTTATAATCGTGCATGGTTTCTAAAATTTGATGAGAATAAGTTTTATTAATGGAAGAATTTATGTCATTTAAAAATTACAAGATTTGTAAATAATTTCTTATCACTTTAGTGATTAGTTCTAACGAAGAAAGAAATAAGACAAATATTTACAAGTAATAAATAGATTGCATTTCAGTATGGTAGGTCTAATGGTAGAATGAAAGTTTCCACAATTATGCTTAAAGGATATAAATTGTTGTCTTAATGTTAATTTAATATTTGAGTTTATAAGCCTTGCTTTGTCTTAATAACAGTGATGAGAAAACAATAATTAGTTATTTTTATAATGCCGGGTAAAAGAAATAATTAAGGCCAATATAAAAAATAATTCTTTTTTGTGTATACTTTATCTTATAATTATCAATAAAATATTAGAAAAACAACTTTACTTTTTATGATTTAACGCTAAGATAATCTCGAATCTTAATCTTTATTTTAAACCAAATGTTACGGAAAAAAAAGTTGAAATTAATAAGAAAATAATATTAAATATCACAATCATTATTACATATGAGACGGTGCAAGATTTCTTAATTCACAAATTGAGGCATACAAAGGTGTTTGCAGTGATTTTAGGATGCACATTGCAATTTGGTACAATACTCATAAGACTCATGAGATCACTATGTCTATTCAAGCATTTTCTATCACAGATTGGCACATTATTCTCTAAATTAAGCATTGAAACGCCGAAGCCATCTTTATCCTGATTGGCAAAATCATCGGTCAGGTCTTGAAGGAACGGCTATCCCACATACAGAAGCTGGCTGATGATCACCCTATTAATTAATCAGAGAGAGATGCGATACTACCTATTTTAGCATAATATGTTGAGAGCTGAGTGAATCAATTCTGGGCTTCATACAAGGAACCTGACTATGTTTGAAAGTTTATGAACACGATCTGACACTGTAAAAGGGGTTGCTAGTTGAACACAAACTGTAGGTAGAATCCAGCTAGATTAATCTGAACGCAAAAGACAAACTTTGTCAACAAGATCAGAGACCAATTATGAGACAGTTTCCTTATAATTATGTTTTTCCTAGGCTAGCCCATCTGGCAAAAGTCCATCGTTTTGGGAATTTTTAATTCTAACAACCACTTGGTAGTGAACCATTGGTGAATTGAGATGAGGATTAACCATGTGAACATCAACAGCTCAGTTTAAAGAAACATTCATTAGTGCTCACATGGTACCGCTAGTCAAACTAAGGGAATAACTCAGCTTTTGTTGCTTGTAAGAGCTGCGAGGACTAGATTTCTTTAGTTCTCAGATTAACAGTCCCAACCAGCTCAAGCTCACATGGGCATTGTATTAGTACTTATATGAAGATAGCTTCCTTAACCCTTATGCTAAAATATGCAGCAAGGAAATCATAAGATATGCCAAAGGTAATAAATTCAATTTGTACAATGAGTTTTGAGTTCATATGACACTCAAAATTTTGCAGAAAGAACTTGTCTTTGTAACGGCAAAAGCTCATTCATCATCTTAAGTGATGGGAATTAACTGACTATGAAATCGTTACTCTGTGAAAAACTTATAATGTATCCAAGTGGTTTGAGTCTTGAAAGCGAGTGTTGATTGTTGGCATTTTCTTAGGCAGAATGACAGCGAACTCACTATGTTTTGGAAGTATAACTGGTGTTGGTCTCGGAAGTAAACGGTCAAATGGCACGGTGAACCTTTTTCTTTTAAATTACATTGGCATGTTCTACCCACAATCAAGCAGAATTTTAGGGTGACTGGCATCATCTGTTTGTAAAGAATCTCTTGCTTAAAACTATGCTAAAACAAGCATCAGGGTCAATAATATCAGGCGTTTATAAATATTAAAAATGCTGCTTTCCCGGATTAGTACGATAGAGTGTCATACTAAAGGCATTATCCTCATCTTTAATTACAAAGTGACAAATCTAAGTAACATGTGATGTCTGCTAAACAAACAAATAAAACAAACTCAACCCTTTACAAATCTGAACATCTGCATGTGGATCATAGCAGTGCATGGAGAAGAACTTAAAAGAGACCGTATATAGTAGCGTTTAGTGCATGCTTAACATGTTCAACAGCGAGCAGCAAATCTTTAGCACATCCTCTATGGACCCAAGAATCTCTTTCTCTAATGATTTTGTAGAAAACCAACAAGCTACCAAGTACGAAAGTAGCTACAGAGAAGCACCAGTTTCTGGGGACTTTGAATTCTCTTTCAGAAACAATACCATGATCCCAGCAGATGAGATCTTCTCTGAGGGTGTGATGTTGCCATTGAAAGATGACTGCAGTAGAAAAATGACTTTGAGGGAGGAATTGCTAATTGATGACGCGTTCGAAGATTCATTGCCAAGATTGCCAAGGAACTCAGGTTGGTGGAAGGAGAGGCTGGGATTTAGAAGAAGTCAGGTTATTCCCAAAAGAATTGAGAGGAATAATGGTGTCTTGGAAAGAGTTGTAGAGGACAAGAGATCCAGTTTTGTTCGTGAGAAAACACAGGTGAGGAAAAAGTTTGTTCTTTTCTGTCATCTTTATTGCTTGGCAGAGTACAAGTAAAGTTACAAGTTAGAAGGTTGTTGATGTTACTGCTAGTATCTAGCTTCTGACTTGAACATATTATTTTGCAGCAAATGTTATACGACGGAGGCCTAAGTTGCAGAGACGGTGGAATGTAATGCTAGTTGTAGAGGAAAGGGAAATAGTGGGATTGTGTTTATCTTGAGCCTGAATTAATCCATTGCCTCCACTGAATCATCCCACTAAAATCCTTCCTTGTCCACAGAAGGAAGTTAGTATTTGGCTCATCTTATGTACAAAAATTTGCTGTTCCCAAACATCCCTCTATTTGAGGCAGATTTGATTAATGTGATCTACTTAATTATTATTCACTTGTGCTATTCATTCAGTACTAAATTTAACAAAAGAATTTTTCTTGCGATTAGAACAGCTAAGGGGAGGCAAAGCAACGTTTATTCAAGAAATTGAACTCTTCTTGAGTTCTCTTGTTATTGCACGATTCAATTTTCATATAACAAAATATGTAATTGAAAATGTTTCTTGCTGACAACGCCCACATTTCTGTCAACAGGTTCCTGCCCTTTCTCAGTACTCAAATACAAGCTTTGATTACAAGGCATGTGTACTGAGAAACAAATCCTTCTACCACTTGACAAATTTCTGCCCTGTGGTCTAAACTAAGCAAAATTTTGTTATATAATTACACTTTCGTCCAACGGCAAGCTGTCTCAGATTCTCAGGTAAATTCATCCAATCCCTGAGACTAATTTTTATTTATTACGAGGAATTACATTTCTGAGGTGGTACTATAGAATACTCGAGACAGCAATGAATAGAAATATGTTTCCTTGTTTCCCAGGTTTTGTTAGACATATCAATCATCTGGAAATCCACAAAGGATAGTTACATTTCAAAGACCTTGCTAATCTTCAGGAATTAAATTAACTATTATATACAAGCAGCAAAAATTATATACATTGAAACAGGTCTAAACGAATTTGGATATTCTTCTGTCAAGACCTATGCACCAAATCGGTTGACTGTAAATAATAATTTACAATTGCCTAAATGGCAAAAATCTTGTATTTACCAATCAGCATTCACAAAATATACAAGATTACCGTTTCAGGTTTGCTCCAGAGTGGCAGAAAGAATCTGTTTTGATGGTTCCATCAACTGTACATCTGCAACCCAAAGACCACAACGCCGATGCTAAATATCATATATACTTTCTATTACGATTAAATGTTGCCAACCCAAAGACAAAGGACATAATTTATTATGCTTTAGGAAGAGAACACGGATTGTTTTAATAGATTAAAGAAAATGCTTATACTACATACAAGAATCTATAATAAAGCAAGTTCTAGAAGAAATTCAACTCACATTATAGAGAGAGCAATCATGACTGGGAAGACAAATGTAGATGAGCCTTTTTGTTCTGATTGGAAAGGAAGCGTTCAATCTTCATCGAGGCGTGTTATGAAGATTTTGACACAAATAAATCAATCCCGATTCCGTGGCTTGGTAGGACCCAGATATTTCTCCATGGACTCTTGCTTATGCTCAGGGTCAAGGCTGCAAGCATCTCAACAGATTAAATGTAAGATCTCTGAAAACGATAACCCGACGGCACTGAAATGCAGAAATAAAACCAGGACACAAATATGTAGTTGAACATTAAGGAACTTACCTATTTCTGAGGCCGAGCAGCGTACAGTGGGCTGCACTTGCACAAGCAGAAACTGGAGCTAAAGCAGCTGCCGGCACAGCCTGAATTGCAGTTGCCAAGGCAGATCCTGCACTGGCTCCACGCTGGTATTTTTTCAATGGTGTCTGAACCAAAGCAGAAGCAGATTTCCCAAGGCCATTACTAAAGCTCGCACATGCCTGTCAAATCAAGAATCATTAGGGTTCTATGGTGAAACCTTTGTTTATAAAAAAATTTCATTCCCATACAACATGCAGATGCAGACAGACAGTTCAATTGCAACACATCATAAGCAATTCTATGCAACAACTATTGGAAAATTGACCTGTTTAATTCCTTGCTGTGCATTCTTTGGCTGACCGAACCTCACATTTGGCTGAGGTTGGTTATTTATAGGCCATGATACAGGAGGAACTTTTGTGACTATGTACTCCGCTTGGAGCAAAATATCATGGACCCCAGCTGCCAAATGTACACCCAATCCAACAGCTTCAAGTGATATACTTCGGAGAAAAGCAATCATACCTGAAAAGAACACCAAGTTACTTCCATATAAATCACATATAAAGATACTAGACAATTTGAACACACATCAAGTGCACGGTTGTGGTTGACTATATGAAGATGAATGATGCAAAGTGACTATAAGTATCATCAATCTAATCTAACGTAACTGGGTTGGATGGCATATTGGTCAATGTTTGTCCACATCTCTGGGTCAGTATATCCCCCCCACCGGACTCCACAGAGATATTAAGAACCCGGATAGGCAATGGATGAGCAGAAACAAGAGAAGATGTAAGATAAAGCTCACTACAAATTACCAATGTCATTTCACTTACCTCTTTGCATTCCCTTAACCACTCTCTTATCCTTTCTGTAACTCTCAACTGGCAGAGATACAAGCTTAGCTGCACCAGAACCAACAGCAACCATGGACCGGATTGCTGGAATACCACGCAAAACTTTATGTATCTACAGATCCAAAAATGAAATCCTTTAACCATAAACAAAATATTTTAAGGAATAAATAAAGGTCTCCTTGATAGAATGCCGGATGCCACCAACCTGATGTTGAGAAATGTCCTCCAACCATTCCCCTATAATTGCTTCACCTACACTGCCCCAACCATAGACACCAGAATAATGAACATGTTTGAGGTGTAGCTCAACCCCCTGCATGGAAATTTACAATACATTATTTACAAAGTTTCATTCATGAACACCAAGAAGAATCTGTCTCGAACAAAAATGGAGCTACTACCATAATTTTCATTCACAGGGCCATAATAAAGTGGGAAATAGAAACCAATATGATTCTTCACAAACTGCAAAGAAATAAATCAAACCCTCCAGTGGCCTCATAAAGAACATAAACAGATTTCCCAACACTTGCTAGATCATTAAGAACACAGGACATCTGGTGACATGGTTAAATAGGTCGACCATCCCCAAGAAAGCATAACGAGTCATGTTAACTAGCTGTTACACTGGTTAAGGACTTTAGATGCAAGTTCAGGCATCAGTATAATTTTCCATTATGACTTTATATTGTTTTCTTCTTGAGTTAGGATCATGAAATTTTTATCTGCAGCTAGTACATGTGCCATTTAGTTTGGGCATCCTGAATTCACGAACCATTAAGATTTTGTATACCATTCTCTAATTCTTAGTTACTTTCTTTTCTTCCTTCTTTATAACCTCTCCCCCTAATCTTTTTCCTTTTTGTCAACATTTCTAGTTCTGCTGCTATCATCCTCAACCAAAATTATCATTGAATAACAAAAGGTTTCTAGCTCATATAGCAAGATCAGTGATCTCAAGGTGAACGCCAACCAAAAAGCCATATGACAATTTGATCACCTTTGGCACCATTTCTATCACCAGTTGACCATCAAACAAAGAATCAAATTAAGACCATAACAAAGAAGCTGACAGATGAAAGACTAGTAATGCTTGCAACTCCAGGGAAGTAAAGTAATCTACAAACTCTAATGAATCTCAGCACAAAAGATGTATTCACCTTCCAGGGGACCAGATTCACAAGTTCCACATACTTTCCACCACCAAGGGCAGCCAGATTGACATGACATGGACTGTAGTCAACTCGAATAAGAATAGGCCATATGTCGAACATCTGGAATAAAACAATATCAGCAATATGACTCAAGAAAATCAGATAATAAAATTCAAAAGAAAGAAAAACAAAAAAAGAAAAAGGCAATGGCAATCATGTGTCAACTGCTAAACAATATTGGTATTTGAGCACTTGCCTGGAAAAAAGGAAGCAATGCTTCATCAACTGCATGTTCGTGATAATTGTCAATCTTTGATGCAGGTAATACATTACCACCTGAATTTTTATAATTATCAGAAGAAAGACCAGCTGATGGGCCCTTTTCCCCAAAGAAGTTGATAAGAAAGTCAAGCTGGCTCTGGTGAAGATGCAATAGCATTGGAAGAAAAGCTATGCGTAATCTGAAAAGGATAAAAAGGAAATACAACAATCAGCATGAAATAAGCATACTCAACATTCTTATCACCAACAAAGAACAGGAACAAAGAATGAAAAGCAACATGCGTTGGGAAAGCATCAAGACATGGCCCACAAATTATGCTCTTTCATTTACAGATAACAGTTTAGGTCTTCTACAACCTAATCGAGAAAGTAAAAAAAATAAACATAAACAATGAAAACCAAGATTTAAACACTTAATTTAATAAAGAGGATTCCTATGTCAAGATTTGAAAAAAATGAATCTCACACAGTAAGGTTTTCCAAACAACATAAAAGAATAGAAAGAGTATTCATGTTGCCAAATGGTATAAAGTTCCAAAATAAATAAAAAACATACCGGTACTCCTCGAGAGGGATTAGAGGGTCTGGCCTGACTGCTTCCAGGTCCAGCTTAAATGCTTTTGAAGAGGACCCCCTTGGATGTTCCTTTGAATGATAATCTCCTAATATCTTCATTTTAAAAGGAACATTTAAATCATTGTCAATAAAAGAAATCATGAAACTAATCAGGAAATACGAAATCAAATTTTGTATTACCAATTTCCAAGGTGCAGCTTTGCTCCTATCATAAAGGTAGAAATCCTTAATGGAAACAGAGACCTTAGATGCGTACATTGCATCAACCGGAAAAAAGTCATACTGTAATTGCATCCCAGATAATGAAAGCTCTAGACAAGTGCTTGTATCTCTTCCGAGAAACTCGCTACTCTTTTCATATGCATGCCAATCAGAACCATTATACATCCTCCAGCTGACATCAATGTTCTTAAGAAGAATGCGACCTACGGCATTTCTTAGTTCCGACATTTCTGAATTAACAGATGCAGCAAAATTTTGCCTATATTGGCACACATCATCTTCCCCACTTACTTCAGAGATGTGATTTTCGACAATGTTTATACAGGGATCACCGTACCATCCACTGTGTCTTCCAAGATCTCTGTCCCCAGATGATGATTTCCCACCTTTGGTTAATTCTGATAGCGGCCGCAAGTCAGATAAGCAATAACCTTCTATCAGTTCAGGAAAAGAATTACTTTTGAGGAACGAGGTTTGACTATCTTCAAATCCTGATACAGGTAGTGATCCATCAAAAAATGAATTATTTGAGAAATCCTTAGGATCTTCTACATTTAGGTGACAAGAATCCCCAAGTACGTTTTCACCAACTGGGACACAAATTTGTGATTTATAAGAATCGTCTTGCCAAGCATGATCTACACCAAGAAGAAATGCATTCTCACATATCTCATCCAACAATCCAGGCCTCTCAAGTTTGCCCTTTGTGTCCATATTAGAGGCATGACTTGGCGAAGTTGATGAGGCAGAATCATCACTTGATGCCCAATTGTCACTAGAATCTTTTCTCTGTCGAGCCTGTTGAAAGTTATTCCATCGATTCTGCAAGTGCAAAACAAACTGCTCCAAGTCAGGAGCAAAAAGCTGCTGCAGCTGAGCAGCCAAGTGCATTAAGCCATTAGTCGTGTCATCGCAAGTTTCAACATGTATATGGCAATTGGAACATTCTAATTCCCAAAGAAGGCAACCTTTACAGTTGGTTCTCAAATTTGCTTCAATGAGAGCTTCCCGGGCAACTTTCACATAACCCATCTCATGAAGGTATTCCACACTATAAGTGCCTCCAAGATTATCATAAGCTGGACATAGAAGCAACCCCAGGTCATGCACTCTAACTTTGTGTTCATTCTGATCAGAATTTCCAGAGGATTTGTTGCACAGAGATAAAGAAGATGCAGCTAAAAGACAAGCTACATTTGAGTCACAGGTTTCTTTAACATATGAGGAACTGGATCCAGTCTTCACGTGAGGCTCATAACTTAAACCAATGTCAATCATCTCAAGAAACAAAGAAGTATCACAAGGTGCACGCAAATTTTCCTTGCAAAGGTTCTCATTATCAATGGTTTTTTCGTGTTCAAGAGAGGGCATGATAAAAAATGAGGTTACCACATCCAACCAATCCAAGCGACCTCCAACAGCAACAAATGTAGTGCATCTGACAGTAATTGATGTAAAAGTGTTGCAACTCTCTGGTTCCTGCAGATATATGACATCTGAACCAGCAGATTTAGAACATAATGCATTTGAACCTCGTCCATCTCCACGTTTTCTTGTTGAGTTGCTACAAGAAATTAGAAGAAATTCATGATCAGGAACTAAAGATATGGAACCCCAAAGTTCGCCTTCTTCATGGGCCAGCCACAAAAAGTTAGCATCCCTGCTGTCTCCAATATTTGGAACGGAGAGAAGATTGAACTTCTTTATTTTCAATTTTAAACACTGCCATGGTCCAGGAAGCTCATTCTGTAAAGAACTTTTTATGTCTTCCTTTAGATTTGGCCTGACTGAAATTTCTACAGATTCACATTCCACAAGAATTGATGTTTGAGATACAGATCTGTTTCCATCATCCACTCCATCAGAGACCACACCTGCTAATGTTTTGATCATCTTATCCAGAAGACATTGTAATTTGAAATATTGAGGACTGTTCAGGTTGACAACAACAGAAAACAGATTAACATGCAGTAAGAATGAAGAGCTCAAAATTATCTCTTCTCTAGTCTGAGGAGTTCCATCTTGAAGATTTTTCTTATTTCGAGAAATTGCAAAGTCATCACCTATCACCAAATTTTCTTTGCTCTGAGATTCTGCACAAGTGGCCAGAGATTTGGCTTTCTCTGCTATCCAAGGACCACTGACAAAACCCTCTTGCCAAAGCATACTAATCTTAGAAAGACAACCAGCTTTGTTGCTGACTGACAAGATTCTGTCAGCACAAAATTTCTTCGTTGACACACCAGGGAAATCAAGTATGACATCTTCTTGGCACATTGAGCTGACCAAGTAAACCTTGAGATCACCAACATTTAAATGCAGAGAGAAAGTAGCCATTTTTGAATACCTTTTATGCGAGTTGGCATCTGACATACTAATGACATGAGCTTTTACCTTTGCTGAAGTCAAAGGGGGAGAAGAATCAACAACAATAAATTGTTCCCAGGAAGAGTAGGTACTAGAACTTAGGCCACCTTCAACTAGAGGACAAAGAACCACTCTAGCATTGGGAACTGAAATATTGACTTGCCAAATTTCTTTGGTAGACAATTTTGCAATGCCAGACTGTAAGCCTTTTCCCGCACCAGCAATAGATGGTTCATGCTTCTCAACAAAAGAATCGCATTCTTTCTTCAGGCTGTTCATTTTTATAGATTTCTCAATATCCTTCAGAAGATCCATTATCGCATTTATCAAGGACAAATCCATCCATAAAACAAACTGAGGAAGTCGCAAATAAAATGCTCTTGGGCGTACTAGACTTCCATCTGATGAATCAGAATTTACAGCAAATTTACAATTCACGGAACCCGCTGTACTAAACAATTTGATTTTCATTGCACGCCCAAATGGAGAATCAGGAGAAATAAGCACATCAAATTCATCTGAATCAGGATTTTCATCAGACAATACAGGGAGAGCACGCATGATATCAGCTTGCAGGTCTTGAATCAAATAAGTTTGACTTCTGTTATTACTACTACTTACACAGAAACTATGATCCTCAGCATTAGTTTCAGTGGGCAAGTATTCAGCAATCTCAATATACTTTAATGTTCCTTCAAACCCTACTTCTCGGGGCCGTACCTATTGACATCATCAAATTGTTCAGACTAGTACAGGATAAATCCAATGGAACTAACAAAGAAGAGCACATAATAGAAGAATATAGACGGAACACGAATGATCCCAGTAAATCACCTGGAAAACAACAGATATATCTTTGCATCCTATATGCAGAAAATGAACATTCATGCCTTCACTTCGATCAGGACCATATAACTGTTCCACATCCTCATCCTCATCCTGGAAGGATAATAAGATTGAAATTTCCGCGAAAGTTGCATTGAGGTTGGTTTGAACATGCTGTTGTTCTGACATCGATCCAAAAAACCAAAAAAATAGTTTCACTACAAAAATGACTCAAAAACATATTTGAACCACCTCTAAACTCTGTACGTAAGGAAGTTCGACAAACTACAAAATAGGAAGGGAACTCATTAAAAAATGCATATCCAGTGAATTGAAGGCAATCATCTCAACTACATGCCAGGTGTCATAACAAAGGAGCATATTACAAGAACACCCTCAAGGCCCAACTAAGAAATTAAATTACACTAAGACCGACGGTAGTGTTAATGCATATAACACCCACTATAATGAATCTAGCTGTGAGAGGCAAAGTTATTTCATAATTTCAAAGCCTTAACTTAAAACTTAATGATGTAGCTTCAATTCTACACGACTATGCATATATTTATATAGTTCTAAGAACAAATTGCAACAACATTCTTCTTGCCCCTGCTGGACCTCAAACAGAGAACCAGAGATTGGATAATAAACTAAAATTCAATAAAAAGTGAAAGTTGCATTTCAACAAATAAAGCATCATAGGAAAAGTACAGCACAACAAGAAGAGTATCACTTTACATATCCAAATAGGAACTTAGACCAATTGGCAATGGGTACCTGAAGTGACAGAAAGAGATCCAGCAGCAAGGCTGGATGCAGCTGTTAGTGCACTGAAAACAGAACATGTCCAGTTCCACATTCCACTGCTGGCCAATGCTGATTGAGAATTTCTAATTCCATCAAAGCATTCAAAAAACTGTTCTACACTGCAAGTATGAGTGTGATACCAAGAAACATCAGCACAATTCAATAGCATAAATCAATAGTTTGAAAAACTTGATTGTTCATAATGTCTGTCATTCATGTATGTCCAGCATGTTAAACAACTAGAAAAAGGAAATATTCAAAACTCACCCTAAGGACATATAAATATGTTTAAAATATCTGAAGAAAAACAAAATTCTTTTCATCATTTCGTCATATAAAACAAAACAAAGACTAGGTGTTAGAAATTAAATTTGCGAAACAGTTAAAGATATCAAGCAAGTACAATGTGTTTCATATCTTTTCTGATACTTGTAATACATGCAAAGAATGTGGTGTATATTATAGGAGAGATATACTAACCTTGCACCAAGATCAAGTTCTTCTCTTGCATCATTGTAGTCATTTGCACATATAGAATCAGTCACCCAATCAGGGATAAGATGTGATCCAGATAGGGCTTCACTAACAGATTCTTGCCCATTTAATGATAATGCAGGAGCAAAACTACCGTGACCAAAGATTGACCTGTCCGAGCCACTGAGTGCAGGAAAGCATGCTGATGAATGGAAACGAGAAGCTGCATTTAAGTAGACAGAATCTGTTGAATTAGTTCCTTCATCTCTAACCAAGTTCTTGTAAGTTTCCCATGAAAGTACCAACCACTTGATTGTACTGGGCTGAAATCTCAGTTCAACAGGATCAACATAAACACTCGCATCCACTTTGTGTATATCTAAGGTACCATTGTTGCAAGGGATACTTAATTTTAAATTCCCTGAAAATCCACCTTTCTTTCCTGTTGCTATCGGAGTTGTGCAGCTTGACATAAAGTTTTTTGGAAGAAAAGCATGGTTTGAACATGATGCATGTGGAGAGCAGCTTTGGTTGTCAACATCAGCCATTTGGAGAAGCTCAAGCACAGCCCCATGGAATTTTACAAAGTTAGTCAATTGACTTATTCCTAGAAAGTTCTCAGTTCCCACACCAGAATTCAAGTTAGTGTCTTCAGAAAAACAAGTTCCACATTCTACTTCAGATATTTGAAGAACCAAGGTTCTTTGCTGACTAATTTTCATTCCATCCATGTCCAAGCCTGGCTCATAAGCAACAATCAAGCTTCTAACCTTTACATGGAAACTAGTAAGAAACAACCTAACCATCTTTGCAATTGTTTTAACACCTTCATGAACATCAGTAGAACCAGACTTCACACTTTTTTTACTTGTATCAATCCCAGGCTTTCCTCTTTCATTATGGATGCCACTGTTACTATCATCCCTGCAACTGCTACTTGCCTCTTGAGACAATGAATCCGTTTTCAGATAAGGAGCAAACACAATCTCAAGTTCATCCACCTCAACCTGAAAGCCTTTCACCTTCCAAGGCATTTTAACCAAAAGCGACCCAATGGAACCTTCTTTTATAATAACTGACGCTGCTGCACCTAACTGTAACGGAAAAAGGAAATTAGAAGCATGTTTAAGAGAAAAAAAGGTTCCACGCAATCAAGCTTTTTAAATAAATTCCGAAATATCTAGTTTCCACCACAACCTTCTTCAATCTATAAAAAAACTCTCAAGCTCTATCCATCACTTAATTAACCTCGATAAACTTCAAAACTTCCACGTTTATAAGGAACCTATACGAAACTAACACATCTTCAACAAGGCAATATTTCCTGGTTTAATAATAAGAAGCTTAATTTAACCACCCCAAAAAAAAAAAAGAAACTTTTGAGCTTGGATGTTATTATTTGAACTAAAGCAACTAAATTGGAGCTAATTCCAGAAATTAGTTACCTTCTCATTAAGATAATCGACATTAATAGCGAGATCATTGAGTTGGACGGTCCCTTCAAAGAGCTGAACATCTAGTTGATCAAGATCGATATCCCCCAATATGAAATGTCCTAATTTCTTCTTCAACAGGAATTTGAACAACCTCCTCATCGCCCACCGCGAGAACACCTCCTCCGCCGTCCTCGCGATGTTCCACGGAAACATATTCGTCTTCCAGTTCTTTAAGGAAAAAGAAAAAAACTTAGTTTAGGGTTTGGGTTGGCCAAGTAACGATGGGAGCAACGGAGAAAAGCCAGTCCTCCTCCATCGACGAGAAAGGGATTGGGTTCTTTCTCCTTTTGTTTTAAATCCGTTTTAAAAAGAAAGAGTAGAGAAAGATTGAAAGGGAGTGGAGGACTGGATGACTTGTTTGAGCAATGTTCTGTTTTTTTGTTTCGTTTGGTTTTGTAATTAGTCACGTTTTGTAATCCATCTAACCTTATGTTAATAGTAAAACAGATGATTAGGAGAAAAGACTAAAGAGATAAGGACTCAATTTAATTAAATATTTTTGGTATTTAATAAATTCCTTTTTAAGGGACATTTTGGTGATGTCAACAATTGCACAAAATGTCAAAAGTACATGTACATGAACACAAACAATGCTTCGTGATTACAGCTATGCAACTTTTCCTCGTCTTTTTTATGAATTGAGTTTGTGGCACTTACCAAATCAACCAACCAGCCAAGGGCTTAAAATAAGAGACATGTAAATTATAATAGCAAATAGCAGGAAGTTGCATGCCCATGCCCATGCCCATGCCCGATCTTATAGGAATTAAAGATCAATTTATCCAAATAATGTACTCAAATTGTTGTCTGATTTTATCTTAAATACAAGAAATGGAATCAAAATTCAAAATCCTGTATCTCTTAGGATAAGCATGAAAGGAAAAGACAAGAGACAAAGAATAATATGAAATAAAAATATTATCAAAGAAATTAAATTATGATTAAATCAATTATCTTAATATTGAAATAGTTCCATAATAAGACAACGACGGTTTTAATAATAATCTAAATAAAGTAATATATAAAATACATATTTTAATTGATAAATTAACAATTTAAAATAAAGTAAAAGCCTATTTTGACAACCGTGAGAAAAAGTCTTACCGCTTTGTCAAGAAGTGTGCCATTTTGATATGTTGTTATATATCTTTGTCAAACTCTTATTTATGGGTATGTTCTGCATCATGTATTTGGTGGTCTACATCTACATGGGGTTCTTGGCGATTATGACTTAAAAAGTCTATGAAGACATGATCACCTCAAATTTGGTGAAGTTATCACGGTTCTAAGTTTCATAGCTTTGAAGGCCTTATAATAAAGAATAAAAACAAAGTTGTCACTATCCGTTAGAATTCTTTTCATTTTTAAGTTGAAGATACTTTCCTTAATGACCAACGTGAGTTTGTGATGATTATACTAACTTGACACTTCCTCCTTATCAATTATAATTTGCTTTCCTATTCAAAGCCTTTTGATTTATACACCTATTATGGCATTCACTTCCTTTAGCATACCTCTTCAATTAGTATCTAATAGAAGTATATATTAACGACTCTGGTGAGTCTTCATTATCATCTCCTTTGCTAAAATGTGATTAAGGGATGTAACCAGTGACGAAACTTGGCTAATTTTTAAGGAGGACGAGAGGAGGAAATGGCTAGATTTCGCAGTAAGTGAGAAAGGAGAGAGTGGCTAGTAAAAAGACGAAACATGCATTCAAAGCATAGAGGAAGCCAGGGCAAGGGTGGCAGATGTAACTAAAACAAAACATTTTACCTCCGTTCTTCCTCCTGGACATCTCTCTTTCTTTGGTGTTGTACCACACTATTTTTCCAATGCCTAATAGGTTGCTTCTATTTTATATGCAATATATACTATTCTTTATATGTTTGGTTGTGCTTGTGTTTCTAATACTTGTTTTCTTATTTCATAGACAACTTAGCCTCCTCTAATTCGTTGTATCCGCTAGGCCTTTCTTGAACCTCTTTGAATATATATGCTATATTCATCTGCAAGGATTTTTGTAGGAGTTAGATATTTATTGATTCATTTCTCAAAGTTGATAATGGCAATGGAAGTGTTAAGATTGGATATTTGAGTGACTTCTACACTGAAGTTTCTTATGAAAGCTCTAACGATCTTATCTAAATTTTGAATTTTCTCAAATAAGGTTATTGAATCTTTGAGGCTTGCATCGATTTATGGCAAAATGGTTCCTTAGTTGTGTAAATTTTATTATCAAGCCTACCAGAAGCGTTTGACACCAATCTCTTATTCGACCTATCAATATAGACAAGATGATGCAACCCTTTATTGTATATAATGTTCTACATAAGTCTATCTAAAATGCATTATATGGTCACATATACTTATCATACCGTTGTAGGATTCTAAAAAAGTTAGCTTGAATTTTATCGGTAAAGACTCAAGAGTCAAGAAATAGGACCTTAGTGAAAGGAATATTAAATTTAACATAAATTGGCTATTGGTTTTATTCTTGCAAAATTTATGTAAAGCAGGTTTATGATGATGTATATGTAAGATTGCGGTATTATTCTAATTTACAGATCTCTCACGACTTACGGGTCCACTATAGTATACCTTGTTTAGTATCAATTTTGTTTGTTGGATTATCATGGATTTATATATTCAACTGTAGGTTTGAATTTTAGTTTTTGTTTCCTAATTTTGATTTATAGTATTTTCAAACAAATATGTGTAGTTGTGACTGTTAATGTAGCTACACTTTTATTACTAGAAATAATAAAATATTAAATAAAATTCTAGTATGAGTAATGTATCTAATATTTAACTTGTGATTGGTAGTATAATAATGATTCCTATATTTAGGTCTAATTCACTCTTTATAAAATTCTTGAGATTTTTTTACGACGTTGTTATAGCATCTATAACTGCTTCCAATTTAGGTAGACAATCCAACGAACAAATATCTACAAGAGTTAGCTTATCAATGTTGGATTATTAATGTCACACGTAATCAATGTTTATAACACTTAATATCGACATGATGGGGTGGTAGTTAAGAGGTGGCTTTCTCAACCAAAACCACTTATAACCGTCACCTCTTTTGGTCATATTCTTGCCTGTGAAATTACTTCTGCCGATAACCATCAAAAAAAAGTAAAAGAACAGAAGTGATAAAAGAATAGAAATACGAAAGAGATTCATCATCAATCGTCCTTATGGATCAAGGTACAATAATTTATATGTAAGAATTAGATATGTTGAAGATCCTGTATAATTGTATAAGGAAGAGAAAGTATTTTAACATATGGTATCAGAGCATCTGGTTATGAACTTTATGATTCATCGGTACGTTTTTGGTTTTGAACCATTTTCATGCTTTTCTGTTTTGATAAAACCAACATATATACCTACTAGGCAATTTTATTTTCAAATATATGAGAAATGGATGTTTTTCTCAGTGATCCAACACACTACTAGTGATGATTTTTCCCTTGGTGGTGTAAGCAGGCATCGATGCTTGCTGCGTTAACAGTGTGTGTGGCTGGTGTGATGGAGCATCATCGCTGTTATTCAAAGATGCATAAACTTTCGTTGGTTGTTTTAATAACAGATGCGTGAACGTGAATGTGAAGAGTGTATGCATGGTGATAAATATTAAACCATAACAGCTGAATAGTGCATGCATTTATGTTAAGTTTATGTGAATAGTGTTTATATTATTAAACAACAAAGCATGAAATACATGCATTTATGGTAAAGTATACGTGAATAGTGTTTATATTATTAAATAACAAAATATGAACAGCATGCATTTATGGTAAAGTATAGGTGATAGTGTTTATATTATTAAACAACAAAATATGAACCGCATGTATTTATGGTAAAGTGTACGTGAGCAAATGGTGTTAATTTTTTTCTATCCTGGGATAACTATATAAGTAATGTTTTATAGAGTTATCAAATTTGGAACAATATTATGTTAGATTTGTTAATTACTGAAGTGATCAAATCTTTAAGCTAATTTAGTTCTAAATTGACTAGAATTTTTCAATCACTCACTCATAAAATTAATGCTATAAATGATGTTTGTTTATAAGTAGATTGAAATTCATTATTATAAGAAATTTATGAATTATCCAAAGGTTAATTGGTTGTTCTTATAATAAATGAATATAATTGTTTGGTAATGTAAATACACTATTAGTTTTACTTATTTATCCAAAGATAATAAATATTTCTAAGTTATGTATACATCATTACCTAATAATGTTAAATATTATTGGCATCATTATGATTGTTGTGTGCATTAATGTATCACCCAAAGGAGAACATTAATGTACATTAATTGTTAACATAATCTTTCATTTGAATCTATTTAATATATTAGTTTATGACTCAAAGCATTAATGTTAGGCATGTATTTATTGAAGTTTCTGTCCCTGTCTTTACATTCATAAGCTTCGTTTGTACCCATATTTAATGGGCTGAATTTTTCTGATTGGAGTGAACAAGTCCAATTTCACCTTGGTGTGTTAGATCTTGACTTGGCACTTCAAGTTAAGAAGCCTGCTGCTATTACTAATACTAGTAGTGATAAAGAAAAGGCTCATTATAAAGCTTGGGTAAAATCAAATAGACTAAGCTTGATGTTTATGCGAATGAGCATAGCAAATAACATCAAGTCAACTCTTCCCAAAACTGAAAGTGCTAAAGAATTTATGAGTTTTATGGAAGAGCGCTCCCAAATAGCTGATAAATCTCTTGCTAGGATACTAATGGGTACTTTGACCACCGAAATTTGATGGTTCTTGTACTATGCGTGAACATATCATTAAAATGACAAATATTGCAGCAAGACTTAAGTCTTTGGAAATTGAAGTGGATGAAAATTTGCTTGTACAGTTTATTTTGAACTCTTAACCATCTGAGTATGGTCCATTCCAAATGAGCTATAACACCATAAAAGACAAATGGAATGTGCATAAATTGCATTGTATGTTAGCTCAAGAGGAAACAAGACTTAAAAATCAAGGAAATCATTTCATCCATTTTGTGAAATATCAAGAAGCTAGTAAGAAAGTACATAAGAAACATGGAAAGGAGAAATGATCACTGAAGACCAATGAGTCCTCCGTTAAGATCCAGAAGAAGGCAAACAATAACAAATGTCATTTCTGTGAAAAATCTGGATACTTCCAGAAGGATTGTCCACGATGTAAGGCTTGGTTCGAAAAGAAAGGTAAACTTAAGGCTTATGTATGTTCTGAATCAAATTTAACTGAAGTTCCACGTAATACTTGGTGGATTGATTCTGAATGTACAACTCATATTTCTAATACTATGCAGGGATTCCGTACGATCCAAACCACAAACCCAAATGAGAAGTTTGTCTTCATGGGAAATAGAGTAAAGGTTTCAGTGGAAGCAGTTGGGACTTACATTTTAATCCTAAATACTGGACATCATTTAGATTTATTAGAAACTCTTTATGTCCCTAGTATTTCTAGGAATTTGATTTCTTTATCTAAACTTGATGTTACTGGATACTCTTTTAAGTTTGGTAATGGATGTTTCAGTTTGTTTAAGCATACTAGTATGATTGGATCTGGTATACTTTGTGATGGTTTATATAAATTGAATCTTGATAATTTATATGCTGAAACTCTTATGACCTAGTATCATAAATTTGGAACTAAACGTAGTTTCGTGAATGAATGTTTTGTTTATTTGTGGCGTAAGCATTTAGGTTATATTTCTAAAGAAAGATTGGATAGATTAGTAAAGGATGGAATTCTTCTAGATTTAGATTTTACTGATCTTAATATTTGTATGGATTGTATTAAGGGAAAGCAAACAAATCACATAAAAAAAGATTCCATAAGAAGCACTCCGCTTCTTGAAATTGTACACACCAATATATGTAGACCTTTTGATATTAATTCTTTTGGTAAAGAAAAAATATTTTATCACCTTTATTGATAATTATTCACGTTACGGATATATCTATTTACTGTATAAGAAATCTCAAGCAGTGAATGCCTTAGATATTTATATAACTGAAGTTGAAAGGCAACTAGATAGAAAAGTGAAAATTATTAGGTCTGATAGAGGTGGTGAGTATTACAGAAGATATGATGAAAGTGGACAACACCCTGGTCCATTTGTTCAATTCCTAGAAAAGTATGGCATTTGTGCTCAATACATAATGCCAGGTACAGCACAACAAAATAGTGTATCAAAAAGGTGTAATCGAACCTTAATGGATATGGTTAGAAGTATGTTAAGTAATGCATCTTTACCCTTATAATTATGGATGTATGCCTTAAAAACTGCCATGAATTTGTTAAATAGGGTTCCTAGTAAGGCAGTTCCAAAGACACCTTTTGAACTGTAAACTAATAGGAAACATAGTTTAAAGTACCTGCATATCTGGAGTTTCCAGGCAGAAATAAGGATTTATAATCCACAAAAAAAGAAACTGGATGTAAGAACAATCAGTGGATATTTCATTATTTATCCAGAAAAATCTAAAGGGTTATAGATTTTATTGTCCTAACCATAGTATAAGAATTGTTGAAACTAGAAATGCGCGATTTATTGAGAATAGTAAAACAAGTGGGAGTGACATTTCACGATATGTGGAAATTAAGAAAGTTAGAATATAAGTCCCTTTGACTTGTGTTCCAACTACTCAAATTGTTGTTCCCCAAATTATTGCACCGCATAACAATCATAAAGAGCAACAAATATATGCTCCTGACATTCAACATGAACCTGCAATAAAAGAACCACAGGAAATAACATTAAGAAGATCCAAAGAGAAAGGAGATCTGCTATTCTGAATGATTATGCAGTCTATCTACAAGAGTTGGAAGATGACTTAGGAATTAATAATGATCCAGTTACATTTTCACAAGCCATTAATAGTGCTAATGCTAATAAATGGTTGCTAATAAATGGTTAAATGCAATGAAAGATGAGCTTAAATCCATGGAACATAATGGTGTTTGGGACCTTGTAGTATTACCTGAAGGATGTAAAAGAGTTGGATGTAATTGGGTCTTTAAGACAAAGTGTAACTCTCATGGCAACCTTGAACGTTACAAGGCTAGACTTGTTGCTAAGGTTTTTACTCAAAAGGATGGCATTGACTATAAAGAAATGTTTTCGCCAGTTTCTAAGAAAGATTCTCTCAGAATTATCATAGTACTAGTGGCTCATTATGATTTAGAGTTACATCAAATGGATTTAAAAACTGCTTTTCTAAACGAGAATTTAGAGGAAAATGTATATATGGATCAACCAATGGGCTTTTCAGTTGAAGGGAAAGAAAATATGGAGTGTAAACTGAAAAAATCAATATATCGACTCAAGCAAGCTTCCTGCTAGTGGTATCTTAAGTTTAATGATACTGTTATTTACTTTGGTTTTAAAGAAAACATTGTTAATCGATGTATATATCTGAAGGTCAGTGGGAGTAAGTTTATCTTTTTGATTATGTATGTTGATAACATCTTGCTCGCAACTAAGGACTATTAGGTTTGTCCAGAAAGCATATATTAATAAAGTTTTAGAGAGATTCAGAATGAATAAATGTTCATCATCTCCAGTTCCAATTCAGAAAGGAGACAAATTTAGTCTTATACAATGTCCAAAGAATGATATGGAACAAAAACAGATGAAAGGAATTCCTTATGCATCTGTTGTTGGGAGTTTGATGTATGCTCAAATGTGTACAAAGCTAGACATTAGCTTTGCAGTTGGTATGCTTGGTAGATATCAAAGTAACCCAGGATTGGACCATTGGAAAACTACAAAGAAAGTCTTAAGATATTTGTAAGGGACAAAAGATCACAAGCTTACTTATAGGATGTCCGATCATCTTGAAGTAATTGGATATTCAGATTCATATTTTGATAGTTGTGTGGATACTAGAAAACCTACATTTGGCTATGTATATCATTTAGTCGGAGGAGCAATATCATGAAAGAGTGCGAAGCAGTCAACAATTGCTGCATCCACCATGAAACCTGAATTTTTGGAGTGCTTTGAGGTCATGATTCGGCTAAGTGGTTGTGAAACTTTATTTCACGACTTGGAATAGTCGATAGTATTTCCAGGACGTTGAAAATTTATTGTGATAATTCCGCAACAACTTTCTTTTTGACAAGTATTCTAAAGATGCTAAACATATGGAATTGAACTACTTTGCAGTTAAAGAAGAGGTTCAGAAACGTAGAGTGTCAATTGAGCACATTGGCACTAATCTTATGATTGTTGACCCTTTGACTGAGGGATTACTGCCCAAAATATTTATGGGGCATATTGAAATTATGGGCATTATTATTGCATAGGCATTAATGCATATTATGAGACATTTATGTTTTAATGTAATTGACAGTCTGAGCTCATTATTGAAATTGTTTCTGATCAATTATGTGTTTCCCATTTATGGGCCATTTCATGGAGAAGACTAACTTTGTAGTACATGGAAGGGAAGATGTTGTTTCAATCACATACAACCACCATAACTCACGTTAGTTCTAATTCTTGATTATGATGACTATTTTATTCAATGCGCATTAAAGTTAAATGACTCATGCAGATGGTAATGTTACATGAGCAAAGTGGGAGAATGTTGGATTATTAATGTCTCATGTAATCAATGTTTATAACATTTAATGTCGACATGATGAGTGTGGTAGTTAAGAGGTGGTTTTCTCAACCAAACCACTTATAATTACCTCTTTTGGTCCTATTCTTGCCTATGAAGTTACTTCTGCCAATAACCATCAAAAAAAAGGAAAAGAACAAACGTGATAAAGAGATGATAAACGAATAGAAACATAGAAGAGATTCAACATCAATCGTCATTATAGATCATCATCATCATCATCATCATCACCCAGTCTGAAATCCCGCAATGAAGCGGGATCTGGGGAGGTCCTGTAGTACGCAGCCTTACCCCTACACAGTAGAGAGGCTATTTCTAGTAAACCCACATGCAAATGAAACAATATATGAATGATACAAGTTACAGAAAAAAAACAACAAATAAATGAAAAATACCTGAAGGGGGTTAGGCTGCGCGAGTGGAAAAGGCTACCAAATCCAATCCCTCTTTGTCTCGCAATAGGTAAAGTGGCCATCCTCAGAACTCCTAAGGGGGTGACCCTTCAGTGACCTTCTGCACCTGTCTTGTAAACTGATCAACGTGCCCCAGCAACTCCTAGGAACTACTGTACTGCTTTTGAATATCTAGTACAGTTAATAGGGGAGGTCCTGCGGAAAAATAGCTCGACGCCAGGATGATAAAAAGCTTAACACCCCTCATTCTCTTGGCTATATGGTTCGTCCGGGGGGGAGATCGAGCTTCAAGAAATAGTGAATGGTCTTATCAATACACAAAT
>JANZXR010000172.1:38494960-38525048 GCA_027575705.1 Erythroxylum echinodendron | reverse complement strand
GTCCGCATTGGCACTTAATGAGGTAGTAGCTAGTTGTAGAAAAGTTTGGAGAGACCGAATAAGGGTAAAGGATTAACTGTACCAAATTCTCAAAAGCTGTATAGTACTGCCAAGGAGATGCTGGGGCATGCTGTGCAGTTTGCACGACAGGTGCAGAGGGTCACTAAGGGGCCACCCCAAATAAGGGTTCTGAGGACGACCACCTTACCTACTTCGAGATAAGGAGGGATGGGAATTGGTAGCCTATTTGGCTTGCTCAACCTTCCCCCGTCAGGTATTCCCCATTCCTTGTATTTTCTTTTATTTTATTTTCTGTATCTTGCATCATTCGTATATTGTCTCATTTGCATGTGGGTCCACCAGAAACAGCCTCTCTACTGTGTAGGGGTAAGGCTGCATACTATCGGACCTCCCCAGACCTCACTTCAATGCGGGATTTCAGACTGGGTGATGATGATAATGATGATGATTTTTTACTATTAATGTTCAGTAATTATATATTATATAAAACTTAAATATAAATTAAAATAATTTATATTTAAGTTTTAAAATACTAAGTAAATAAAATAAATAAATTTAATTTATTATATAATATTTATACAAAAAATTAAATAATATGTATTTACTTAAATCATAATAAAAATCAAAAACTACTTTTTTATGTTTCCATAATTTATAAAAACAAGAAAAACTAAATATAAATTATAGACTTAAACAAATAAGATTTTTTACTAAATTTAAAAACAAAAATAAGAAACTAAAAACGTAGTGAAATGAGAAGTTAGGTTTTATAAGTATATTAATTTTATGATTAAAATATAAACAATGAATTTTACATATACAAGTTGTGATTGTCCTTGTTATTAGTTGATCCTACATAATATGACAATAATATTTATAAAGCTAAGTTTAATAGATATTAAATTTGACATATCCAAGATCGACTATTTTTATGTACTAATCCACTTTGGAGAGAGAAGCAAAAATCTTGTATACTTTCCATTATATTAAAAAAGATTCTCATTTTGGATAGGGTTATAGGAAACCTTAAAGTCATAAAAAGCACCAATTTTTTGGAACAATGAAATGAATTGAATTAGAAAAGGGTAGGCTAAACGCTTCCACTATAGCTATGATAAAAGCTAAAAATTATAGTGAAATACAAGTAAAGAAAGAAAAGATATTAAATCTTTCCTCAATAATAAAAGCAAAAGGTTAGCAAGCTGTTTGAGATTGAAATTATGCTTTTTAACAACTTATTTGCATTGAATGTTCCATTTACTGCATTAGTTTGCATTTTGTTATAATTGCTCATCTTCATTTGTGAGTCATGTCAGCACTGCTTTTAGGAATGGGGGTGTTATTTTGTCATATTTAGAGAGAGACAGAACATGAATTAGTTGGAATGCGTAATACTGAGGGCTTGATGAGCAAGGTCAATGCATTTATTAGTGTTGATGGATCAATCTCTGTACCATATATTGATGGATCAGTCTCTCTACCATCAAAGAATAATAATTTGCTTCTTCCTCTCTTTCAATAGAATTGTTGGCTTGGGAAAAGAAGGACAAACTTGTATATTACTTCTCAAAGCCACCCTCATCTCCATTGTGGCCTCAATAGATCTTGGTTGTGATACTTCTTAAGAACTTTAGACCACATTTAAAAGTTGATTTCTATAGCAAACGATGGCCTAAAATTATTATTTTGGTGTCATCTTCACACGCCAAAAAAGGTGACTCGTCCATCACTAATTACCTCACATCTATAGCATCCACAGTTGAAGACATGGCTACAATTGATTACTTAGTTTCCTCTAAAGATTTGATTCTCTTTACACTTAATGATTTACCTCTCGACAATGAATTATTTGTTATAACTATGAAAAACTGAAAAAATACTCCTTCATTCTCAAAATTTTGTGTGAAACTTCTACTTTATGAATAATGCTAACTATCTTGTCATTAATCTCCAATCAAAACAGCATTTGTGGCACCTTATAGTAGTATTTTCTGCTCAAAGCATCGATCAACACTTTAGATAATGAAAACAGCATAAAGGTAGCTTTCAACCCTTATTAAATCATTTTGGGAGTTTTTCTTTATGACAATCGAGCGAGTCACAAGGTGTTTCAAGTTTTTTTGACCTATAATAATAATTGCTCTTATCCTAATACTCTAACCCTAAACTTATATGCTAGTACTCCAAGCTTATTTCCTCCTACTCCAAACCTACCCTATAATATCCCAAACCTAGCCCATTGTTCCTTATACATCTCATCTTTCTTTTCTAATTCTTACAAATATGTCAAAAAATTGGCCATGTAGCTTCCACTTATCATTTTAGGTATATGCAATCTAGAAATAGCCAATTGACCTCTCCACATCATCCTACCTTACATTAACTTGCCTTTTTTTTAGCTCTAAATATTCAAAATACTATGCCTCCATCCATATAAACTTCCAATGACATTTCTAAATAACTCGCGAGTACAACTACTTCCTCTTATATGACATTTAGCTCTCATCTTGTTGACTTGATTCAACCATATCAAGGTACTGACCAAATATTTTTTGATAATGGTAATGCTTTTTCTATCTCTTCTACAGGCTCCTTAACATTACCCACACACCATGTACCTTTAAATTTTCAAAATATTCTTATTATCCCTTATCTTACTGCTAATTTATTTTTATTGTAAAATTTGTTAAAGACAATTCATGTTTGATTGAATTTAATCCCTCTAGTTATATTATAAAGGATCTTTCAACCAAGACTCTAATCCTCACAAAAAGCATCCATAATAATCTCTACCTCTTGAATATTCTTGTTCATTTTATAAATCCCATTGCATTTATTGCTCATTAAGCTTCTCTATACATTTGGCATAAATGTCTTATTCATCTATGCAGTAAAACTCCATACAAATTATTTCAATCTCTCAAAGTGCCTAATGTTGTTCTTGATTATACTTCATGTATTTAGGGAAAAAGTTATCATCTTCCATTTACTTCATCTACTAAAGTATGTACAAAACCTCTTGAGCTTATTCATTATGGCATTTGGGAACCTTCTCCCTCTCTTTCTTTATATAGTTCATATTATTTTATAATCTTTGTTGATGGTTTTAGTTAACAAAACCAAAATTTCCCTCTTAATGATAAAACTCGAGCCATAAATAAATTTAAAAAATTTCAAGGTCATTGTTGAAAACCGCTTATCCATCGAAATAAAAATGTTTCAATATGAGAGAATTCTTGAACTCATCAAAGGATCATTTGCTCATTTTTCTACCAGTTATATCATTATCTTTCGAATATCATATCATTATACCCTACAACAAAATGGTATTATCAAATGTAGAATTCGTTGCATCATTAAAACTAGTATCACATTTTTCTTTATAGTTTTTTTTTTGTAAAAGTTTCTGGTTTGAGGCCTTTTCCACTACTATTTATCTTATCAAAATTCCTTTATGAACTTCTTTTTCATGCACCTTCTAAACTTGATCACTTTTATTTTTTTAGTTGTATACGTTTTTCTTTTATTGGTTTAATTAGATCTGACAAACTTACAACAAAATCCATTCTTTATATGTTCCTTTAATTATGCTTCCAATAATAAAGAATATTGCTATCTTGATCCCTCAATTGATAAAATCTATATTTCTCTTCATATTTGATTTCTTAAAACTTAATTACTGTATCTTAAACTCACTCTTCTTCTTCCTCTCATCCTCAATCTCTTTCTTTACCACTAGCATTCAATTTGTACTTACTCTCCCTTCCTTACAAATCCTAACCTTTCCCCATCATATGTTTCCTTAACTGTAAGATCACCTATTCTTCTTCATCACTTTTCCCATCATCACCACTAGTATTTCTACCACCGCCACCACCCTCTCACTCAATGGTTACTCGAACTTATGATTGCACTTATAAATTAAAACTTTTATGCCCATATTATCTATAACACCACCATCCAATCATCTCGTAAACATAATCCCACTTCTTTTAATTAAGTAAATAAATTTTCTCATTAGTCTTAAGTTATACTTGATGATTTCAGATCTCTTTATTATAATAAAATTTTCTCTATTGTTCTTTCCCATCAAAGTACAAATATTGTCTAGTATAAATGAATTTTCTAAACTAAATGTAACTCTGATGGTTCTCTTGATGGCTACAAAGCTTGCCTTATTTGCTAAAGATTACTATCAGTCTTCTGGCCTTGACTACATTGACACTTTTAGTTTAGTTGTCAAATTAACCATTATTTACATAATTTAACTCTTGTTTTAGCTAATAGTTGGTTTATTAGTCAACATGATGTCAATAACCTATTTCCATATATAAATCTTTAAGAACCTACATTTATGCATCAATCTCTTGGTTTCACTCCTCACCATCCTCACCATATTTGTCATCTTAAGAAGGCAGGCTCCTTAGATCTACTTTCATAGATTAAGTCAAAAACTTAATGACCTTGGTTTTATTTCTCCAAGGCTGATGCCTTTCTTTCTATTCACTCCACCTCTACTCATAAAACCTTTCTTCTTATTTTCGTGGATGATATCTTGATTACAGGTTCTTTACAAGACTTTATTTAGACTATCCTTCTTGATTTTGATATTACCTTTAGTATTAAAGACCTTTGTATTTTTTTCACTTTTTTCTTATAATTGAAGCTACATTACATCTACTATTATACTTCTTACCTAATCTAAATATACTCGTGAGATTCTTTATGGAACCCATCTTGATTCTTCGAAATTGATCTCTACGATCCCCCACCCCCTAATTACCTCATCTCTACCTTTTTCTAAAAATTATGGCCTCCCACTTTCTGATCCCACTGAATATTACAATAGTGTTAGAGCCCTTGAATATCTCTACCTCATTAAATCAAACATATAATTTGCTATTAACAAAGTTCTCTTAATTTTTGCATTATCTTATTGACATCCACTAGTTAGCCATTGAACAATCTATGGTACCTTTGATCAACTCCTTCCCATAGGCTTCATTTAACTAAACTTGCTTACCTAACATAATATGTTTACTCAGATGAGATTGAGCTGGTTATCATGATGATTGTCAATATCTATCTGACTATTGCAATTTTTCTTAGTCCTTCGATAATTCATTAGAGTGTTAAGAAGCAACCTATTGTTTCTAAGTCTAATAATAAAGTTAAATACATAATTATTACTCTTACTGCTACTAAAATCTATTGGATTAACTCTTTTCTTAGTGAAATAGGTTTATCAGATATCAAGCCGCTCTCTTTTGGTGTGAAAATCTTAAAGCTACTTGCTATAAATCCCGTATCTTTTGTTCATATGAAAAATATTGAAATTGAAATTCATTTTATTAGAGATTTAGTTACTAAGAAGTCTCTTTTTATCTATGACATCCCTACTTTTGAACAACTCGTTGACATCACAACAAAGGCTTTAGGATCTATTGCTATTTTTTGGTTATATAACAAACTCATTATTGCTCCAAACATAAGTTTATAAGGGGTTATTAACAAAGATTCACATTAAAGATCCCATCTTATCTTTGTTGATATAATCTTATCAATTTTTGTAATTTACTTAGATTTGATAAGCTCAAATTCCATATTTTTATAATTACTTTAACATGTATAAATAGATTAATAAACCCTCATATAAAATATAAAAAAATAAAAAACTTATTATACAATATATTATTTCTTGAATTAGGGACTAGTGAAGCTCTAAGTTTTCTATTATAAATAAGGATTACAAAAAATTCCATCTCTTTTCCATAAAAGGGCTCAGGGAAGTTGTGAGGTCTTTTGTTATAACTATTTTGCTGATAAAAAAATTATTACTTGTGTTTGTAATGTTTATAGGCTTCTTTCTAAATATTCTTTTATTTCTTTCTAGCTAAATGAAGTAAATGATGTTATTAAATGCCAGTTTGAAGAATTCTAGATCTCTTTCATTATTGTACATCTTATTTACCTAGGAAACTATATCATTTCATAGATAAAAGATACATGACTTCCTTATAATTTAAGTAACTTTTAAAAATTCTTAATCTTTAAATTTTTCATCAGAACTCCTTTTTTAATTTTTTATAAAAACACTTCTCTTGGACTTATTTTAAAAATAATAAAGAAATATACGTTATATGAATATTACATATAGACCAATCAAATGCTATTGATATAGTTACTTAACACAACCTTAATCAAATAAATCTAACTCAAACTAATAATTTAAGATAACTATAATAAATAAATTCGAGCAAATTCAATAATTAGATTGGATCGTCATGTTAATAATATTTAATTGGTTTACATATAATGTTTTTATTACATATTATTTGTCTTTATTTTTTAATGAAATTCTAAAAGAAGTGGCTTTTTAAAAAAATCAAAAACTAAAAGAGATTTTTCGAGAATTTTAATGATTATCTTTTAAGTTACGTAAACCACAAGGAAGCTTCATATCTTTTACCCATCATTTAATTGATTACTCAAGTAGTAGCTGCTATAGGGATGTTAAAGTTTAAGTAGTAGGTGCTATAGGGATGTTAAGTCATATCTAGGAGGTAAACTGACATTTGAAAAATAAGTGATATATCATTTCTTGCCCATTATTGCATAAGGAACATAATTACAATAGGAAGTTCTATTCTTAAGTTTGTTTTTGGTACTTAATCTTCTCTTAATGGCTAGTTAAAGAATAAAAGATAATTTGGGATAGTCTTAAGGAAACCATACTAGGTTTTTCTATGGAACCTTTAGCATACTTATATGAAATAACTCCTAACAAGTCTTGTTTGTGAATTTACCTGATTATTTGTACCTCAATAAATAATTTTCCATCATCATTTAGATTAAAAGAGTAATCTAATAAGGAGTCAATAACTGAGTTGAATCCTTTTAAGTTAAGAAAGGATAGCACTATGAATTCTCTTGTATGATTACTAAACCTTTGGAATTTTCTTTCATGCTAACCATTAGAGAGTTAGAGTTTTGGTAATTTATAAAAAGAGCTTTATAGATGCCAATTGTTATACCTTAGTTATATCCTTTATCCACTCCCTATTTTTACTCCTAGATAAGGTCCGATATCATCTTTTAGGTTAAAATTTTACTTAAGAGAGCAAGAGGTATGGTCTTTAGATTGTATTTTCCTTTGTTTTCCTTTAAGGAATTGGGAATGAATCTACTAGACCTAAAGGATTCATGGTTATTAAAGGGATTCTAAATCCTTTTCACTAATAGACCTCCATTCATTATTTTGATGGACTTAATTCCATGCCCTTATGCTTATCTTGAAGAGAAAACTTTAGACTACTTAATCTTTTTCCTTTGATGAATCATCCCTTTTGCATATCCATAAGAATCTTTTATCACTTTTTCAATTGCCTTGGTTTATTTAAGAGGAAATAGAAGATTTAAACACTAGTCAGCATGGACATTTTTAAGTATAAAATAGATTAGTCTATAATATTGTATTGAGAATGAGACAAATATGAGTCTTATTGAATTTTTTTAATCATTTTACTAAAGTAAAGAACTCAAGAATTACCTGAGTGGTTATGTTGCCTACTAATCTCCAATCCTTTTTTTAAGAAATAGGCATTTAACCTGTCTGGTCTTGAGGCCTTGTAGGCATGTCAATGGGCTGAGCTGGGCTCGGGCTGAGGGTCATGGGAGCCCGTGGCCCTGCAGGCCAGGATGGGTCAGCCTACAGCCCGACCTTTGGTTTGGGCTATGGCTCGCCATTTATTTTTTAAAGTAAAAAATTTTAAAATGACTTCGTTTTGAAAAAAATAGGCGGGCCACGGATAGGGCCCTGGGCATCTTAGCTTGTAGCTTTTCAATGCATATGTATGCTTTAAAACCATTAATATAAAAGTGTATACCTCTAGTGATAACATATTTAAACCCTAGGGTAAATGCCAAAAAAGTATAAGAATTTGAAATGGCTTTTCCTAGGGTTAAGATTGTTTAGAGGATAAACCTCAATTGGGGAATGATATGAGCAGAGAAGTAGGTTAAAATAAACTCTATCGCTCGCCATCATGAATTCACCAAAGATCAATTGATTTTCATTCTTAGATGTCATTTATCTATCTACTTATAAAGCATTATCCTTCAAAATTAAGATCACTCACACCTGCTTAAGTGAGCTATCTTTTAAACTCATTATTATACAATTTTTTGAATTTTTTCCTCAATCTCATGTATAAGGTACCATTTAAGTCCCCAAAACCAACTAAGGTAAAGAATAGAAGTTCTAAGTATGATAAGATTTTCCCAAAGCTTGTTTATGTTATTGACAACGTATAGACAAAAGTTACATTCATTAAGATAGGAGTGGGGTTGATTACTAACTTGAGGTGTAAGAGCTAATAACTATAATGATGGTAATGCATTGATACTATCCTAGAGCTATAGACATCCATAATTCTTCCTTTTTGGTGTATAATATGATTGCTCAAAATATTCCATCATTTAGGCAAAAAGCAAAAGGTTTTCCTTTTAGTTTATTGAAGTTTATTTTGGTATTTAAAGACTAATCAAATTATAATTGTTGAGAAAGTTCCCAATTATTTATTTTTCTCCCTTTTTCGAGCCTCTTAACATTTGAATTAATAATATTCATAGAAGATATGAAGAGGAAGGGTCCTTCTTCATAAGTTTATAACTTGGCTTCTTTTTCTTAACTAATAGGAACTCTTTATCCTTATTTTTGTTTTAAGTATGAGTTCTGCAACTTTTGGAATTTGAGCATTAATTGGTAAGTGTTCAATTGTTTGAATTATTTCTTAAGGTGTGTTGGGGGATGCCATAAGACTTGGGGTATCATTTTCTACTGGATTTTAGAGCATAATGAATCGTTATAACTTATAGGAATTAGCATATTTGGAGCTTTAGTGGAATATTTTAATCGGTCGCAGTAGTTGGCAATATGTAGAGATTGGGTTGAATTATCCTATGTTTATATTTTGTCAGTAAAAGCATTTGGATCCATAAAATTACTTGGTTTAGGATCATCTAAGGCTATGACATGGCTTGGTTCAGGAATTAGCTTTTGGTTTTAGGTAATACCCTCTTTGCCTAGTAGTTTTCAGAGTTTTTTATTTCAAACATTTTGTATTTTTATGCTAGCGTAACTAGCCTAAAATAAATGATTAATTACACGTTGGCTTAAATCGATCACAAAAGATGGGGTTAGAGGAAATTTTTAGAGTTTTTAGAAACATTTTGTATTTTTAGAGTTTCTTTTTTGTTTAATTCCTTCGTCTCATGCTATTTATACTAATTATTCATAAGAAAAGAAAAGAAAGAAGGTAAACAAAAATAGTTACCTTAAAAAACTCATTTTCAAATACAAAATGAAATTTTAATGATCTTTCCTTTTTTATTCAATTTCCATAATTTTTACTTAATTTATGAGTTAATTTCTTTTTTTGACCAATAGTTCTTAAATTTTCAGACTCTATAAGTTTAGATTCTTATTTAAGTTTGTTAAGTTCCTTATAGAACTTATAAAGGAAGTAAATAGTAAACTATAAGTAGTTTGTCACCTTTAAGAGCATATATATAAGGGGGTATAAGAAAATTTTCTTTACTAACTTTTCTTATATCTTTCAAATATGTCTTCTAAAGGTGTTTTATCATCAAAGGAGGATAAAGACAACTCGTATTTTATGTAGGTCAAAAAAAAACATTTTGAGAGGATGAATATGATGTTTGGCGAGATTAGAAATGCAAGATATTGCCATAGACAATTTGTAAAGGGAAACAATCAGTACAAGTTCTTGATGCACATCAGTAAAAAAGGTGGTTATACCATAATTTGGTGGGATCATATGGTTACTGATAGGAGGAGGAATTGTATTTGACTTATAAAGACTCGGAATAAATCAAAACCTTTGACGAGAAGAAGATTTGTGTCAAGCACTAATATGGAGAATTTTTTTAGAAGTTGTAAAGTCTTACTCGAAGATTAATAAGTATAGAATATTATCATGAGGAGAAAAAAGTATTCATAATTCGAGCCAATGTAAAAGATAATAGAGAAGCAACTATAACAAGATTCTTGAATAGGTTGGCTAAAGATATAACCAATATAGTGGAGTTACAACAATATATGGAGTTAGAAGAAATGGTTACATGTTATAAAGGTTGAGAGACAAATAAAACACAAAGGAATATCAAAGTACCTAATTGGTACTAATGCTTATAAGGAAAAAGATAATAGGGGTTGTTCTGAAGCAACAACTAAGCCAACTAAAAACTAAAGAGGATGTCTACAATCAAGGAACTGATAAAATCAATTCTCAACATCCTCAAAATAGATTTATTAATTGTTTTTGTTTTTAAGGAACATGACATATTGCATACCAACACCCAAATAAGAGAATTATAGTCATAAAGAATGACAGAGGTGTAAAGTGTAAGTTATTCATATGAAGATAAACCTTTACCGCCATTTAAAGGGTCTAGTGATGAGACTAATAAGTATATTGTTGAAAGTGAGATGCTTATTATTAGTAGGGCATTAAGTCTTCAAATTAAAGAGATGTGTCAAAGCTATAGAGGATAGAATGTAAAGTCAGTCCAGCCTGCCCGGCTTGGTCCGTGACCCTTCCACTACTTCTGAAATGACGTAGTTTTGAAAGTTTTTATTTAAAAAAACAAAGGACGGGTCGATTTATCTCTGCCCACTATGGCATAGCCTGGACTATTGGTCGGACGGGCCCTGGGCCAACCTATCCCAGCCAACCGGACCATAGGCTGGGCCGAGCCAAGCCGGGCCGTATGACAAAATACGTAGCATGGTTTTTGAAGGAGGAAGTTACACTAAAGTAGTTAGCACTACTCTTAAAGAGAAATTGAGTTTGCCCATTATGAAGCATTTGAAGCCATACAAGTTTCGTGACTAAATGAATGTGGTAAGATGAAGGTCATTAAATAAGTGCTTATTTTTTTGGATTGGTAGATATTGTGATGAGGTATTGTGTGATATAGTACTTATGCATATTGGCCATATTCTCTTAGGGAAAACTTCAAAGTTCGAAAAAGACCATAAAATGGATCTATAGATAGATATTCCTTCGTCATGAACAATAAGCTCATTACTCATATACCTTTAATATTTAAGTAGATTTATGAAGACCAATTGAGATTGAAAAGAGAGATTAAAGAGAAGAAGAGTGAGAGTCGAAAAAAGGGAGGAATTTAAGGAGTGTTATTTATATTAATCAAGGTCAATGACGAATCCTTTAAAACTGCGAGTATGATACAAGCACAATTAGTCCAAAGATAGGGGATCCATTACATGTAAGCCTAGAGCAATGATAAGAGATAGACTTAAAGGAAATTTGGAGGCAAAACAATTATCTTTAGATTAACATGTTCCTTAATATGAGTGTTGTCTAAATAGTGTCTATCTTCAAAAGTTATAGACAGATCCATGATTTATACTCATGATTATATCCTAGGTCATGCCCAACTCCTTGAAGATGCAATAAGATCCATAACAATAAGATACAAGTGTGGATATAAGTCATGCAACACTAAAATTTTTTTACAGTCACAACTCAGTCTATTATTATGGCCCAAATCGTGCTATTCGAAACCTTATTTTCTATTTGAAGTTAAAAAATCTATTTTTATTATTTAGTATTTACAGTATATTTCTTTTCAGTTAAAACAACTTAAAAAATTTGTTTATTGAGAGTCATCAGAGCTTCTTTCCCTTATTCTTTATAGAACTTCAAACTTATCAAAGAATTTTTTCTTTGTTGCATTCAGAATATTTTATGAATTTAGTTCTTGATTCTTTTTAGTCAATGGATCAATTCTTTTATTCACCTATTTTAACATTTTTGGGATTGACTCAAACTTATTCTTGGTTTCTCTATGATATACTCTTAGGTGGATTCACATCTCATATGGCTCTCCATTCTTTGATTTTCCTTTTACTTGTTAGTTTCTGTAGGTAACTAACAAGAATATCAACTTCTTTTTACTTGCTTCCCATATCTAACCTTACGATTTTGTTTTTGGTAAGTGACAATCCATTTTACTTCTGTACAAATCCTTTTGTATCTGATTTTCTTTATGATTGTTCATCTAGATATAATGACTTACCTATTGAATTTGCTTTGTAACTTAGGCCTATAGTAGACTAATATTCTAAAACAATAGTTTTCCATTAATATTCCATGACTCTACTGTGATGATCTTCTGCCCAAGGAGAATTTACTTTTACTCAAAATATCCAATTGATCTATTTTAGTTAAATATGGATGAGATGCTTTTAGACTTCTTAAACATCTCTTTTTTTTAGTTATATGTTCTGGAAATGATAATTGAGGTCTTAACTCATTCAATTTATATTAGCTAAATTCATAAGACCAAAATTTTCATATTTTATTCATAAGAGTTTGAATGAGAGATATTATTTAAAGGAAATAAACTCCTGCTCTCATCACTTAAATCATAAAGTGGCTAATCTAATTTAAATGGTAACAAAGTTTTTTAGAACCTATTTGCTTCTTCACTTATAAGATTCGAACCAACACCTGACTTAAAAAGAGAATCAAACTATTGGTAATCAATGCATTATTAGTTTGACAATGCAAGGGTTGATTAGTTTGACAATGCAAGGGTTGAAAAAGTGAGGGGATTATGTTGTGCTGTTTAATGAATATGAGAAAAAGAAAAACAATTGGGTGAGTATAATATTTGAGAAAATGGTGATTATAGAGCTCAAAATTTATATTGAAATATAGATAAGATCATAATATTCGAAAGTAGTTTTAACAATTTTAATATTACATTAATTTCACATATTCAAATTCAAACTAATTGAACCTTTTAATGCCTCTTGTTTCTTGAGGCATATCTGGTTCAGTTTTCAAAACAAAAGATAAAACACTGAACTGGTTATGTGATGGGTGTCAAAACCACCAAAAATAAAAGACCTGCTCTTCCTAACGAAAAAAATGAGAATACTGTAAATAGGGTGAGAACGGTCGAACCCTAGAGACTAGCCTTGTCCAAGGCTAACCAGAACTGAAACTGTGAACTGAAAAATAAAGTGAGAATTGGGGATTCTTAGTATTAACGATTAAAAACGAAATCAAGACAACAATAATAATTAAAATTCGAAATCAATGGAAACTAAACCCAGACAAAGGTAATTCGCGGTATGAAGTTCATATGGATTGATCGTCGACTCTAGGATAACTATTCAATTTAACATTGCAGACAAGTTATAGCCAAAAGGAACGTCCTCCCAACCAATCTTACCGTATTATTAGGTTATCAAGATACGATCTAATAACAACCCCTAATTAACAAGTAACCCTAAGTACAACGAAGGATTTAACCTATTAATAGCATTAAAAACTAGTAAGACCTTGCCCTAATCAACAAAGACTACGAGAATTCGTTTAAACTAGATTATGTCTTCACTTAATACAACCCAAAGGCTTTTACGCAATCAAGTTATACCAATTGTCACTTGCATCAATTCGGATAAACAATTACGGATTTAACCTAGTCGATTGGCTATGTAAATTTTTATTAGATGAACAACGAGCCCTGTTTGAACAAATAACAGTAATTCACTATGGATAGATTATCCCAATAAATCACAGAAAAGACATAAATGCAATGTAAATTAATGAGTAAATTAAAGCGTGTTAAGATCTCACAACTATATAAGCTTCATCCTTGAATTATCCCCTGACTGAATTAAAAGAGTTAGCCACACATGGCTATCGACAAACACATGAGGTTCTGAAAGAAAAAAAAAACGTAACTGCTATTAGAGGCCCAAAAAAAGTAAAGAATAGTGTCTCTTCCTAAAACCTAATTTTCACTTATACACTAATAAAAACTAAGGCCCACATGAGCGGCCAATCAAAATAATATTTTTCTCCTCCGAAGCTGTTGAATTAGGTTAAAACGTCAGGTAAAAACGCAGGTTAAGCCGTCCACGTAATTTCATCCCGTCATCCGCTGCTCTGCTGTTAGTCTTGCCCAAGGGTAACTCCTGACGGCATCAAAATCATCCAGAAATCTTCAGCGTCAGTTCTTATGTTCTAAATACTCTTCAAATATGCTCCATATGCTTCCTTTTCATCAACTTCAATTGCCTTTGAAAAATTAAGTAGAATCTCATAATTAAGCACAATAAACTTCAAATAAACAAAAGATTAAGGACCAAAAACATGTTGAATTTGCAAGTTATCATTATGCATTTGCAAGTTTAGAGTCTAATCATGAAACATAAAGGTCGACACCAAGTTTTTGCTTTAAGACTTTTAAGAGTCGTACAGCATCGGAATCACTTATACGAATTTTTCTTTGAAATAGGTAAAATATGTTCTTACCAAAATTTGAACAATGGTAAAGTAGTATGCATTGACACCTACTGCTTTGGTGCAATCAAAATACCAGTACTACTAAAGAATCTCATCAATCTACACTTACATCAATTATTATTATAATTTTCTCGTACGAGTCAAAAAATTGGATTCATGGTTTGCTCCAAAAAATGCAAAAACAGGCAAAGCCCCGACTTGGGTTTGAACTTTGAATCTCCTTATCGATTGAAGCATCATGCTTTCTTTTCCACCAACTTGATACGTCAAAAGGTTTAATGTTGGAGCAATCAACTAACTACTTACAATAGTGGGTTGACGGAAGCCCTTTTCAGTTCCTCGTAATGGTTAAATAAAATGGTTAGAAATGGGATTCTGTGCCCACCATCACATCCCTGCCTGATAGACAAAAGTCATTACCCTGAAGAGTCTATGGCGAAGGTGGACTCCTAATAGTATTGTTCTTGTAATTAGATAATGTGACGTGAAATGGACATGGAAAGATGTAACAAAATAGATAGAAATTAACAGCGATTTTTTAAAGGAGGCTTAAAATTAAGTCTTTGTTGACGCATACAAATGAATTCCCCAAGACATTTATATTTATGTGGTTCAAATTCCATGGAAAACCAGAGTCCAACTTTTTTAATGAACTTTATCTATTGATCAGTATATAACATAGTATCATCATCCGATCAAAACAGGAAAAACTTGAAGAAGATTTGCTTGCTTCAAAATCGATTCTTGGGTCTATACTAACAAATTGAAGAATCGAATTTCGTCAGCTCATCACGTACAGGAATAATTTATCTGTATCAAAATTGACTGTTTGGTATTAAAGGGCCTTCTTCACTTCAAAATAATTGCAGTCTTTATTTGCACAATCAACATCCCCTTGAGATGCTACAGCTACCACCACCCCTTTATCTTTGACGGCCTCAATTACATCAGCAAATTCCTTGAAGTCTTTCAAACTGTTAACAATGGAGAAATGTAAATATTGGAAATTTTCAAATTCGGGTCACTAACAGAATCCATTTTGCGAAACAACATGCTCAGGTCAATAGGTCATCGCATAATGGAAATTGTCATTTTAAGCATTCCACTAATCATAAGAGAAAATGAGGATATTCAGACCGACACATAACAGTTGGCAATAACATACATGTGATGCATAAGATTCAAATACGAGCAAATAAAACTAAATCATGATGCAATATCTAGAAACATGTTACCTTTTATCGTGATAAAATCTTCGATGTATAACAGTATAAGCATTACCATAATTACCCTTGGCTGCTTCTAAAATTCAATAGAACATCGCAAAGTTTCACCAAAGTTTCTTAATTTCCACTAAATTAGCATGTCGAACATTTTGAGCACTAGGAAAAAATTGCATGACTTTGGCACTAAAAAATGGTATATTTGACAAAAGCGATTTAACATTACCAAGTCCTGATTTTACCTGGTTGACAATATTTCTTCTCGTCTCCTTTGCCTCTCTTCTTCTGTGATTCCCAGCAAAAAACGTAACAAACTGCAAAAACAGTAAAACAAGGCATATTATTCTTTCAGCAAAGACAAAGAAGGAACAATATATCAGGGGACGAATCACTATCACTTACCTACTATAGCCTTTGGCATCTGGCAGCTGGTAAGAATCAACATCTCCAATGGTCCCAATAATCGCTTTAGTAAGACTATCATCATCCATCTCTAATCCACGTAGAAAATCAGCAGTTGCATCGTATACCTCAAGGGTCTTCAACAAGTTGGGATCCCTGTAGGATAAGAAGGAAAAGACTCCTGCATGAAAGCATAAGAATCAAATTCCAGTGGTCATATTTCCGTATTTTGCTATACAGTACAGTGCAAAATATAACATCTAATGATTGCAACCTGAGTGGGTATCGAAATCACAAAATCCTCCATAAGCCCCACCACAGACTCGCACCCGATCCCACAACCATGTATTACTAATGAATCTGGATATAACATAGGAGCTCCCACTGAGCTGATAACCAGTCTCGTATACATTGCCAGCTTTTCCAACATAATTAACCTGTAAAATCTCTTTGTTGTTAAAATCCAAGCCAGAAAGCCAAATAAAGCACAAATATACCAATTCATTTACCTGAGTGGGTATGACAATAGCTTCATTATGTGGGGGAAGTTGAGCATTCCAAGCAGAAGTTTTAACCGGAGCATTACTAGGAAGCAAGTCAAGAAACTTGCTTACATACTTTTCAGAATTTCTGAGATTATTTCCATCAGCAGTCAAGTTTACCAAGCAACCATTTCTTGACAATAAGGCATTACGAATTTCCTCAAGTGAGGAAGAAACTCCAGCCCAGTCTTGGTCAACTTTCTCCTCCAGTTGTTGTAGGAATTCCAAGTAACTACATACATGCATAATTGCAAAAATGTATTATCATCAGTGCATATTATGATATAGCAACATATAAAGTGCCATACATTCATGCAAAGCTATCAAAACCATTCTGATGCATGGAGAAGCACAGCGTTAGAACAAAATTGCTGGACACTACAGCTTCAGTGCATCATCACCCTGTGTTTTCTGAATATAAGTGAATTTTTATTATGGCCACAAAAGCTAACCAGCAAAAATAGATAACATAAAGGCAGTGTAAAGTTATATAATGACCTTAAACCACCCATTTGTTCAGACATCCAGCCAGCAACATTCAGCTTGGCATCCATTCTAGCAGCCGCAATTCCATGACCACTGCCTCTTAAACGGTTCTGAAAATAAGTATGCAAATGGAGACTAAATCCCAAAAGTAAAGATCCAAGTGATATCAAATTCATTTCACCAAAAGTCTATCAATACCTCCATTCTTGCTTTACTTTGGCACACAAACTGCTTGAAGCGCTGCTGATTCGTTAACTGGACTTCTTGAAGAATACAATTCATCTACATTAAACACACATATCAAACCCACAGAGACTTTCCAACAGCTTTTGTGGAAGATAATATATATCAAGTTATTAAATTGATAAATACATGATATAGACAAGTTAAATTGATTAATACACAATGAATGATAACAAGTTAACTGAAAATACCAGATTAAATAAGTCTTCAGCACGCCCAGCCATAGCCTTTCCTCGAACAATTATATGGCTACAGGGATCGTTCCGACCTCGAATGGATGATGTAAATGGATAAACTGATATTCCTCCTGTTTTCCGTCCAATCAGTTGATTAAGCTGCACAAAGGATAAATCTTTTGTGCCCATTTCAAGCAGCGATTGACTGTAGAAGAAAGGGAACGAGACTCATCATTCATAGATTGCAGCGATTTATAATTATGGGCAATCAAACGAACAAAAAATTAGAATATATACCTTACAATAATTAGAGAGAAATGAAGCCATAATGCACCTTATTGGTGTAGGTAAAACACACTGTCAAAATGACTTAACAGAAAACATGGGCCTCTGGAGGCTAGATGAAAGAAGGCAAAATTTTGTCTGCTAATAACTATTAAATTAGGGAATTCCAAGTGGAGCAGTGGCTTTATATTCATATCACTGTCTTATTATCTATCTTAACCAATCTAACCAATGAAATGTAAAAAAGTTGTTCACCCACTAAAGCATGCAATCCAAATGAAGTGCTGACCATATATCAATTACACTATTAATATCTAAACACGCACTGTTCTAGTTGTGATGTAAATTCACGGGCATATTCTATGGTTCAAGGGATGCATGTCAGCAAAACAAGCTTTAACTCTTCCATGAATCTTTAAAGGCAAAACCTACCAGAAAAGTGGAACCAGGGGAAGAAGTTCTTGCTTAAGTGAACTCATATCAAAGACAACTTCAGCATAAAGGACATCATTTGTGAAGAGGTCATGCTGCAAGATCTTCACTCCTCCTATGTCCCCAATCTACAATAAGCATGCAAAATTTCATTAAGGCTTCACCCAAAAATAGCTGCACCTAGGACACCAAGAGAGCATTGCAGCTAAAAATAACCTCAGTGGGAATGCGTATGGGCTCTTTGGGAATATCCTCTAGAGAGAGGCTCGGAACTATTTTCAAAGCTTCCGGTGGGTCAGGAGTTTCCTGCTTCAATTTCAACTCCTGTGTGGCACGAGCTAACTCAGCAAGATCTTCTTCTGTCATGCTTGCTTTTAACTTCTCCAAAACCTCTTTCTCGACAGCTTCATCACGAGAACCCTTTTCTGGATCAGGCTGAAATGCAAAATACATCCATTGTAATTGTAGAGTTCAGAAAAAACTGAATATTACTGGAAACAAGATTTTATGAGGACTGCTTGCCTGCATTTCTATTGTAACAAGATGGGGATTGTTCAGAATGAATTTCTCAATTAAGGGAGAGAAAACAGCTTTAGAACCCTCCCTGGCAATTCTAGCTTTCAAGGCCTGTAAGGGTTCCTCGTACTTTAAAGGCTCAAAGGGATCCATATCGTATATCCATTTTCCCTAAAAAATAGATCTTTAAAATTATCCATAATAAAGCTACATTCCAAAAGGGGAAACAATACAAACAACTTACAATGGATCGAAGCATCAGTGATAAGCCACGAGGAAATGACCCAGTGTTGTTCTCTCTTAGAGAAAACTCAATGGTATTCATAGATGCCTCCACAGCATCTGCCTCAAATCCATCCTCAACTAATGTTTTAAGTGTGTTCATTATCAACTCTTCCACCTTATGGATGTCCTCTTCAGAAACACCCTTCAAGCCAATACTAAACTGAGGCTGAAGGAGTTCATCTTCAATGCCACCACCAATAATGGCATCTCCTAGACCACTTTCCAATAAAATTTTCCTCAATGGGGAAGCAGGAGTTCCCAACATAAGATGATCCAAAAATCCAAGTGTCAGCTCAGTTTCCAAGTCCAAAGGCTTATCAGAAAGCAGCCAGTTAAGGCATACCATGTGTTTCTTTTTCAGTTCAACACAATCACCGGCAGGATATTTCTCAATCACCCTAATTGGTTCCTTGAAAAGTTTCTGTGGCATTACCTTTGACTCATTTGGAGCTGAGCTAGCATCAAACATGTCAAGGTATTCTGCAAGCAGAGATAAATATATTTTAACTATCATTTTACTGTAACCAACTATTATAAATCAGTAAGCTGAATATTCCATGTAAATGGATTGTGTGTGCTGTCAGAATGTAAACAATATTAATGGTAGCAACCAACAAGAAGTTAAAAATCCATAAGCAAATTGGTCATTCAACTGGAAACTACATTTTTCAATTCAATTGTCAGTCTGGAGAGCTTTGAAACTGGTGAAATTTTTTAGCAAGTTAACCTTGATAGGTCAATATAACAATAGCAGTTAATAATGGAACCATTTTGGATAAGATTTATGGGAATAATGTCTAGAAAGCACCAACTATAAGACTGAATTTTGCTTGCTTTCCAGGTTTTTAATGGAAACTGTCAGAATATCCTACAGAGTATATGTCAGAATATCCTACAACATATTCTTGTCATAATAGGAAATATCCTAACAGAGTATTCTGAGTATATTTTTTGGCTGTAAATATTTGATTTTATTTCCTAGTTTGTTATTTCCTAGTTTAGATACTATGTGTAAATATAAATATATTTGCTGTAACAACTAAAATGTGTGTGCGCAATACGACTCATTCTCTTGTTCATATTAATTTACATGGTATTAGAGCATACCTATTTTCTTTGAACAACAAACCCTAGCCGTTAAACACACCTTTTTTTTTTTCTTTTCACCACTATGTCTGAAATCACATCAGATTCTACACCCTTTGGTGTTCCTGCTTCCTATTCTGAACCCAAGGACTTTGTCAATAAGACAAAGAATCCTCATATCTTATCTTCAGATTCCCATCCAGTCCAGATCACTACTAGTAGGCTGAATGGGGACAATTTATTACCTTGGTCTCAATCTGTGCGCATGTACATCCGAGGCAGAGGAAAGATTGGGTATTTAACAGGTGATAAGAAGGAACTATTGTTATGACATGGTTAGTGAACTCTATGTAAGAGGAGATTAGTTCCAACTACATGTGCTATCACACAGCAAAGGAACTTTGGGATAATATTACTTTAATGTATTCAGACTCGGGAAATCAATCCCAAGTACATGAAATAATGCTGAAACTTGGAGAAATTCGCCAAGGTGAGAACAGTGTTACAAAGTATTTCCATTCTCTAAAAAATCTATGGCAAGACCTAGACCTATTCAATTCTTATGAATGGAAATCTTCTGAAGATTGAAATCATTACAAGAACAATGTTGAGGATGACCGGATATTCAAGTTCCTCATGGGACTCAATGTTGAGTTTGATGAGGTTAGGGGACCAATAATTGGGAGACAGCCCCTTCCATCTTTTGGAGAAGTTTTTGCTGAGGTTCACCGTGAGGAGAGTCTCAGGTTGGTGATGTTGGGTAAGAAAGCTCTGGGCAGCACAGTAGAAAACTCTGCATTGGCAACCATAGGTACCCCTCTAGGTAGAATGGCAACAAAGAAATTTGATGACAAAAATCGTGCTTGGTGTGATTATTGCGACAAACCAAAGCATAACAGGGAAAATTGCTGGAAACTCCATGGGAAATCAGAAAATTGGAAGGGCAAACATGAAGGGAAAATAAAAAAAATCATGTTGCCAATGAAGCCCAGACAGTCCCCTTTAATCCGCAGCAAGTGGATGATATCCTGAAACTGCTCAAGTCCAATTCTAGATTATTTGGTAGTCCTAATGCTTCTTTGGCACAAACATGTACTGACTTGAATGCCTTAGTGTGTTACTCTTTATCACAATATGCTCCATGGATCATTGATTCTGGAGCATCTGACCATATGACAAGTTTTTCAAATTTATTTCATACTTATGTTCCTTGTTCTGGTCATGACAAAATCCGTATTCAGATGGGTCTTATTCACCTATAGCTGGCAAAGGTTTGATAATTTTGTCAGATACTTTATCCCTTAAATCTATTCGTCATGTACCAAAACTTGCTTGTAACCTTTTGTCTGTCAGTAAGTTGTCAAAAGATTCTAATTGTTGTGTCACCTTCTTTGATTCCTATTGTGTGTTTTAGGACCTGACTTCGGGGAAGAAGATTGGCAGTGCTAGAATGGTCGATGGTCTTTACTATTTTGAAGATGAAGTCTCCAAGGATAAAAGACCTCTAAGGACTAAGTAGTATCAGTTCTAACCTTGTCATATATAAAATAATGCTCTGGCACTATAAACTAGGGCATCCTAATTTTCAATATCTTAAAAAATTGTTTCCTACCTTATTTAAGGGAATAGATTGTTCTTTGTTTCATTGTGAACACTGTATTTTGACAAAAAGTCATAAAAATATTTATCTTTCATGTATTTTGTCAAAAAGTCATAAAAATATTTATCTTTCAAAACATTATCACCCTTCACGACCATTTTACTTAATTCATAGTAATGTTTGGGGTCCTTCACGGATTCCTACTTATTCAAACGAAAAAATTGTTTGTTACATTCATTGATGATCACACTAGGTTGTGTTGGGTATATTTAATGACTGATAAATCTGAAGTTAAGATACTGTTCCAAAATTTTTATAACATGATTGAAACTCAATTTCAAACTAAAATTGGTATTCTTCATTCTGATAATGGTACTGAGTATTTCAATGAAATTCTTGGAGGCATTCATCATCAATCGACTTGTGTTGATACACCTCAGCAAAATGGTATAGCTGAGAGAAAAAATCGAAACTTGTTGGAAATGGCCTGGTCTCTTATGTTTTCTATGCCTATCCCTAAGTATCTTTGGGGTGAATCAGTTTTAACTGAAGCTTATTTGATAAATAGAGTGCCTACCAGTGCACTTAACTTCATTACTCCTCTTGAGTGCTTTACAAGTTTCTTCCCAGAAAATCAAATTTCCTCCAAATTACCCCTTAAAATATTTGGGTGTGTAGCTTATGTTCATCTACCCAATAAGGATCGGTCCAAGCTTGATCCTAGGGCTGAAAAATATGCTTCTGTCGGTCATGCATCAAATAAAAAAGGTTATAAATATTTTAATCCAAAGAACTGAAAAGTCTTAGTTACTATGGATGTTTTATTTCTGGAAAATCAGCCTTATTTTCAAAAGAATTTTCTTCAGGGGGAGAGTTAAAGGAAGAAAACAGTGGGGATAAAATGCCCATCTTTCATACATTACCCCAAACAGTAGTTTCTACACCTAAAGATGCTTTACCAGAAATTGTTGGATCTGTGACAGGGGGGAAATACTACAAGACAATCCTAAGGAACTCGTCCTTGCACTAATCATCCTATTGCAAAATATGTCCTATGGTCGTCTCTCATAAAAACATAGGGCATTTATTTCAAAAATCTCTAACCTGGTTGTTCCAAGAAATATTCAGTAAGCACTTAGTGATCCAAATTGGAGAACAACAATGATGGAGGAAATGCATGCACTAAAGAAGAATGGGAAATGGGAAATGGGAAACTGTTGAGCTGCCCAAAGGTCAGAAAACAATTGGGTGTAAATGGGTATTTACTGTAAATGCAAGGCAGATGGTAGTGTAGAGAGATAAAAGGCTAGACTTGTGGCCAAGGAGTTTACTCAAACATATGGTGTTGACTACTAGGAAACTTTTGCCCTAGTAGCCAAAATTAACTCCATAAGTGTTCTATTGTCTCTTGCAGTTAGTTTCAATTCGGCATTATACCAACTAGGAGTAAAAAATGTATTCCTGAATGGTGATTTGGAAGAGGAAGTCTTTATGAGCCTACCTCCTGGTTTTGAAGAATCTGTAAGTTAGAACAAAGTTTGCAGCCTCAAGAAGACTTTATATGGTCTCAAACAATCTCCAAGGGCATAGTTTGAATGGTTTGGGAACATTATAAAAGGATATGGTTATTTGCAAAGTCAAGCAAATCATACTCTTTTTTATAAACATGGAGTTAAAGGAAAAATAGCAATCCTTATAGCATATGTCGATGACGTGATATTCACAGGTGATGATCTTGATGAATTGGCGAGATTAAAGAAGAGGCTAGCTGAAGACTTTGAGATTAAAGATCTAGGAACCTTGAAATATTTTCTTGGCACGGAATTAGCAAGATCACGTGAAGGGATCTTTGTACATAAAAGGAAATATATCCTTGATTTGTTGGATGGGACCGGTCTTCTAGGTTGCAAGGCTGCTGAAACTCCAATGGAGGTAAGTCTCAAACTAAATCCTGCTAAAATAGAGGATATAATTGAAAAGGAGAAACTTCAGCATTTGGTGGGCAGGCTTATATATTTGTCACACACTCGCCCCAATATAGCATTTGCTATAAGCATGATAAGCCAATTCATGCATGCACCCAGTCGTGAACACTTTGAAGCTGCCTATAGGGTACTAAAGTACCTAAAAGGGACGCCTGGAATGGGTTTGATGTTTAAAAACGTGATCATTTTCAGGTGGAAGTTTATACTGATGCTGACTGGGCTGGTAGTGTGATGGACAAGCGAACAACATCTAGATATTGGACATTTGTTGAAGGAAATTTAGTAACTTGGAGAAGCAAGAAGCAAAGTGCTGTGGCATGAAGTAGTGCTGAAGCAGAATTTAGATCCCTTGCATGTGGGATTTGTGAAGCTATGTGGATTAAGAAATTGCTTAAACGTATTGAAGTTGATAGACACTTTATCAAAGGAGAAAATTGACAGTGGACTAATTTGTGTTCCTTATATTCCTACTTCTCAACAAGTGGCTGATATACTCACGAAAGGTCTACTGAAAAAACAATTTGATTTTCTAGTAAGCAAGCTGGAGATGCAAGACATTTACAAACCAGCTTGACGGGGAGTGTCAGAATATCCTATAGAGTGTATGTCAGAATATCCTACAGAATATTCTTGTCGTAATAGGAAATATCCTACAGAGTATTCTGAGTATATTTTTAGGCTGAACCTAACATCTTCATGCTCATTATAGCATCGGTTCTATTTTAGGCAAATCATCAGAAGTTTCTGCAACAAAAAACATGCACTAAAATCGGAAAAAAGGTTTTCGATGCAATCTTTAGCTCATATCTCCGTAAACAAAGGTAACATTACCACTCAATATGCGTAACCGATCAGCTGGATCATCATCTCCATAAAACCATATCCGGGCATTGCTAGGATGATAATATTTGCTGTGAAACTCCTGCAAATTCGAGTAACAAAGGAAGATTAAATTGGCATTTATCAGTTCATTCATAAATGATATTGTCACCTAACAAGTTCTCATAATTAAAAAGTCAACAAAAAAGCAATTTCCTCATCACTATACACAGATCCAAAGTACATATTTTGTCCAGAGAAGTAAAAGATAACATTTCCAAGTTTAATAGCATATGATTTTCATTCCAGGTACAAAATCTTATGTCTTTGCAACAAAATAAGTTTCTCCCTAAGCCCCTAGGTCACATAAAAGACCTGAAGCTTCGAAACCTCAAAGAAAGAAATGCAAAGTATGACGTAGGATAGATAGAGCACAGCTATACTAAATGAAAATTGAAATAGAAACAGTAACAGTAACAGTAACAGTAACTTATGGCAAAACACAGGAACTGAGTAAAATATAATTGATTTGGATGTCTCTTTATTAATATTAAGACAAATATTGTTATATAAAGATTTACTAGCTTCACACTAGAAACTCCAAGAAATCACATTTAAGGTTTATAAAGAACTAACCTTCGCACCCAGTGTCCAGGAATCACTCATTGAATCTAAGAATAACTTTTAGATAGAAACTAACACATTTTTACAAATTCATAACCTAAAACTTTTATCTTCTCCCTCATAAGTGAGACATTGAGTCCTATATGCAGAATTTTTCTTGATCCTACTACTTAATAAGGACTCTAACTTAAGAGTAATAGAAATTAAATCCTACTCAGATAAATATTCTCAGGATTTCCTAATAGGCTTAAATCATAAATAAACAAGGGCAATCCAAAATAAAAATACTTCAATTCCTTTTCCAATCAAAGAAAATTAATAGCTAAGAACAACTAAACTAATTTTAATTTTGCATCAAGGAAACATCAAAGTCCTTCAGGATTTCATAGCACGCCCACTAATTTGGTTCAGAATACAAGAAAATAATCTCAAATGCATCAATCAATTGGTTTTATTTAACCTCCACCTTCCATGTATCCAATAATTTAACCAGTAAGCTGGCACAAGACTGATATTAATGCAAAAAGCTGACCTTAAACTGCTCAAATGTCAAGCTCGGAATAACTTTAGGATCACCTCCACTGTCAACACCATATGTATTTTCTGGAAACATAGCCTACAAGAAGAGTTAAATGCAAAATTTACCACTATTGATTATAACCAAATAAATACCAGGAAACGAAGAAATTCATGACAACTGACATGTATACAACCTAGAAACACGCATGCATGAGCATAGATGAGAGAGAGAGAGAGAGAGAGGAGTTTGCCTGTTGAGAGATTCGGGCTAATATATTATCTGGCTGGGAATAGACACCCTTCATCTCATTAAAAACAACACCTGAAATACATCAACCCATCAAAGAAGGAAGATCTATATGTTTTCAATTGTACTTGATAGCTTAACATAGCCAGAAAACTAGGCCTCCCAAAAGCAAAGAGGGCAATGGAGTATAAGTTTGACAGGGGGTCAGAAAGAAACCTTTATAAGTAATTTCATCTGAAGGGTTGTCAAGCTCAAAATGCCAACCCTCCTGTTGAAAAGTCTGATAGTCCTCCACACATTTAGGGAAGAATACAGCATCAAGGTATACATCAACCAGATTATAGAAGTCCTGTTCACAGAATAATTTAACCGTACAATGTCAGAACAGTAGTACTCACTCAAAACCATCAGCACCATTTAACAATGCAAGCTACTACCACACCTTAGTATTTGTTGAAGCAACAGGGTAACATGTCCTATCGGGATATGTGAATGCATTCAAAAAAGTATTCAAGCTCCCTTTCAATAACTCAACAAATGGTTCTTTCAGAGGATACTTCCTCGAACCGCAAAGTACACTGTGTTCCAAAATATGTGGAATCCCTGTAGAATCCTTCCTACATTGCAACGCTACCAATTAGAGCAATTCTTTACTAGGACATCCAATCCCAATTGCATCGAATGAATCTATCTATGTATCTGTCTATCTATCTAGATATGTATCCATAATACACTTACGGAGGAGTGCGGAAAACAATGCCAAATACTTTATTCTCATCATCATTTGAGACAGACATAACTTCTGCCCCTGTCTTCTTGTGCTTGAAAAGCACTGCTTTTGATTTGCATTCGGCAATGAAGTCCTCTGATACCTTCTCAAATCCAAGTTTCTCAGCCACACCATCTGGTACACTATTAAAAACATCTGCTTCCACAAAACTAAACTAATAAATACAAAGTTTAACAAATTCTCCTCCTTACATCATTTTTTAAACTTATCTCATCAAAAGAAAAAATTTATCTATCACACGAAATACGATACACTCTTCTTCGACTTCTTCCAGTGATCTTTTAACTTATCTCAGTTTGAAAGAACAACAACAAGGAGTTGCTTAAACAGAACATAAAAACTAAGCAGAGACAATAACAGTGTATGCTTAGGGTGACCTGGAGAAGATTGAGCTGGTGGAGAAGCGACGGCGCGAGTGGAGAGAGAAGAGAAATGTCTATTGACTCGAAGCGAGGAGGAGGAGGAGGAGTAGGTGGTGGAGGCCGGAAGTGACCGCCAGCGACGGAGGCTACGGCGGGACAGAGGCGGGCCATTGAGCGGTAGGCAGAGGTATGGATTGTGAGAAAAGGAAGATAAAGAGCGAGGGAAGAAGGAGAAGAAGCATCGAGAAGCAAGAGAAGTAGAGCGAAGAAGAGCTGTTCTCTCCATAGCTTCGACTTTTGGAGAGAGTTAGATGGACTGATGGAGGCAAAACAAATAAGACGAGGGATGTGGTCGTAAAAGTGGACAAGTTGCAAGGATTTTTGTTGATAGGAATAATAAATTTGAGGTAAAAATGAAAATTTAGGTAGGACCAGACCAGGGGTTGAGTGTGTGGGAGCGTTTGATGTTTTAAACAATCCAACTAGATATTACTGGAGTCCAATTTTAAGTAATATCATATGTGATCAATAATATTCTTAAATAAAAATATAAAAAGTTATATACATAATATAATATTAAATTTATAAAATAGTATTACGATACTTATCAATTCAAGCTTTTTATGCGTATCAACACTGGTTTGGTACTCGGAAAACGGTAGCCTTGAAAACCGATTAACACAATTATTGGTGGGCTTTCATCTTCGTCAAGAAAGTTGCCCCATTTATTGGTTGTTCAAATGTCCCATTGCGTGAGTGGAAAAGCTGAGCTCAGTAAAGTCTTATTTCAATCCTTCAACAGAAACAAATGAATTTGGAGAAGATTTGAGTCGATGAAGAGCAATTTTGGTCAACTCTAAGAGGAGTTGTTATACGATACCAACAGTAATGTGTTACTCCTCGTGTTCCAATATGCCATTATTATATTTTTAAGGAATTTTTTTTTTACCTTACTAATATGTCCTCGTGTTTAGGCTATGTTCAGGATAGTATCATTCCATTTCTTCAAGCATTTGTGACATCCCACCATATTCAACCCATGTTCTCCAACATAATAGTAACATGAACTCCTGTCTTGGCTTGTTTTAGTGGTGATTTGTCATATAAAATTTTTAGAAAGAAAACCTAGCAACATGAAAGCCTAACAAAGGCTCATGTTAAGGTTGTATTGAGAAAAAAAAAATTTAGGGTTTTACATTTTTAAAGAAGAGGCAGCTAAAAAATTAGAAGAGGAGATTAGTTTTTTGAGTGGAAAATTAAGTAAGAGCCTACTTAAGCAACTCGGATTAAGAGAAGAGCAACCTTAGGAGGGAAAAAAAAGAAATTCATTAAGATTTATCAAGAACTTCAAATATTTAAGAATCGTAGTGATGTTTTCTTTAGTCTTTTGTTCTTTATCATTTATTGTAGATTTTCTTTGTTTTATAATAAAATAATTATAATATAGATCTAAGTGAGAGCAGTCTTACATGTTGAACCCAGGTAGATTCCAATTGATGTTTTGATTGTTGGACATTTTTGCCCCTAAGGGCAATTTTGTCAATTTTCTCATTCAGTGGACAGTCATTAATTGTAATTTGGTTTTCAAATTAATTACCGGTTAAGTTACGTAATTTGATCCAGATAAAGATAATAAAGTGACCCAATAAATGATCTACCTTAATGGGTCGAAGTCCGGATGAAAAATGGATCCCCTTCAGTGTGGACCTGGACCGTATCGACCTTGTGATGAGGAACCCCGATATGGAAGCTTATATATATATAAGGGAGTCCCTGTGGTTACTTAAGCAATTCACGAGCATTCAGAGCTCTGACCCGTTGAGAGCGCTCGTATATTAAGGAAACTACAGAAAGGCCTAGATATCGAACCGGTGAACATTTTCATTACAGGTCCCGAGGAGATTCGAGCTCGTTTGGCAGCTGAAAAAGGCTCATAAAGATTGGATGGAATCAAATCAGGTATTCCGCATTATTTTCATTTTTAATCCTTTCACGTCTGATCCTGAGTGCGTAATGAAGTCTGCTCGACGCTTTACACGTGGTATCAGAGCGGTTACGTGACTGGATTTGTCAAAATGAAGATTTTTAGTTTTTCATCTCTCTAGTTTCTCTCTCCTCAGTTTCGCTTCATTTTTGGTTTTTTGGCCTAAAAGAATTGCCTAGAAGTGGTTTAAATAAGATTTGCCCACGAAAAACGGGTCAAAACGGGCCAAACAGAGCAAAAAACGGCAAGCTGAGTCGCCGGAGTCGGTGGAGATTGGCGCGTGCACTGCACACGCCAATCCCGCACTGCCGCGCGGCGTACACATAGCATCGCCTGTTGCGTGACGCGTGTCCCTAGTGCGTCGCACGCGCCCACCCGCCACGCGCAGTGACGTGACGGGGCGCTCAGGGCCGACGTCATGCTGACGTCAGCCGTACGGAATTTGCAAAAAAAGCACAAAAAAATTTTTAATTTCCCGTAAGGATGCCTCAGAGTGTTTTGGGTCAGTTTTCGGGTCCGGGAAATTTATAAAGTAAATTTTCCATTTTTCTAGATTTATTATATTAGTAATAAATTAAAGTTTAACACCAGAAAAAGGAATTAAGGTATTCCGGATTCGATTTAAAGTACATTTTCGAGCTTCGGATGTCATATGAGAGAGATACTTCAAATTGTCGTGTCTCGAGGCTAATATTCAAGGTTCAGAAAAGCGTGAAAGTCAATCGGAAAAGGAATTTAGACATTCTAAAGCCATTTTTGAGTGAATTTTCGTGCAACGAACTTGCTATAAGGGAGATTCATGAGGTTCTTGTGTCTCAGGTGGTTGGTTCGGTATCAAGTGAGGCACGATAGTCACCCTACTGAGATTTTTCTGTTAAGAAAGTCTCAACTAAGGTTTTTAGAGAATGTCTTCAGCACAGGTGTGTGAAAATGAGATTGTGCATTCGGGGTTTTCCATTTATTGAAGTTACATTGTCACATACCATATGCCCATAAAGAATATGAGGATGACATGAAGATGTATCCCTTGTGTTAGTGGATTTCTGAGATACTGATGAGAATGTAGCCACCAAAGTGACCTTTCAAGTCAGT
>JANZXR010000172.1:38478988-38494860 GCA_027575705.1 Erythroxylum echinodendron | reverse complement strand
ACCAAATCAGGTATTCCGCATTATCTTCATTTTTAATCCTTTCACGTCCGATCCTGGGTGCGTAATGAAGTCTGCTCGACGCTTTACATTGATGATAGAAAAATATATAACTACTAGTACTTAGTTTATTGTTTTGATAAAATGCAATATAAGAACAAAATAAAGATATAAACTCAGGAAGAGAGTTTATGAAGTTAATAAAAGAACTTGAAGTTTGCAATCATTAAAATGAACAGCAAACCAATAAAAAAAGAAGATTAAGGCTCATGAAGCTAACTTTACAATTATTATTTGTAATTTCACTTTGTTAATTTGATGTTCTAAAGGGCTTACCATTATTGAACATTTCATTTCACTTCATTGCATGAGTCCTTACGTTCGTCAGGAAGCATTAAAGATTTTAATTTTAATTAAAAAAATCCTAATCTTTCAAACACTTTTTAGTGAACATTTTGGGAAGTGTTTAAATTATAATTTTCTTAAACTAATCAGTTTTGAGCATTTGAAGTTGTCACAATAATGTTTTAAGGGTGACTAATCGACCTATATGGATTAGTGGTGAACCATTATAAGGTAAAATTGTTAAATTTGATGTATTGAGAGTTTGTTGTCGCATTAGCCAATGTATTGATCGAATAATGTGTCGTATTAGTCACCAATGTGTGTTCCTGATCGACTAGTCTCCCAAAGATTAGTGAATTTATGCAGTCAATGCAGAATAATGCTTTGTAAATAGTCATTGCAACACCTAGTTCTTAGCTCTAACAATTAATATCAAAACAATATAAATAGGTGTTTTTGCATTAGTTTTAGTATCAAGAAGTATTTGGGTGTATTTTACACACATTTTTAAAGTGTTTTTATTCATTTAAGTAAGCCTATTTGGAGTTATCAAGTGACAAAGTGAGGTATTTTAAGTTATAATATTTGGTTAGAGCATTATATTATTGTACTTGGGGTGATCTAAGTGAGATTAAGTTTCCTCTTCACCTAGGAAAAAGGTTGTAAAAGGGTTTTTCTTTGCTAAAAAAGATTGTACAGTAGTTATTTTTCACCTTGAAAGAAGAACCATAATGGAATTTCAAGAAGAGTCTTGGAAGTGGATGTAGACAAGGGTTATTTATTGAACCATTATAAATCAGTTTGTTATACTAAGTAGTTTCCTCATCCTTTTTTATAGTAACTGTTATTAATTGAGTATGTTGATTAGAAAATTTGTTGAATTTTATAGACACCCAATTCACCCGTTTTTGGGTGCCATTAGGGACTAATAGGTATATTGAACCAAGAGAGGCTTAACAAAGTCATTCTTTAGTTTGTAATATTAATTGTAATTTCATTTAATCACTTTGATGTTTTAGAAGGCTCACTTTACATTAACATCTCATTTCTCTTTATTGCATATGTCTTCACATTCATCAAGATGCATTGAAACTTTTGGTTTTAATAGAAAAACCTTTTGATCTTACAAACATTCTTTAGGAAATATTTTAGGAAATTTTTAAATTATAATTATATTAATCAAATTGGTTTTGAATATTTAAATTTGTTAAAATTATGTTTTTGGGGGTAATTAGATAACTTATATGGATTAGTGGTTGACTAATATAGGAAAAAGTTATTAAATTTGACATACCGTGAGTTTGTTGTAACATTGATTGATATATTAGTAGACCAATATGCCATATTGGTTGACTAATATACCTACTAGTCAATGAATATCCCAATAACTCATGAATATGATGTTTTTAATGCATATTGGTTGACCAATATGCTATATTGTTTAACCAATATACTATAAATAGTTGTTATAATGACTAGTTCTTGGCTTCAACAACTAGGAAGGATCCTAAAACACTATGAATAGGTGTTGTCTCATTGGTTTTAGTATTAAGAAGCATTTAGGTGTATTTTAAACACATTTTAAGGTATTTTTATTCATTTGAGCATCATTATTTCATATTTGTATGAGTGAGCCTCTTTAGAGTCATCAAATAATAAAATGAGTTATTTTGAGTTGCAAGATTTGTTTAGGAAATTATATTATTATACTTAGGAGTGATCAAAGCGAGATTAAAGTTCCTTTTAACCTTGGAAGAAGATTATAAAAGGGTTCCTTTTACCGAGAAAGATTATATAAAGGTTATTGTTTGCCTTAAAAAAAACACTATAGTGAAATTTCAAGCAAAGTTTTGAGAGTGGATGTAAGCAAGAGTTATTTATTGAACCACTATAAAACAATTTTCATTTTCTCTTCCCCATCCTCTTTAAGTTATTATTAAACTATTTAATTAGTTTATCTAAAGCAATCCATTTATTCATATATATATATATATATGTATGCATTTATGTATATTGATTGTTGTTAATTTTTTAAGCACTCAATTCATCTCCCCTCTTGAGTGCCATTAGGGACTAACAAGTAGTATTAAAGTGGGTTTATTAGGCTATCATTTCTAACGAAATCCTATAGCAAAGATCATAATGACTATTTAGGATAATCAACATCATCATTCAACCAAAAGGGATAAAGCATTAATAAATCACCTTTCTTTAATGGCAATGATTACGTTTAATGAAAAACTAGGATGACATTCTTCTTAATGACTAAAAGTGTAAACCTATAGGAAATATTTGCAAAATATCCTTTTTATTCCTATGAAAATTCTAGATAATAAAATGATACCCAAATTAAAGGAAGAATGTGGATATTAAGATAACAGATTAGTTTCCTTAAATAGTAGGGCCATACACATCTTTTTTTATGGATTACGAAAAAATAAATTCAATAAGGTCTTTATGTGTGAAATGACTCACAAATTTGGCATACTTTATAAGTTACATATGAGGGAACTAATTAAGTAAAGAAAAGCAAAGTAATCATGAAAACACATCAATATGAATTGTTTCGACTGAAGCATATCTAGTATGTATACTAGATTTATTGATGTTATTAATTCTCATTGTAAGAAAGTTACATAGGTCACTTTTAAAGACGTAACAAGCTAAAGTGCCAAGGATCTAACAACACTACAATGGTAGGAGTTTATTGAGTCTTTTCTTAATACTATTTTTTTTTATTTTATAATGATAGCATTGTTGGATGAGGAAGGGGAAGTCATCGCAAGGTTGGACCTTTGCGACTATTGTGATGCATGTTCTGTGTAATACTAGTAAACTTATAAATAGTATGGCTACTAACATATAATGTTATAAGGTGCTATCTGTGTTCTATGTGTTCTCGGTAGAGACGTTAAAATTTTAATCGACACTGGCGTGCAAAGGTCCTTTGTCAGTGTGACTTTCGCCAAGAACATTAGTCATCCCCTAGAGTCGTTAGATACCCCTCTCATTGTAGTCACTCTTGGAGAGCAAGTGGCTTGTGATGAAGCGTAAATGACTTGCGAGATAAAGTTCGGAGATGCTGTGTTAGAAGTAGATTTTATTCCCCTCGATCTCCAGGATTTTGAGGTGAGACTAGGGATTGACTGGTTAGAGAGGCATCACCCCAGGGTTGATTGTTATAAGAAAGAGGTGGATTTTGACATTTAGGACGGAGTCCCAATTAAATTTACTAGTGACTAACGGATGTTCCCAAGTTGTTTGATATCGGTGGTCAAGGCTAAGAAGATGATTCATCGAGGATGCCAGGCATACCTTGCATATGTGATTCACACTTCGGCATAAAGGGTTGAACTTGGAAATATCCCCGTTGTGTGTGAGTTCCTCGATGTCTTTTCAGAGGAGTTACCTAGATTACCACTTAATCGGGAGTTTTATTTTATTATTGACTTGATCCTAGGAACAATAATGATATTTATACCGTCGTATCGCATAGCACCAACAAAATTAAAAGAGCTGAAGGTTCAGTTGCAAAAGTTATTGGACAAAGGCTTTATCAGACTAAGTCATTCCTTATAGGCAGCACCAGTATTGTTTGTCAAGAAGAAGGATGGAACTCTCCGCTTATCTGTTGATTATCGACAGTTAAACAAAGTTACCATAAAAAATAAATATCCACTTCCCAGGACCGATGACTTGTTTGATCAGTTGAGAAGAGCTACAGTATTCTCAAAGATAGATATGAGGTATAGGTACCATCAGTTGAAGATTGTTGAAAGTGATGTGCACAAGATTGCTTTTCGGATAAGGTATGGACACTATGAATTTTTGGTGATGCTATTCAGATTGACAAATGCACCTGTAACATTTATGGACCTCATGAACAGGATGTTCCATCCTTATTTAGATCAGTTTGTCATTGTCTTTATTGATGACCTTTTGATTTATTCTAAGGATAAGGAGGAGCATGTTAGACATCTCCGAATTGTGCTACAAATGCTTCACGAAAGACAATTGTACACGAAGTTTTTAAAGTGTAAATTTTGGCTGAAGGATATAGGATTCCTTGGGCATATAGTATCAGAATAAGGTATTTTTGTGAACTCAAAAAAGGTGGAAGCTATACTTTAGTGGGAACAACTCAAGAATGTGACAGAAGTTTGCAACTTTCTAGGGTTGGCTGGTTATTATCAGAGATTTGTTAAAGGTTTCTTAGTATTTGCAAGCCCTTTATCGAGACTTCCCCGAAAGGGGTTAAAATTTCAACGGAATGATAAATGCGATGCAAGTTTTCAAGAATTAAAGAAGCGATTGACTTATCGCCAATGCTTGCTCTACCTACCTAGGGAGTTGGGTATGAGGTATATAGTGATGCCAGTCATCAGGGACTTAGCTGTGTGTTTATGTAGGGCGGGTAAGTGATCGCAAATGCTTCTAGACATCTGAAGAAGTACGAGCTAAATTATCCTACTCATGATTTGGAGCTCGCAATGGTGGTGTTCGCACTCAAGATTTGGAGACACTATCTTTACAGGGAGACTTGTTGTATATACACCGACCACAAGAGTCTAAAGTACCTAATAACACAGAAGGAGCTAAACTTCAGACAAAGGAGATGGTTGGAATTAATTAAGGATTATGACTTAGTGATTGACTGTCACCCGGAAAAAGCAAATGTGATAGCCGATGCACTGAGTCGTAAGTTTGTTCAGTAGTAACTACTAGGCAAAATCTTTATATGACTCATTTGATGAATATGCGGAGCCTTGGGGTCAGACTCTCAGTGGCTGAGGATAGCAAAACATTATTAACACCGTTTAAAGTTCGAGCAACACTATTTGATGAGATCAGAAGATTATAGGTTGATGATCTCGAGTTAAAGGTTATTCGAGAAAAATTGCCATCTGAAGAGAATGAGGGGTTCCTCTTGAGAGAAGACAGGTTGTTTGTTCTAGTCATATAAATAGGTGATGGGATGTTACATTGTTCCTCTTAAAAGACAGAGTCTGTGTGCCGAATGACCTGGGTCTCAAGCAGGCTATCTTGGAAGAAGCTCACAGTTTGGCTTATGCTATGCTTCCTGGTAGCACTAAAATGTATTGAACTCTTAAAAAGAGCTATTTGTGGCTAGGGATAAAGAGAGAGATAATGGAATTTATGGCCAGATGCCATCCCTGTCAACAGATAAAGGCAGAAAATTAGAAGCTAGCAGGTATGTTATAGTCTTTGCCTTTTTCGGAATGGAAGTAGGGCATGTGACGATGGATTTTGTAGTTGGACTACCTCGTACATCAAAAAGTCACGATGCTATTTGGGTTATAGGGGATAAAATGATGAAGTTTGCTCATTTTTTGCCTATCCACACAACCTACTTGTTAGAGAGGTAGGCAACGCTGTACATCGATGAGACTATGAAGCTGTACGGGGTACCAGTTTCTATAAAATCGGATAAGGATATGAGATTTAACTCCCGATTTTGGCCAAAATTCTAGGAATCTTTGGGGACTAAAATAAAGTTTAGTATCATGCTGAGAGCATGAGTGATGGAGTTCCAAAGAAGCTGGGACCGATACTTGCCTTTAATAGAATGTGCTTATAACAATAGTTATCAGACAAGTACTGATATGTCACTGTATGAAGCACTTTATGAGAAAAAGTGCAGGACATCTCTATGTTGGGATGAGGTTGGTACAGGCAAATTTGAAGGAGATGAATTGATAAAAGTTACCACTTAAAAAGTAAAAGTCATCTAGGAGAAAATGAAAGTTGCCCTGTGGCGTATCGGTTGGAATTGCCACCAGACTTGAATAGGATCCATAATGTATTCCATGTCTTGATGCTTAAGAAGTATATACCAGACCCATCTTAAGTTTTGGAGACACCTCCAGTGGAGCTGAGAGAAGACCTGAGTTTTGAGATGAAACTAGTCCAGATTCTAGATCAGCAGATAAAGAGGTTGCACAGCAAGGAAGTTCCGACAGTTAAAGTTCTTTGGAAGAGCGACCGGGTCGAGGAGATGACGTGGGAACCTAAGGATGCTATTAGACATTAGTACCCTTATTTATTTGTATCCTTGACTTAGGAGTTTCAAGGATGAAACTTTTTTTAGGGGGAGGACTTGTAACGTCGGACTCTTTGAGTCCTTTTTGTATTTGTCTGTACTTAGAGATATTACTGTATATTGACATATACATGGTTGAATATGAGTTCAAAAATGTATTTGAATCCTTTCGGTATATATGTCAGTGATATATAAAGTTACATGCCCTTATATGAACTTAAAGTTCATCGATATGTGAAGTCTTGAAGATTTTTGCCATATAAGCTTCTAAGTGTGTAAAACCGAGTCCATTGGATGGATATGGCCATGGTGGTCAAGTTAAAAGTCTTATAATGCCTTAGAAGTGATTAGACATGATTTATAGACTTATTGGACACTTAGAAAGCTTAATTGAAAAAGTTGACGTACATAAGGGCTTATTTGCAAATTCTTAAGAGTTAAATGTAATTTTTCAATTCTTGGAGGATCAATATGTAATTTTATAAAGTTAAAGGACTTAATTATTATGTTCAAAAGTTTGAAGAGGAAAATGAAAATAAAAGTTTTGGTCACTCTCAAATTTTGGGTTTAATTGAAAATTTAGGAAAAAGTGTGGAGGGCATAATGGTAATTTCACATAAGCTAAGGGCCAAAAGGTAATTTTACTATGTTTGGTCAAAGAAGGATCAATAGTCTAGACCCTTCTTCTTGGTGTGTATGTGCACCACCCCATTTAACATTAAAACACTTTGTTTTAATTAAAAGAAAGGAGAAGAAAGGAGAAGAGAGGATGAGGAGAAGAAGTTTCGGCCATCACCCAACTTTCACCATTTTTTTTATTCTTCAACCCAAACCAAGGTGTTCTAAGTTAATTTGGGGTCAACGAACACAAATCCATCATTATATTTGAGAAATTATCAAAGTATTTGAAGATATTACTAAAGGAAAGTATAGGTAAATTTTGTGTCATCTCTCTCTACATTATGATTTTGAGTTTGGTGTTAAGATATGTTGTTCTCCATACTTGAATATGCATGAAACATGATTTAGACTCTCTTTACTGAAAGTTTGCGAAATTTTGAATATCTTTTGGAATTGATGGTTTTAATGAATTCTATGGTATTAATTGTGTATGCATAATACGAATTGATGAAAAAAATGAAGAAGATGTATATTGAATAAGGCTTGGCTGAAATGATGGGGGAAGATATGGACTAATGTAATGAGTGGTATAATTATGATGAATATGGCTTAAATGAAGGGAATTGGATTTAATGGAGTGGTGAAATGTGTTATTGTTTAAAAGTGCTTGCTATATAACAAGATAGGAGCATGAATTACTATAATAAAGTTTTGAAAATATGACTTGAAAGTCATGCATATTAGGTGTTTGATAAAATGCCTAAGTGAACTTGGCTTAGGATTTATGGATTTTAATGGTGTGTATTGGAAAAAGGCTTTCATGTATACTTAGAGTAAACTTGAATTTTTGCTTAGATTGATGAGTAGTGACCTAATGTGTTTGGATAAAAATGTGCTTCATTACACTTTGAAATATGTAAGTATTGGATCAAAGGCATTAAATGCCTTGGAAAATGCAAAAGAAAGCTTATGCGAATAATAAGAGAAGTAACCATATGAGAAGCTTAATGGTCGAATCCTATAGCTTAAAAATAGTGATTTTGTGTTTTGTATACCAATGTGGTAGTGTATAAATATGAGACATATGTTTGAATAATAAATACATTGTATATTGTATGTATAAAGGCTTGGGAGCCATTGATCAAGGAAATCGTAATGACGATTGTTGAAGTCAAGGGAGTATATACTTTTTTTAGGTGAGTTGAAGAAACTATATCTCTTGAATGGGATTAAGACATCCCAAGACATGCATGATGACTTGTATGTGAATTGTGAACCTAGGTAATGCATAGTAAAATTGAATCTCAAATAGATGCCAGTACACTTGTGTATTTAATAAATGACATTGTTTTGAATAACTTTTTGCACTTAGAGTGCAACTTATGTTTTTATTACGTATTTTGAAAAATGATATTGATTTCACCAATCCAACACTTGGAGTGCCAAGGACAACTCTTTATTATCTGAAACTACAATTTTGAACAACTTTGTACTTGGAGTGCAAAAGATGACTTTTATTGTATGAAATAATGTCTTGGGACTTACATATGTATAACTGAGTCATGTATGGTGCGTGTATGTGTTCTCTTTTGGCTTAGAGCAATAACAAGGTTCCATTTTATTGGTTGGACCAATAAATAAAGGCATGGTACCTTGCTTGATTTTAGTACTTAATATTTGTATATGATTTTTGTGATTGGTGAGGAAACCATTGGCCAATTGTGTGCTAGGCATAACAGATTAAGCGACCCCCGTACCCTTGACGTTAGCATATAAAAGTTGAGTCTTTATATTGACACCTTTCTAGGGGAATTGCAGGTGATTGCACACCTAGAAGTCTGATCACCAATAAGGTCATCACTTAGGGTTATGACGCTCTTATCGATCGTAGTATGGACTCACCACAGATGAAAGTCCAGTCAACACCAGAAATCGATGGGTGTGCACACTAGTTTGGCCGACTAGTGGTGACATACATAACTATTTTGGCCTCTTCTAAGATTTGGCTTCCCGACGAGATTTAATCTATACATGTGATGCTTTTCTGCCCTTATGTATATTCACTGGATGAGTGGTAATAGGCTATGTCTATATGGTTCCTAACCAGTATACGTTTGAGTCATAGGCTAGGCCTGTGTGTTTTTATGTTATGTATGTTCACTTCACAGGTTGTTATATGCATGCTAGATGTGTGAAAAATCTGTCATCATGTTATCTTGACTGCCTTGGTGTGTACAGGGTTCTGTTTGCGATATAAGTTTTTCCTGCTCATTGACTGTACTCACCCCCTCTGCTTTCCAACCATGCAGGTTAATTTGGTGAGCTTAAAGTTTTGAGTAAATCGTGCGGTCTTTTGACAATTTCGGGGCATCATCGCATGTGGGCAGTCTCTGCTTTCTACTTTTGCTGTATAATAGCTCATGATTATGCAGATATGCTTTATGATTGTGTAAATTAACTCTTGATTGTCTTGTGGTTTGTAAATGACCTTATGTATTAAATTTTTGTATTGTTGTTGAGATTGCTCTTAAGTGTACTTAAAAGTTCAGAAGTTGCAATTGAGTTTTAATGTGAATATAGAAGTGTGTTTAAATTTGATCTACAGGTCTTGTAATTAAGTTTTAGGATTTTCAAAATATAGCCATTGTGCTGCCCAAATTTTTTTAAGGATATTCAGTTAGCCTTGTATAGTCAGGTTAAGTGGTGCCATGAGTATCCTTATCCCAGGTATGCGGTGGTTGTCACGTGCTAGATGTAGTTCTAGGTCGTGACACAATGTCCTCTGCTCAAAGATAATGAGAAGTACAAAAGAAAATATAAGAAGGAGAAGAAGAAAAAAGAGGAAGCACTTAAAGTATTAACTCAAAATGAAACAAGTTAATCTGTAAACAAGTATTCGGAACAAGAGATAGCTCACATTTGCTTTATCACTATAGACAATGTGGAGTTAACATCTAACCCTATTTTATATGATAGCCATAGTGATTTGAAATATGATGAATTAACTGAAAGTTTAGAAATCATGAGTAAGAAAAGGAAGAAATTATCTTTCAAAATAAAAGAAGTATAAAATAGTTAAATGCATACATGAATAAAAAAGAAAAGATAAAAAGTGAATTGTATAGCATTAAAGCACCAAAAAATGTGATTATTGATGACAATCATAACTTAGACATAATAAGGCACAATAATGAAATATTTAAAAAGTAAGTAAATTCCCTCAAGAACTCATTGTCCAAGTTTACTAAAGAGAGTAAAAACTAGAAAACATACTAGGAGCTCAAAATAATTCCAATGATAAGCATGGATATTACTAAAAAAACGAAGCGATAGAAAGGATATAAATATAAAAATGAAAGCAATTATAAAACCACATTTGTTAAAGAAAAAAATTTTCATAGTGAAGAACCATTGCCTAATGTGAACAATGATTATAGAGCATCCACATCTAAGCATATGCATCTACATTTCACATCCCTTAGGACTAATCCTAAAACCAAGCATCAAGCTTTTATATATGGCTCACAACCAAGGTATAGAGTTCAATACTATCATGGGAAGAATAGGCATAATTTTTACAATAACATGCAAACCTACTCACACCCTTTTAGGCCTTAAAGAAGCACACATCAAGCTTTAGTTTGTAGTAAACATCATATATATAATCATAGTAGCTTATTTCACAACCTAGGAAACCATTTAGCACCTTTAATATCTAAAGAAAATTTCCTTATTATGCATACACATATAGTAATGCATTTATGCATCATTATCACTCATATAACATGGAATGCCATTTTTATGGTAAACTTGGACATATTGATAGATTTTGTTTTCTTAAACAAAGAATGATAATCAAACCCTTAAATGTGGGTTGAAAAGAAGAAGAAGCCTAACAATTAAGGAACTAAGCTTATTTGGATGCCTAAAACGCATTGTTAGCTTGTATTTTAGGTTTCTTAAAGAGGAAATGATATGTAGTAAATATGGTAGTTATTGAATTGAGTATTATTTTTGAATAATTTATTTTTTATGTTGATAAATTTAATCTTCTTGTGTCTAAATGAATAGGTTGTTGAAACTCTCAAAATTAATTTTGATTCATTAAAATCTTGTAGTATTCATGAAACTAGGTCGAATCTCAAGACAACTAAAAAAACTAGTTTTTAAATTTCAATTAATAAAACAAAATGTGGATTTATAAATAATTAACTAATAAACTAAATTTAATAAGGAATCAAAAGAAAAAACTACATATTAAAGTGACAAATTCAATGGTACTTAACTCTGATTCACGGAAAGGATCTTATCTAATTATAACTTTGTTCATTGCTCTAAAAAAAATAATTTTTACAATTCAAGCAGTTAATTTGAAACTTATTAGGATACCATAATAATTCTCAATTTTTCCTAAGTTAATTAGTTTAAACACAACATTCAAACAAAATTACCATAAATTGATTAGGTATGGTACCATTCCATATCAATTAAATGATAACAATAAGCTTAATGAAAAAGACTAAACCTTAAATTAAATATTGAGAGAGCTACAACTATTCCATTTAGTTTTCTTATTTCTCATAAGTTAAATATACAGTTACGAATCATTCATGACAATTACGAATCACTAAATTTGTGGATAGATGCAGAATAATCAACATCAAGTTTATTTGTCAGATCAATCAATATTTATTACTCTTGAGATAAAAGAATACAAAACAAGGAATAATTGAATTAAAATAAAAATTTTAGGTTTAAAACAAAACCTCACAAGATTACAACTAAAGTTTTAAATCATCTTGAATTAGAATATTCAGATTTAGCCATTCACGGCATTAGTTCCACTACAAAAATAGAAAGAAAAAAATGAAAGATGAAGAGAAAACACAGATAAAAACAAAAGGGAATTATGGAGAGAGAGAATGTGTAATGTTCTCCTCTTCTTTTTCAACCTAAAAACTAACTTCTTTCAATATTTCAGAGATTATCTTCTAAACAAACCCAAGTTCCTACATAATATGGCTAGAAATAAGTTTATCAATTGAGCTAAAACTCTTGGAGTGAATCTGGCTTTAGACGTGATCTCACCTTATCTACTGCAACAATTTGTCATTTTTTTCCAAAATTCTTGACTTTGACAAATAGTACTTCAATTTAATCCAATCTCCGCTTATCATCTCTTAAAATAAAACAAATATTGATTCTATTAATTAAGCACGAAAATTAATCTAAAACAAAAGAGATAAGTCTAATTAATATAATCAAATCACATCTTTTCAAATTCTCCCACATCGGACACATGCTTGTCCTTAAGCATACATCAATTCAATACATCAATCATTCTCATAACAATCTCTCATCTCCTTTTATGTTGTCCAAAAATATCTCAAAAGCTAATACATATTAAAAGTTTGAGATAAAATAACAATTGAGATAATAAGCACTCATAGGATAAATTTTTCGACTGAAAACATAACATCTCTTCAATTCCATCAAAATCATATGAAACAAGGCTTGAAACATTCTTATTGATTTCAATCTATACATTTAAAGATTTTGGGGTTCATTATGCTCTCAAATCAAAGTATAGAAAGTTATTTCCATAAGCTTGCCCATGAATCATATCTCCACCACTAACAAAATTGAATTAAATACATAAATCAAAAGGACTTAATAAAGGTTATAATATGGCTTAATTAAAGGTATGCCAAAAAGAAGTTTTTGGGTTAAACAAATTGAAGGAAATCATACAAACTTATCCATACAATTTTTAACTCAAATTAGTCCAAATTCACATGATTCAAATAACATCATATTCAATTACCTCATCATTTTTATTTTTTAACAATAATAAAAAAGGAGGTTTCTTTTTTTCCACTATACTTCTCTCCATTTTATAAATTGAAAATTAAAATAGTGCAACTTGAATCAACTGATTTACATTTTATGGAAATAGTCAAAATCCTATGCAAATAAGTTTTATACAATTTCTTCAATTTAGGAGCTTAAAATTATTAAGGACTTTAGTAAAAAGAAGGGTAAAAATGGCTTGTAACAAGGTTAGTATGCAAGAAAAGAAAGTTAAAGTTCAAATTAGTTCTTTAGGGGTAAAAATTATATAGGTTTTTCTAGGTAAAAAAATGGTTATACCTAAGTGCTCATATCATCTCTATGCATAAAGTCACTAAAAATGGGGTCTTAAAGTGTATTCGAAAGCAAGTTCTAGTATAAACAAGCCATGTTTGATAACACACACTATAAAGAAAAGTATATGAGCACAAATGTGATGAATTGCTCTTAGGCTTAAAAGCTCACTTAGGTAACAACATGCATAAAGTCTTGCACATTTTCATTCAATAAAATCAATGAGAAAATTTAAGTAATTTAATATAGAAAACACAAATCATGCTTGCCTATCTCATGCATTAAAACTCAAACAAAAAATGTATCCTAAAGTAAGGATTATTTCTAAATAACAATTAGAAAATTTTAGGCTACCACAAAGAATAATCAATATATGAATCATAATACTCATGAGTTCAAGCATAAATCACAGATATCATCAAATAAAGATAAATATTTATTCCTCCCCCATACATAAATCATACATTGTCCCTAATATGTGCATAATATGCTCACATTAAACAAAAGTAATCATATAAGATAAATGAAAGATTAGAAAACTTCCTTAATTTATGAGCATCAGAAATATAATGTACTATGGAGAAGGTGGATTTGGACATGTGTCAAATGTGAATAATAAAAAAAAGAAGGTGTGGATTAGTTAGTGTTTAGATTTTAAGTGCATCTGTATTATTGGAGCTCCTTGGTGCGTTGATTGCTGCTTGCTATGGTGGATGTTTGTTGTGAAGCTGAACGTAATGACTAGTTTGAATCTTGATGGATGATGATGTATGAACATATGCTATTCGATATGGTATACATGCTATTGGATGCGTATCTTGCCAGTGGCACTCTGATGAAGTTAGTGTGGTTAGTTATTGATGGTGAGTTGTTTGACTATTGCATGGTGGAGCTAGACACATCCACGTAAGTGGAAGTTGTTTGGTGCCTAGTGTGTTATGACCAGTGTTTTAAAAACCGGACCGAACTGGCCAGTCTGATCGAAAAATCAGTGACTCGAAGCATAAAACGGTCCGATTTGACGTTTATTTTTTTGAGTGGTCGGCCCGTTTATTTTACGGTCGGACCGGTAAAAACCTGTGAACCAGTATAAGAGAAAACCGCCTGGTTCACGCAAAATAACTCTGCCTCACGTCTCTCTCTCACTTCTGTCAAATAAACTCAAAAATAGAATAAAAGAAAGACATCGCCGCTTGAGAAGGAAGACGCTGCCGCTCTCTCAGGCCTCATCTTACCCACTGCTGTTGTTTACTCTATTCATCAGGTCTCTCTCTCACGTCTCTCTCACGTCTGTTTCCGTCTCTTAGGTAGCAAAGTTGGGAGCTTGCGAGGTGGAGACTGGTAGTGCTTCTCTTCCTGGTCAGAGTCGTCAGACGCTTCTGTTGCTTGGTTCACATAGTTTGGCTCTTCTTGCTATGCTTTTCGTTACTTTTTGGACTTGTTTAGAACTTTAGATTTAAAAAACAAAGCAACTAAACGTTATGTGAAATTATTAGTTTATTCGGTACAAAATAAAAGGTTAAAGTGAATGGGACTTTGCAGTACTTGTTAAAGCAATTCCTTAATAAAAGAATAGTCAATGATGTGGCTCACCATTGCCTTAGCTTTTTTTTCTAAGAAACTTTAGCTTTATTAGACTTACAAAGGAGCTTTTCATGGATCAAAAACTTCCAAGGTTGCTTATTTAAGAGGGACTATCGTACTTTGCTTCAAATTTTCCCAAGTTATTTAGTTCTGTTTACTATGCTTCCCTAGAATATCTCTAAACTTTATTATCTATTTCTATATTCAAGCTATTAATTTGATTAATAATTCTTAAAAATATCTTTCATTTCTAGTTATGGACATTGTGTCTCTTCGTTGTTTCTTAAGGCGTGTCATTAGAGAGAAAAAAAACATAAAATATTGGGAAAAAAAGCAAAGTTAGACGATGACCATGGAATCCCTTTTTCTTTATCCTTTTCTTGAATAAACAAATGATTAGCTAGGAATACATTCATCTTTTGTAGCTACTAGAAAGCTTCTCGTTTGGCGTGTTGTGCTTTGTAAAAAAAATTCTAAGTTTTCTAAATATTTTTAATAACAAGATATTTTTATGTTATATTATACTTTACATTAGCAGCACCTTTTTAAGTTAAACCATTGCAAACTATCTTGGATTTAAAGAATTAATTAATAACTTTTAGTATATTTTTAATCAAAAGAAAAATTTAGAGCATGTTTTGTTTTATTTTTATTTTTAGTTTTTGTTTAAAAATGTTTATTTGATTAGAGAGATTTAATGCTATATATGAATATGACTATAAAATTTTGTGTAATTTTTGTAGGAAGTTCAGAATTTAGAAACATGGATATTCTTAATGAGGTTAGTACTCCAAATGATTCGAGTACACCTAATCCCAACACACAATCATTCGAGCAGCAATTTACAGCGAACTCAGTTAATCCACATCGTCGAAAAACCGATCCTGCATGGGAGCATTTTGCATTGCATAAAGAGGGCGCTACTAATATATTTACTTGTCTACATTTCTCATCGATTTTTAGAGGAGGTGGCATAAATAGGACGAAACAACATCTTGCTGGTGTACCTGGTCAAATAAGTTATTGTAAAAAGGTTAGTCATAATGTTCGTCAAAAAATGTTGAAGTCATTAAGACAAGTGCAACAAAAGAAGCGAAATGAGGATTTGAATGAAGCATAT
>JANZXR010000172.1:38440592-38478888 GCA_027575705.1 Erythroxylum echinodendron | reverse complement strand
CTTTTTTCTTTTTAATATATGTATTATGTGACAACTTTAAATTATAACAACATATAATAAATTAATTATGATATAATAAAATTGTTGAGATGTATGTAATCGTATGATTAATTAAGGCATTTATTCCAATTAATTAGAGATTTATTGAAAAGTTATAATCATATCATATATTCATGTTCTATAAAATTAATAAAATTTTCATCTTTTTTCTTTTTAATATACGTATTATGTGACAACTTTAAATTATATCAACATATAATGAATTAATTATGATATAATAAAGTTATTGAGATGTATGTAACGGAATGATTAATTAGGACATTTAATCCAATTAATTATGATATTTATATGAAAAGTTACAAGCATATGATCATATATGCATAAAATTAATAAAAATTTCACCTTTTTTCTTTTTAATATATGTATTATGTGACAACTTTAAATTATAACACCATATAATGAATTAATTATGATATAATAAAATTATTGAGATGTATGTAATGATATGATTAATTAGGACATTTAATCAAATTAATTAGAAATTTATATGAAAAGTTATAAGCATATCATATATTCATGTTTTATAAAATTAATAAAAATTTCTCCTTTTTTCTTTTTTAATATATATGTTATGTGACAACTTAAAATTATAACGACATATAATGAATTAATTATGATATAACAAAGTTATTGAGATGTATATAATGGAATGATTAATTAGGACATTTAATCCAATTAATTATAAATTTATATGAAAAGTTATAAGCATATCATATATTCATGTTTCATAAAAGTAATAAAATTTTCATCTTTTTTCTTTTTAATACATGTATTATGTAACAACTTTAAATTATAACAACATATAATAAATTAATTATAATATAATAAAGTTATTGAGATGTATATAATGGTATGATTAATTAGGATATTTAATCCAATTAATTAGAACATTTATGTGAAAAGTTATAAGCATATTATCATATATTCTTGTTTCATAAATTAATAAAACTTTCACCTTTTTTCTTTTTAATATATGTATTATGTGACAACTTTAAATTATAACAACATATAATGAATAAATTATGATATAACAAAATTATTGAGATGTATGTAATGATATGATTAATTAAGATATTTAATTTAATTAATTAGAAATGTATATGAAAAGTTAACAAGTTAGTATGTTAAAAGTTGTTGTTAAAATTATGAATTACATTAATTATAAAATTTTAATTTACTTAAATTATTTATTAATTATTTTAATAAATAATTAAAATATTTATTAATTTTTTTAGTGGTGAGCGGGGTCACGGGCCACGGGTTGGGCCTTTTGGACCGGCCTGCAGTCCGGCCTGTCTACGGTTTCACTGGCCACGAGCCGGCCCGCGGCCCTTCCACCCTGGCCTGTAGCTCGTACTTCAAAGGCTGTGGCCCGGCCCGTCGATCCACGGGCCGCCCATAGCCCGGCCTGTGGCCTGGTCAAACAGGGCTAAACTCGTTGACTATGGGCCGGGCCGAGTCTAAATTGACATCTTTAAACCCAACTCTACATTTGGAAAAAAGCTAACTCCTCATCTGCAAAGTATCTTGTGAGAGTTGAGTGTCATTTCGTTATGTCAACTCCAAGAATTTGAACGGGGGAGATACTATACTAATGTCATTTGAAGGGGAAAAAAGCTAGACATGTCAATGGGTCGAGTTGGGCCCAGATCGCCTTCGGCTATGGTGAATTTGAAGATGAGTTTATAAGGGTAGCAAAAGAGGAAGCAAGGTTCAGATGCAAGCAATTGAAAGAGGAAGGATGCAGAGGAGAAAAGCAAAAGCTTTAAAGTATATTTGAGGGTGATTGTATATTTGTTGGAGATAACTTGAAAAGGCACACACCACCATGTCATTACTAATGAGAAGGATAGGAGAAACCTCTATAAGAATTATAAGAATTTCTTGTTTAAGTAAGGAACCTAACAAAGAAAGAAGCAGGAAAAGATCCGCTGAGAGTAGTTAACCAAAATAAGAAATTCAAAGGAGTTTCACCTAAAAAAGTGTAAAATAGGGAATGTATCTAAAAAGAGGTCAAAGCATCACAATTTACTCTTAGCTTAAGTTTATTAAGTTAATAAAAGGTGCATTACATGAGATTAATATTTGATTCTTTTTTATTTAAAATATTGAGAAAGAGCACTAGGCATACTTGATTTTCTTTTACGTTAGAATTGTTTATCACCAAAATAGATTGTTCAGCGGGATCACTTCATAATAAAAGAATATTCAATAATAACAAACAATAGAGCAAGATACGAACTATTGTGCAACTGTAGGACACATTTAAGCATTATAGTATGTGTTGAGAGGATCTTAAAGATACATCACAATGTTCTTTAAAGAAAGAAATTTGAGCAGATATTTTGGTCTCTTTTCTCGATGACTTAGAACTCATAAGAATTCTTTTATTTCAAAAGCTAAGAAAGAAGACGATGATCGAGCTTATGAAGAGAAGAGAGTGGAATGCTACTGTTGGTCCTTTTCCTTAAGTTTTTAGGTTTTGGATTGGAGTTATTATATTTCTGAAATGTCTTACTTCACCTTGAAATCAAGGTTAATCTCAGAATTTGTGGTTAAATAAATACATTTATACGTAACGCTAGAAATAAGTCTTCATGCTTTGTACCATTTACTAACATTTCTACCTAAGAACTAGTAATTTTAAACTGGTCTATTTTAAGTTTTAATATATTAAATTTAATTTTTTAATATTTGACATGTCGTAATAATAAAAATATATGTATCCCAAATCACGATGAATATTATTAATTGATAGTTAATGATAGAATATTTTTAAAATAAATTAAAATGTAAAATATTTTACTCATTTTTAAAATTTTAATTGATATTATTAAATTAAATAAAGTTTAAAATTTTTATAATTAACCTAAAATTATTCACTCTAGTTTCCAATTTACAAGCATCCAGCTTTGGCTGTACAGCGGACCAAATCAGAGGAGAGATTATGTCAAACTTGCCTGTGGAATGAGTTGTCGGATTCAGGTGTGTTTCTATCTCATAGCGCTTGCTTATCCAAAACTCTGCAAAAAAACACGGCTTTAGCTTCTTTTTTTTCTATTAACCCACAAGGTATATTGGGTGGATCCGAATTGTTGAAGACACCTTTAAGCTATTATCACATTCAGATTAATTTTCGCTTGTGTTTTGTAGGACCCCAAAGGATGGCTGATCACTACCGCTAAGTATTTAACACTGCTACATTCACAAAAAGAGATTGAGTCCCTGACCTGGCTTGAGCGAAGATGGTTCAGCAGTAGCTATTTTTAAGTGTAAGGGAATAACATGTTATTTAGTGTACAATAGTCGATGAAGAAAGCCATTCTTGACCTTTTGGATGAATTTTAAGCCTCCAGTCACAGATGCGTTTTGAACGTCTCTGTGGTTACATGCCTTCAAGCCTCTTCCTGTCACGGATGATGAGAATTGTGTTCCATAATCATCACTCAACTCCAGTTTCTTGTAGTTCCTTTCTATTTTGTACGACCTATCTATTAAAGATCGGTAAGTATATCACCTTTGCTACATTACAGGGCATTACTACTGGGATATACTATTCTCGTTTGTCTTTTGCATCAATGTTGTTTATTCCTGAAATAGTTTTCCAGGTTCATTAGCAACTATCTTGAAGCATTAAATGTGTATGATAATGATTGCTATCATATTTCTCTTTACCAAACCATAAAGTGTAGAGAAATAGTCAATAGATTGTATTTAGGACGCGCTCAGGGTCAAAAAATAGAGTTCACCTTATTCCTCGAAGTAAGAACAGAATGCATTAAAACTACTATTTGATATGTTGAAACGAATAGTAGTCCTTTTTATGAGTTTTATGAGGTAAGGAAATGGAAGCAAAAGATAAATATTAAGGAGAGAAGTAGGCAGCTCCTAACAAAGTACCACTTTCCCTTTCAAAACACAAAAGGCTCACCTCAAAAATCTCCTAAAAGAATCCAACAGAATGTATGCATGTAAGTAACACCAGTCGCAAGATACAGGCCGCTGAAATGTCCCATCACCGGGCATGGGCTAAAATTTCTAGCTAGTGAAATAAGAATATAAGCCCAGTAAGACCAACTAAAAGGAATGACTGGGAAAAAAACAAAGAAAAGTAAAGACGTCATCTAGAGTAGCAAACAGAGGGTGGAAGCCCATCCAAGCACCAAGCTGCCAACCATCTTCTTCACTGACCACATCTTCCCTGTTCCACTCTGCAGCAGTTTCAACAAAATCAAAAGTTAATTCCTCAAGAAGGATTACAAAATCTACAACATTGTCTGGGTTTGGGTTGCTAGGCCTAATATTACAACAGTCCACGCATGCATGCCCATTCAACCAAGAACCTGTCACGTCCCGTGACCTTACAGGGCACCTGACACCCCATCCCTGCCAAAATAGTAAAGTACTAATGGTTGTAGTCACCGTTCCAAGAAAGGTCCAGTCATTGGGATTCTGTGCCTCGTGCTTCCCCATTCAAACAATATAATACTATTTCTTTTGTAGAAAGTCTTCTTTCTATTTACATCTTTCGCTTTGTTTCTTTTTACTAAAGATCTCTCGTATAGACACCGAAGCATCTGCTCATTTAAGAAAGTAACAAAACCGATCTTCAGTAATTATCTGACGGCCATGAGTTCAGAGTTCGACATCCCTGGTTTGGAAACTTGATCCATTAGATCGAGTTAGACGAGTGTCTTTGAAATTTTAACTAAGCATCCAACAACTCAGATCTATTGCTTCCTTATTGGTCCGCGAGGATCAAGGGTTTAATGGTTCAGGTTAGATGATTCTCTTTGAAATTTTGACTAAACAATCCGACGACTCAGATCTGTTCTCTTATTGGTCCGCGAAGGATCATGCGGTTTACTTTAGGAAAACACAGGGTGTTTTATCTATATTACGCTGGATCCCATAAAGAAGCTAAGACGATTTATGCTTATGTCTAAAACTTACGACGTAGAAAAAAAGACGTGAAGACCAGAAGACGTACCGCATCTGTTCCTCCTGCTGGTCCTGGAGACGTCGCTCCCAAGCTCGGCGACGGAGCTTCTGTAGTCGGGGCTGGTGGACTGGCAGCCAACGGAGACAAAGCTGGAGTCTTTGCCTTCTTGCCTGGAGCTGGAGCTGGGACAAGAGCAGGAGGAGAGGCGAGAGTAGCCGGTGGAGGAACAGCCGGAGGAGTAGCGGGTGGCGGTGTTGCCGGTGGAGGTTTAGAAGGAGGGGGAGAGGCTGGTGGAGTAGCCGGAGGAGAGACTGGCGGTGGGGTTGCTGGAGGAGGAGTGACTGGTGGTGGGGTTGCAGTAGGTGGTGTGGCGGGCGGTGGAGTTGCCGGGGGTCGTGCTGATACCGAGGGTGGAGTCGCTGACGCTGGCGATGAGACGGGAGAAGGAGTGTTGGATGGAGTAGGAAGAGCAGGAGTGGTTGCTGGTGGAGAGGCAGTGGGATTAGCAGGCGTGGGAGGAGCTGGAGTGGCGGTGGGGGACGTGGCTGGAGCCTGGCCGCCGACGCCCGCGACGACAATGCAGATCAAAGAGACGAAGATCGCAGCTTGCTTATGCGCCATCTGTTTTAGATCCTCTCTACGCACCGTATTTCTGTGAGCGAAAGGGCGCTTAGAGAGAGTTGTAATGGGAAACTGGTGAGTGAAGTAAGAGAATAAATAGTAGTATTGGCTTCTAAAACTAAAAGGGGTATAAAACTGAGTTTTAACCCTTCATTTGGTGGAGGTTAAAAAAAACATAATGAGTAATTAAGTGGGCCTTAGTGATCATAGTAAATGATTATTGATGAAGTTCGTCGGACATAATTGCAATTATGAGACTTGTTTTCCTTTGTGTTCTGTTTAACAATAGGATGAACTAATGAAAAAAGTCAAAAGAGTTCATATCGGTGGCATAGGTTTATATCTTCTACTAATTCAGTGTATGATCTATCCGCTTCCTATAAATGGGAACATTTCGTGCTAAGGTATATTACCTTACCGTAATTAAAAAGGAACAAAATGTAGCTTACTCATTCTTGACTTTTTAAAACTAAATAATGTATAAATAGTAAGAATTTTAAGTTTGTGTTAAAGATGTATAATAATGATAAAATTATGATGCTAATGCTTATGAGATATTTTTTATATTTTGGGTATCTTTAATACTTATAAATAGTCCAACATCATGCAATTTGTGGATATTAATTTCCTATTTTTGTGGCACGTGTCAATTTGCTTGATGAGAACATGTTAATATAAGTTTACTTGTAGAGTTTTGAGTCTCTGCACTGCTTTTACCTTCTGAAAAATACAGCATCTATGTAGAGATGAGAGCTTAGAAGAATTTCAAAAACCCCAGACTTTCCAAGCAAAAAATCAATGACAAGAGGTACATTAATTTCTTCCGCATTCAGATTATTTGTTACTATAACATATATTACTCTTGAATATATATTAAATTGGCTTACATTTGGTTAGAGCAAATTTTAGTTTTTGGTGAATTTTGAATTATGGAAAAATTTTCAAATTCAAAATTTTGTATTTTAGAGTTGTTTTTGGAAGTTTTCCTTTCTATTAAAGGTAGAAATCTATCTTCATTTTAAGTGTTTTGGAAGTGTTTCAATATTAAAAAATTTTTTTAGTGTTTTTTTTATCTAGTTTTGTTTAGTATTTGGCAGGTCACGAATCGAGTCGTTATGACCTGACTAAAGGTTGAAGAAGACGCTTTTCACCAATCGATATTGTTTGTTTGTTAAAAAAATATCTGATGTAGTAGCAGAGGCTCAAACCCACGCCCATATGGGGCACATGGTAAGCCTCTACTAATTGAAGTGAAGGTGATATCCTTATATATTATGCACTAAAATTATATTTGTATCAAACATTCAACATGAATCAGGTTATCAATTTTTATTCACATAATTATTATATCTATATTTTTACATTGTGAATAAAATTTTGGATAAAATATTTTAGTGATTAATTATTAGGGCTTAGTCGGTGCAACCCTAATTATATAAAATTATATATTTATGTAATTAATCGTATAAAGTGTTGAGACATTTAATTGTAGTTAATTATTTTAGTATAATAAAATTTATCCCACAAGAATTTATATTATATCTTAATGATAATTGATGAAATATCAAATTATTTTTCCTAATTTTCCCACAGGTATTAGGAATTGGGATATAATTTAATAGTTTTATCATAAAGTTTAATATAAATATGTTTGAATGAAAAATTTAGCTTACATGTAATTTTTTTGTCATTTGATTTCTATCTTTTAAGATCTGTTTACATTGGTAAAACATATATATAGTTTATTACCCTCAATTTATTGATAAGTAGCATGTATGATTAAATTATGGAACTAATCAAATTGTTAGTTTCTTTAATACAAATTGTGAAATTCCTGAATTGAGGGGTGAAAACCTTTATGTTTGAAGCAGGTATCAACAGAAATCAAAGGCATCAATTATGCCAGAATTAGTGTAATAATGGATGCAATGAGAGATTTACCATATAAAATTCATATAATGATGTTGAATTGTAACATGGAACTAGAAGAAGACATAGTTCAAGTGACTTATAAGAGGAAACCCAAATCAAAAACAACAAAGGTATGGAAACCTACTGGTAAGGTCTTCAAAATAAGAGGTTTTCAGAAAGTAATAGACGAGATCAATATGGAGGAACATATTTTTTCCACACCTCAATAAATTGATACACCAAATGACTAAGTCATCATTAAAGTAGAAGATATTCAAGCAGAAAATGGGCAAACACTATAATAAAGTCAAATGAAAAAGTAGGGGAACAAGTAAGTGAATTTCCTATTAATCAAAATTCTTATATAGGCACCTATAACTGGGAAGAAGATGTGTAAAAGAAGTAAAACATTCGATAATAGAAGAAGATCTAATAGGAAGAAAAGTTCATCCTCTTTAATCAATGGAGCATGAAGATAATTGCTTGAAATGTGAGATGTATAAATTCTCCCACAAAACAATTAGCAATTAAAATAAATCAAACATTTTTAGCATTTTGGAGTTTAGGGTTAATAAGGAAAATTGCAACTTCCTCAATCATTTGCTCAATAAGTGGTGAATGTTAGATAACTATATATGCCACCATAATGGTAAAATCTTAGTTATTTACAATAAAGAGGAAATAGATGTATTGAATGCGCAAATTTATGATCAAGTGGTCCATATCAAGGCAAGATTTAAGTAGGAGTAGTGTCTAGTTCACATCTCCATGGTTTATGACTTTGACCACAATTTCCAAAGAATCGTAATGTGGAATAAACTTAGGGAACTAGCAGCTTCAATAGAAGACCCCTGGATGGCTATTAGAGACTTCAACTCAATGAAGGATCCACATGAAGTTGATGGAAACAGTTTTGTCAGAAACTTTATTAAGGATCTAAAAGTTTATATAAGATGCATATAAATGTTTGATATTCCTTATAACAGAAATTTCTATATATAAAGCAACAAATAAAAAGGTGTTTGGTTTCTAAAGAAGAAGTTGGACAAAAGTTTGGCCAACATGGAATAGTTTCAAAAGTTCACATTTTATGTTGCATCTTCCCTTAACTCTTTAACTTATGATCATTTTCTAGCATTATATATATTCCAACCACAAATACACCTAAAAAAGTCCATTTAGATTCAAGAATCACCTATCTAAAGTAGAGGGATTTAAAGATGCAATTTATAGAGGGCTCAGAAATAGTTACTTATGCACGAAAAAATTCCAATATATTAGAAATCTGTAAAATAATAAAAGGAACTAAAGACCCTCAATAAAGAGAGAACTGGAAACAACTACTGTGATCTAATTTACTCCAAGCAAAGACTAGTGTAGGCAATCAGATTTGTACCAAATCGCACTAATGAGAGATTGCAGTATATGGAAAAACATACCTTTAATAACTATTCTCAAGCATTGGATTTTGAAAATTCTATCATGAAGTAGATATCTAGGTCTAATGGTTATCAAAGGGAGACAAGAACTCTAAGTTTTTTTTAATAAGAAAGTTTCCACAAAGAAAGCCTCCAATAGAATTACAACTCTAAAAAAAAAGAAACTCAATTATCATTAGACAAGAGCAGCTTCTAAAAGAAGCAATTGATTTCTTTTCCAGCTCTTTAGGAACACCATCCAATGCCACCTATTTAGTGCCTCTACTTAGGGAAATAATCTAAGATCAAATTTCTATTGAGCAAAGGAATCTCCTGTTAAAGGTGATAACCATAATATAAATTATACATTGTCTAAAGGCCGTAAATGCTCAAAAAGCATCAGTGCTTGATAGGATGAATGCTTTCTCTTTTTAAAAGACATGGACTCAAATTGGTGAGACCACCATGGGGTTTATTGAAGAATTCTTTAGGGAAATAAATAGAACATTTATCACTCTAATTCCTAAGAGAAAAGAATAGAGTTTAATGTAATATTATAAACCTATAGTCTTCTGTAATTCTATATACAAAATCTTTTCAAAGATATTAGCTGAAAGAATGAAACAAATACTACCAAATCACATTGGATATAAGTAGGGAGCTTTTATCCTAGGGAGAAAGGTTAATGACAATATTTATTTGGTTCAGGAAATTTTTAAACATTACACTAGAAAAAAAAGAAACAAAAGTTGCTTTTTAAAAATGGATTTCCAAACATCCTATAATATAATGGATTGGGGACTTATTTTTAATGGATTAAGAGCTTTTGGTTTCTTTGAGATATATGTAGAGTGGATTGAACAATGTATCAGTAAGGTCTCTTTTAATGTTCTAGTTAATAGTGAACCCTTAATGATGGTTACACCTTAGGTAAGGAGACCCACTATCTCCTTAACTATTTGCTCTAAGTATGGAAATCTTCAACAAGTTATTATTGAGAGTGGTAAAAAGAACCAAATCTTTTAAATTCTACACCAAATACAAGAAGAAGAAGATTTTAAGCTTAAGTTTTGTGGAGGAGTTATTCCTGTTCTCAAGGGCTTAAGCTCATTTTATCTCAACTCTAATAACAACCATAAAATTGTTTAAAAAAATTTCAAGCATGCAGATCAACTATGAGAAAAATGGTCTTTATCTTTACTTTAGTACATCCTTTTAAGCTTCATGGATTTCCATATTAGCAAGTTTTAAAGTCCAAAAACTACCCTTAATATACCTAAGTATTCCCAATGCCTCTAAGGCACCACTGGTCTTAGACTACAAACCAATCTTAGATAATATTAGGGACATAATCCTCAGCTGGACTTCTAAATGCTTATCACTGGAGGGAAGAGTTCAACTAATATTTTCAGTATTTAATTGCCTCAGTGTTTATTAGGCTTCCATGGTTCTTCCAAACACTATCATTAAGCAAATTGAGAAAGCTTTCAGAAGATTTCCCTATAATGGTGATTTGGAGGGGGCAAAAAAGGCAAGAATCAAGTGAAAAGAAGTTTATATTCCTAAAAGACAAGGAGGATTAGTATTTTATACCTTTAAAGGTGATCAACAAGAAAATGTTGGCAAAAAACACACGAGGATTACTAAAAGATGATAATTCCCTATAGGTTACATAGTGAACAATCACTATAAAAAATGAAAATACTTCTAGAATTTTCCCTATCCAGAAGGTACCTCAATAGTAATGTTTAACATCCTCAAGTTTAGGAAGAAGGATTAAGGATGTTACTATTTATAAAATAGGAGATGGCTTGAATACTTTCTTTTTAAGGGGATAAGTGGACTCCCTATCGGGAACTAAACAATCTTCCTAACTTACAACCCCTTAAGACCATTTATTAGCAAGAGGCCACAGTTTTCTAGGTGCTTTCTAATAAAGACCCACTAGAATGGTTTTTACCATCCTAAAGAATTGTCTTCTAAACCCTACTAAAGAAGATACAGTGATATGAAGTGGCACTACATCTAGTAAATAAACTAATAAATCCATCAGGAGAATTTTCTAGAAATAACCAAGTGTAGCATGGAATAAGCTAGTTTGGGGAAATCATCTTCTTCTATATGCAACATATATACTATAGATACCATTGAAAGAGAGACTTCTTATATTAGACAAACTCTCAGATTTTCTAAAAATCCCTAATAAGGCTACCTTTTTTAAACAGACAACAAAATAATGGATCACCTATTTTTCAACTGACCATATGTAAATAAAGCATGACATTTAATTATACAAAGATGTAGAATAGAAAGTCTATACAAAACATAGAGACATAATTACATGGTGGACCAATTGCAACTATAGAACAAGAGAAAATAAGAGAATATTTTATATTGGTCTTTCTTACTTAGTATTGAAGATTTGGGATAAGCGAAACAATTAGGTCTCTAGAGACATAATGAACCCTCCTAGAATCTTCATTAACAACCTTCTCAAAGACATTAGGACACATTTGATCTCTTACAAAAACAAGCTTCTCCTCTCTACTTGAGACACAGATGGATCATCCTTTAAGCTACATGTGGCTACCTATTCTTAAGTTGTAATAGAAAAGTGTCAAGCCTCTATGCTTTAGCTTATAAAACTTAATCTTGTAATATTTTGATACTCTAAGGGTTTTAATATAATTATTTTTTATTTATCAAAAAACCAATTGAGATGAAGAGACTCTTGACCTCTATATGAAGCACAAAGAACTTTGCATAATGTAATACAACTCAATGCCATATAGGAAATATGTGAAGGAATCTCTTAAGGGATAGTTTTTTTATTTAAATTTAGTTTGACTTATATATGCTTGAACCAAATATGTTTTAACTAAACTATAATATAAAAATGCATCCATATTACCTTAAAAGGAGGTTTTATATTAAAATAATATCATTTATTAATTAAGCCTATAACTTAACCACTTTTATTGGATTGAGCTCCAAAACGGGGATGGGGAACAAATGATACATCTAAATATGCACACGAATAAAGAGGAGTTATAGATTCAATGCCTAATATATGACCAAGTTAGTTTTACAGGGTTGATGGTTAATGTTCATCTTTATAATAGTAATTCATAAGATTTGAGTTTTCTAGCATTTTTTCCTTAGTTCTTTTAAAAGGCTCCAAAAATATCAAACAAATAAGATTTGGTTCAAGTATAAGAATAGGATCAAGAGAGACATGACATAATCTACATAAGGGAGTATGATCTTATGTAGAGTTAATCTCTTATAGTATAATTCGATTACAATTTGGCCTTTATAAAGAATTATTTATATTAAAAAAGATTTCACAAAGTTTGAGAACATAGTGAATCTTTTTAAAATAATTTCTTCCATATTTAGCATTATTTATCTTCACTAGTTTGAATTTAAAGTATCTTTACAAGAAAAAGTTTTTACGCTCTCATTAATGTGTATACTATATATTTGAAGCTAGTTTGATAAACTCACATTACTTTAAATATAAAATCATTATTTATTAGCTATTTATCTTTAATGAAATTAATTGTATGTGGTTGTTGGAAGGAAATTTTTATCAAATTGTGAAATCAAACATAAAAGGTAACTACAAAGCATAAAACTAATTAAAGTAAATAGGCTAAATGGAAATGGATTTGCAATTAAATGGTGTATTTTAGTGGTTCAAGATCAATATCTTAATACATTATTTATAATTGTTAGAAGTTTAACTTTTGTTACTAGTTATAAAATTAATTGTCCAAACATTCTCTTTGGGGATTCTTTTCAGAGGCATCTTTTCCCTAATCTTTCTCTTTCCTTGCCTTAATTTCGAACTCTGGCAATAGCTCTCTCTTTATGCCTTTTAATTACTTTTTTTATTTTGCTCTGGTGTTTTTGTTTGGGCTTTCCTTTAAATGTAGTGCTTTAGTTTTTAAATTTTTAGTGGTATTGTGCCCAGTTTCTCATATGTGTTAGCTACCTTTTCAATTAGTGGTGTTTTTTATGGGGGTTGTTTCATCTGAGATGCTTAAAACCATGGCTAAGGATGTATTTGAAGGTTTCAATCATATTTCCATTTAAGAAGATAAAGTGGAGATTTCTATTTCAGATGATCCTCTTTCTTTGAGGTTTTAATCAGTAATAAACATTCTCACTTTTAGACATCTTTGTCCAGATGTAGTTAAAAAATTCATCAACTTCATCTAGAAGTTCATATGTGATATCCAAATTTTTGATATCCCTTTTCATCAATTCCTATTTAGATTTCATGATCAAGCAATTGTTCGAAAAATTCTTGATGAAATCCCTTGAAATTATGATGATCAATTGATTAGTTTGATGGAGCAATCTCCTTTAGTTGATATGTTCAATATTTCCTTACCTCTTACACATTTTAAGTCTAAATTTAGGATCTACCATTTAACTACTTTACGTCAAAAGTAGGAGAGGCTGTAAGGAATAACACTGGGATGTATCTAGAAATATATTATAAAGGCTTTAAGCATAAGTAGTTGCACTTCTTGAGGATTAGAGGGGAGTTAATAAACCACTAAAGAGACACTTTTCTTTGAATTATTCCTATGGGAGTAAAGTTAAAATTTTTATGAAGTATAAACAAATTTTATTTTTATGTTATAAAGGTTGATTATTAGTCAAAAACAGAAGGTATGTAGTTCCTATTCACCTTCAGTAAGCTCTTTTTCTTCTTCTTCAAAAATAATTCCTTTTGAAAAATTAAGATTTGCCTTAGAAAAATCTAAATTAAAAGGGTTAATATTGGGATCCCTAAATGTTTGTGAAATTGATACCCCTATGAATGATACTAATGAAAAACTTTTAGTGTTGGTTTTTCCAAAAGGATCTTATTTGGATAAGAGTCATATTATAATGCAGACCTCAAAGGAGATGTCGGTTTGCTCCAAGCTAAAAGGTCAAGAATTTAGTTCTCTTATTTCTCCTATAATTGATGGCTTTAATATTACTGAAAAGGGCTACTCTTCAAATATTAGGAATTATAAAGTGAAAATTCCCATAATTTAAAAGGGGTCAAAAAAGAGTTTGATGAATTTTGATCAGTTGATATGACAGCTCTTAGAGGAATTAGTAGATAAAAGAGCCATATTATATTCTAATATTGTTATTATGCTTATAGTTGTAGATAGCATTCTTAGTTCCTATATAGTTACCATATCAGTGGTTTATTCTAAAGTTATATTCTATAGTTGGAATGAAGCTTATTAGCAAAGAAACCTAATGCTTTTACGACGGTTGAGGATGCCCAACCTTGCCAGGAACTATAATTTGCTTAAGTTGGAACTATCAGGGATTAAAGTTACCTTAGGTAATTCATAAACTTGACTAGTTATGCTAAACTTATATCCTTGATTTGGATTTTATTTATGAAACTAAATTGCTAAGGAATAAGGTGAAGTGATTGACATCCATATTACATTTTGAAGTGGGCATCGAGGTTCGTACAAGATATTAGCTTTAGAAGGAAGATCTTCATGTGATGTGGTGGAGCTGTTGTATATTCTCTGTTAATTCCTAAATTTCTGCAATTAAGAAATATAGTAGAGAAAAGTAGAAGTCAATCCCATTAGGAATTCATGTTTGCTAATCATTGTGAAAGAAAGTAGTTAATAGAGGGGGAGAGTTGATCACTTTTTTAATAATAAAAGTAAAGGAAGTAATAAAATGAGAGTTTTCAATAAAATAAACCTTGGCTTACAATTACTTGCACCCTAATAACTACGATTGATCATTGGATCAAAATAATTATTTACATAATCATATATTTGATGTCATACTAAATATCAATCTTTTCTTAGGATTAGTTAATAAAAAACACATAATTCAATTGACTCTTATTGCTTATAACCTTAGATATGATCCAAAATTTAATTAAACAATATCTTTAAGAAAAGAAAGACCATCAAAGTAAGATAACACAACATTCACAGTTATATTTAATCTAGTTGAACACTTTTCCTAAAAGAAAATGATCAAAGGAATTGAGGTCCTTACAAGAGGTTGTAAGGTATTCGCTTCAAAAGGAAGATCTTCATGTGATGTGGTTTAACTATTTTATATACCCTACATTAATTCCTAAATTTCTGCAATTAAATAAATATAATAGAGAAAAGTAGGGGTCTATCCCACGGGGAATTCTTGTTTGCTAATCTTTATGAAAGAAAATAGTTAATAGAGGGTTTGATCAATTTTGTAATAAATAAAGTAAAGGAAGTAATAAAATGAGAGTTTTCAATAAAACAAACTTGGTTTACAATTACTTCCACCCTAAGAACTACGATTGATCATTGGCTCAAAATAATTATTTCTATGATCGTGTATTCAATGTGATAATATCAATCTTTTCTTATGATTAGTTAATTAAAAACACGTAATTCAATTGACTCTTATTGTTTGGCAACTTTAGATATGATCCAAAATTTAATTAAACAATATCTTTAAGAAAAGAAAGATAACATAACCTTCATAGTTGCATTTAATCTAGTTGAACACTTTTCCTAAAAGAAAATGATTAAAAGAATTGAACTTTTATGTATAAACTTTAATCTAACAAATGATTATTTCAATCAATAAACTAATCATCTGTATTAGGAATCAACTGAAGATAATCATAAAATAAAACCATAAAAAAGTCATTCAATGCTTGAATAAATGAAATACTCCACTACCTAATTGCCTCCTAAACTTTAAAGTTTCAAATAAGGCTTCCACTTCCTTCAACCAAGAACAAAAGACTTAGCCAATAATGGCCATAACCACAGCTAGCATCTAAAGAAAGACTAATCTAATATCCACTAAAGAAAAGAGGGTTTTTAGAAGTTAAAAATTGTAGCTACAGATGATTTGCTCATCTATCTTGCCTTTATTTATAAACCTATTTGAAATCTTGTGCTTGTGATTCTTTAGATCTCCATATCATAACTTCATTAATTTTTACCCATATTTTGTCAAGATAAAGTTTTAAACCACTTTTAACATTTTTTTTTTCATATTTGAAGTATGGAAATTGTAATTTACATTGTGCACAACTACATCTAGGATCATATCAGACTATTTTTCCAAATTTCACTTTAATTCTAATAGTCTGATCTCAATCTACAAAATAAAATTTTTTGTTAGCCAATTCTTTTTTATTCACCATTGATTATTTTTAAGATCTCTCTCTATATAAATTTGCAAATTTGAATTAAAGCCTAATTCTTTTTTCCAATTAGATATCTTTAATCGTTACCTTACAAAAATAAGCAAAATACTAAGTTTTGAACATATTAAAATAAGATTACAGAAGATTTTGAATGCTAAAAATAAGGTAAAATTATAAACATGTCATAATGCTAAGATCTTTCTCTCTTGATCATATAATCGTTTTTCCTAAGAAGGCTTTTATAATTCTAAATAGGAAATTCTTATATTTTTATGGGACCTGAACGCTTAGGAAAAAGTGGTTAGTTAAATTAGATTTTCTTAGAATGTTGAGGGCCTTTAGTACATTTTTTTTATATTGTTAAAGGATACTTTGATCTTATGTTCTCCAAATAATATAGAGGATGATCTAAATACAAAAATAGTCACGAAGGTTATATTAGTGTTAGTTCTAATTATGATCTTATGGATTTAGGTTTTACTAGGTACTTGTACAAATGGTCCAATCATAGATTTGATACAATTAATTTTATGGAACACCATCCGGATAAATTTCTATGAACTAGGGAGTATACGAGACTTTCCCCATGTATGATGGTGAGACACCTCATGTAGTCTTTAGCAATCATTTACCCATCTTATTATCCTTCAGTCACTCTTCTTTGTTTTTTCCTAAAGGTATCAAAACTTCCATTTTTGAAAGTATGTGGTTAGGACATCTTAAATTAATGAGTTTCTAACAAATTGGTGGAGAAAATATTGGTTTTCAGGTGAGATTTTACATTTTTTAATGTTTTTCAGGTACTAAAGAGTATTTTGAAGAAATGGAATAACATTACCTTAAAAAATTTTCAAAAAGTATTAATATTTTCAGTCTACTACTAAGAGGGCCAATGCTACTTATGATTGGAATTGATTAGACATATAGAAGAATGTTGGAAACCAATTGTGAGTGAATTTCAGGTGCAATGGAAAAATTGAACTTTTACGATTTCTGATCGAATCCCGATAATTGAATAAATTGAATAATTAAATTGAATCATAAAATAAGAAATCTTACCTGATTCAATATTCTCATTGAAATCCTTTTAAAGCTTTTTGATGTGTCAACCACGAGCTGTTCATGTGTCGAACCTCTGAAAGTATCTATAGAGTAGTTTCTTAACTTTTGAGAAGAAAAAATAGGAGTGTTAGCTCTCTTATGCTAATTCCCTATTTATAGGAAAAGAATTAGGGTTTTTAAATTTTTATTAAACTTAAATACCTTAATTATAATTGAAATCAAACTCTAATTATAATTAATTTAATTTTAATAAAATCAAATATCTCATATTTGATTCCTAAAGCTTCTCAAACTTTATAATTAAATCAATTTTATTAAAATTAAATATATAAATTATAATTAAATTCTAACTCCAACTAATTTAATTTAATATAATAAAATATCTATGTTTAATCATAAAGTTTCTCAAACTTTATAATTAAGTCCAACTTAATTGAAATTGATTTTCTCTTTTAAACTACTTTATATGTGTGTCTTATTAGGTTCCTAATATATTAGTAATGGTTATAAATTATAATTCTAATTCATAATTAGAATCAGTAAATCAAAACTCCTTTTAATTTATCTTTAATTTTCTAATTAAATAATTTATAATCATAGATCAAGATTGACGTCTAGTAACATGTCATGATCACCCAAATATTAAGAATGTCAAAGTGGTTTGATTTAACCTATCCATGCATGGTTACGATATATAATTTAATTCTTTCATCAACCAATTTTTCAATTGGACAGAGTATGGATATAATGTCTACTTTTTTGTATCCAATCATGTTCGCTCTTCATAATAGTAATCGATTTATAATTGATATTTAAAAACACCTTTTCAAATGTCAAGTCACTCTGGCCAAAGAATTCCATAAATCATTATTAAATAAGAATAGTAGAACATCTCTCTAATGACTTTAGAGTGTTGAATCTTTTATTAACTTACTCAAATATCTTCATATGATTCATAATGCATCTAGGTAATACTGATTAAATTATCATAGAATAGTTCATAAGTAGCATCAAAATAGAATAATTCGCATATGAGATACCTTCATAATCTCAAGTCGAAGGATCAATTATACAACCATCATTATGAGAAAATCCATACACAAATAAATAATAATTCATTTAGGAACCTTATAGTTGGTTCAGTTCGCTGACTTATTCTCTAGTAAGCACCCATACATTAGTATAAGTATCTTCTTACTTTAATTTATGAGATCAATTACTTTGTTTATAAGAAAGAAATATAATGTGTGCTAATTTCACTGTTTCATCAATGTCCTGTATTGATAAAACTACAACTAGGAATATTTAGGAATAATAAATAAATGTAAATTGAATCTTATAATTATGATCTCATCATAATTTCAATTATAAAGAAATTCTTTTGGAGATTTTGCCTTTAGTATTAAAACATCAAACGTAATTAACTTAATACATAAAGATAAAAATGCCTTTTATTAATTAAAGAATAATGTCATACATCAAATTGCAACCAATCGATAGCCAAGGTTACGTTAGATATGAATGACTTACCTTTATGCCTTTTTTCTTACAAGGAGTTTTAGATAGCTCTTTTTTAAATACAACTATATAAAGTTCTAATGCCAAATCACTTTTTTCCTTTATTCTATAAAAATTTCTAGCAACTGATGAGGCGTAATCTTTTTAAAATGTCTAGGTCTTTCTTAAGTCATGGTTGCTTGCTTAATGCTATCAATAAAAGGTTCATAAGACTAATTTTGAAGAAAAAGATTATTGACTGATTGTTGTTTGTAATTTATATTATAAAATTATCTCTAAAGCATTAGAAAATAGGTTAAACATAATCATGAATAAGTTGGTGGATGATTTTTAGTATGTTTTTGTTCTGGGTAGATTGATTAAAAATAACTCTCTTATAACATTCTATTTATTTCATTATCTTAAGACTCTTATCTCTATTTTTATTTTTTAATCATACAGACCCTTTTGGACAAGCTTACACGTGATAGAAACAAGGGTTATTTCCAAGGGACCATTATTTATCATGGTAGTTTGATTATGTCAAATTTATTCTTTATTGATGAATGCCTCTTATTCTCATTTTCTACTATCTCATGTGATATTTACCTTAAAGGTGTTTTTTTCTAACCTTTTTATTAGGGTTAGGATTGAAAACTAATTTAGAAAAATCTTCATATTTCTTTAGCTCCAATGATAGTTATATTAGAAACCAATCATGATCGAATCATGGGCGCAGCCGAAAAATAAAATTTTATGGTTTCCAATCGAATCCCAATAATTGAATAACTTGAATAATTAAACTTGAATAATAAAATATAAAATTGTACTTGATTCGATTTTCCTGTTGAAATCCTTTCGAAACCTTTTCGATGTGTTAACCACGAGTTATTCACTTGTCTAGCCTGTAACAATATCCACATAGTAGTTGCTTAACTCTTGAGAGGAATTAAGCATAAGTGCTAGCTTCCTTATTTTTATTCCTATTTATACAAAAAGCATTAGGTTTTTTAATTTCTATTAAAATTAAATGCCTTAATTATAATTAAAGTCAAACTTTAATTATAATTAATTTAATTTTAATAAAATCAAATATCTCATATTGATTAAATGATTTATAATCATAGTTTAATATTGACATCTAGCAATATGTCATAACCACCTAAATATCAGGAATGTCAAAGTAGTTTGACTTAACCTATCCATACATAGTTATGATATATAATTGCATCATCCAACTTTCCAATTGGACATAGTATGAATATGATGTCAACTTTTTTCTTTCCAATCATGTTCGTTCTTGCTAGTTAATATTTGATTTATAATTGATATTTGAAAATACCTTTTCAAATGTCAATTCACGCCGAATAGAGAATTCCACAAATCATTACTAATCAAGAACAGTATAACATTTTCTCTAAATTAACTTACTCAACTATCCCCATATGGTTTATACTGCATCCAATAACTACCGACCGAATTATCATAGGACAATTTATAAACAACATTAAAACATAGTAACTCCTAAATGAGATATCTTGATAATCTCAAGTCTAAAGATTAATTATACAACCATAATTATAAGAAAATTGGTAGACATATAAGTAAAATTCCATTTCAGATCTTTATAGTTAGGTCAGTTCTGTGAACTTATTCTCTAATAAGCACGTACATATTAGTTTAAGTATCTTTATACGTTTAATTAATGAGATCAATTACTTTCTTCATAAGAAAAAAACATAATATGTGCTAGTTTTACTATTTCATCAATATCCTGTCTTGATGAAACGACAACTAGGAATATTTAGGAATAATACATAAATGTAAATTAAATCTCATAATTATGATTTTATCATAATTTTAATTACTCAATAATTATTCTAGGGGTTATACCTTTAGTTTAAAACATAAAATGTAATTAACTTAATACGTAAAGATAAAGAATGCCTTTTAATAATTATAATAATGTCATATATAAATTTGCAACCAATTGATTGGTTGGAACGAGATAAACTAACAAGCTATTAGTTTAAAACCACTATTTTGGATACATTGGGGATACAACAGTGCCAGGCTTGTATTTATCTGGATTCCTCTTATTATGGATTCTAAATTAAGCATATTGACTTACATTATAAATAAGGTTCTAAAATACTCTTAAGTTTTTGGAAGAACAATCTACTCTCTTTTGATGGTTGTGAACTTCTCTTTGAATTTTTTTTCAGGTTATCCTTTCATATGTTGTGAATTTATTTTTCCTTCTAAAACTCTCTACTCTCTAATTGATAAAATTCTTTAGGGGATTTTGGTGGTGTGTTTATAAAGACTAATAATATTGATCGAGTAAGTTTGAATTCTTATTATAAATCCAAATTCTTTAGAGGTTCAGGGTTCGAAATTTTTTCTACTTTTAGTGAGGGCTTTTTAGTAAAATAAAAATGGCGCTTATTAAAAAACATTTTTCTTTATGCTCTAGATTATTCAGAGTCAAGTGTTTTTCAAATAGGGATTTGGTCAAATATCTGGAGGGGCGATAATCCCTTCTTCATATGGGCTAATATCTATAATTCTTTATAGATGTTGAAAAAGGCCATATATGGAGAATTTTTAGAGGGATTTTTTCATAAGATAAATTAACTTGGAGTTATATGTAAAATGGTATGTTTTTTATTATATGTGCTTATTACCAAGTTTTGGAGGATTCAATTCATAATGGGACTTTAGCTAGTAGTGATAGTTTCTCCTCTCTGGACTTCTAGAAATGTATTTAGAACATTAAATTGCTTGTTAAAATTTGAGTTATTATGTGGAGAGCTTTTAAAGTTTTAGAAAATTGAATGAATTACTTAATAATAAATATGATATAATAGGTAATCTATTAGCCTTAAATATCTCCTATACACACTTTTAATAAATAGATAAATCTTTAGACCCAAAATAGTCTATTTCACGCAATCAAAGACATTTGTTTCCTTGCTCCGTTTTGGTACAATCCACCAGAAGCATTTAGGAGGTACGAGTTTCCATTAATTTGTGGTAAGGAACAAAAGATGCCTCTCTTCAATAATGCAATTCCACTCCTTTCCTAGGATTTTAGCCATCAATAATCAATTGTTATTCCTACTTGGATCCTTTTAAGACCTCTTCTACTTAGATTAGCTTCTCCACTAGGCAATTGTGGTTAGCTATTTTTATCTTTTCTTTCTCTGATTACATGTCTATTTACTATCATTTTCTAGATTTTAATTGTATGTTGCTTTACATTTGATTTTAGTGTAGATTGTTCCTCCTCTATTTAGCCCAGCATATACCTGTGTTGCTTAACTTTTTTGACTTTCGCTCTCCCCAACTCTGTGCTATTAGTTCCTCTAAGTGTAGGATAGTTACAGAACCTTATTGTAGTATCACCGTCACTTTTCCCAAATGATTACCGAACTGAGGATATCAACTTCTGAATCACTAAACCTACAGTCATGAAGTGATCTACTCTTCCTAGACTTAGCAAAATGCATGCATTTAGGTAATAGGAATGTGAATTCTTCATGTGCTTACGTTGTCTGCTATAGTCTCTAAGAAGTTAATGACCTTTATTATAATTCTTTGAGATATTTTCTAGTTAATATTTGCTCTTTAATACTAAAGAACACTATTTCCTTGACTTCATTCACACTGTTCTCCTAATTTTTAATCTCCTTACGTTGCATTCCTTCCATAACTCTTTAACACAAAAACCTAATTTTATTAGGTAAACCATCCTAGTAGCTTTAGGACTATAGGACCATTGCATATCCTCTGTAATACAGATCTCGTTGATGCTTCACTAATAATTGAGCTTGACCTAGCTCCAAACAGTGAGAGAGTAGGAACATTCAAAGAGTAAATGATCACTACTCTGTTCTCCCACTTTACAAAGGGAGCAAGTTGGACTTAAGTTAAGGAAAGCCAACTTATCCACTGTACTAATTCTATTTTTCACTACCAATAATAATAAGAATGCCACTCTTAGTTGAAACTCTAAAATATCTTATACCATTCCACCCTTGGCTCATCCATTAGTAGTTTTCCCTAGCATATCTTATTTGTCAAATTAGTTATAGACACATTATGCCAAAAGTAGCAATCTTAGACATCTATATTGGGTAAATGTGTAAGGGTTAAGTTCCCAATTGCGGTAGGATATGCAATTCAATTCATCCTATTCATGTAATTGCATACTTTAGCATTCCTAGGGAAATTAGTTAGAATCATCCCAGCCTGTTGATTTTGTAGAAGTGGACCATGCCCTCTCTAATTGTCAAACAACAATAAGGCCTTTCTCCCATTACCTACTTTACAAAAGGTGTGGATTGAACCATATGCTTTTCCCCTTAAGGAAGTAGTCATTCATCCATCTTAGCCATAATCTGTCTGTATCTTTCAAAATTCTCCACAATCTCTTCAATATCAATACTTTATTTGTAACCTTAGTGGAGTGGATTCTTGACCCTCTTGCTTCCTTTGGCTTACATACCTTTGACCATTTAACAATGGCAAAAACTTTAATATCAAGTGAATGACCCCATAAAAAGTTCCTCATAATCCTTTCAATGGTTTTAGTGAAACCCTTTAATAGGAAAAAGTGAGAACTCTATAGAGAATTTAGTACAAATTTTATCAGTTGAAGCTTACCTCTATAAGAAAATCCTTATTCACCCAATCCTAGTCTTTTTTGAATTTTCTCCACCAAGGGCATACTTTCTCTAAAGCATAGTCTTTTAGTCCTTATAGGAAATCCCAAATAAATGAATGAAGGAAACTTCCTATTCATTTTTATCAATCTTAATATGTTAGGCCCGATTGAGCTGACATTTTTAAACAAGAGAAAGTGATTTTTGTTGAGGTTAACTGTCATGCCTAACAAGGTTTTTAAATGAGTAATAGTGTTCATCAACAATTCAACTGATTTTAGGTTAGCTCTGTAAAATATAACATCTTTAGTAAAAAAAGATTTATCACAGAGATTTTCTTACATTTTGAGTGGTATCTAAAGGTAAATTCTTTGCCCACTTTATCTTTTAACATTAAAGTTAAAGCCTTTATGTCCAAAATGATGAGGTAGGAAGAGAAAGGGTCTCCATGCCTCAATTGTCTAGACCCTTTGAAGGAGAGTGAAGGTGAACCATTAATTAGGACATTGTATGAAGTTGAAGATATACACTCCTTGACCCATCCGATAAAGATCCTAGGGAATCCATATACACCATCAGTTGAATAATGAATTCCCACTAAACATTGTCAAAAGCGTTTTGAAATTTGATCTTCATTATACAATTTCGAAAGGAATTTCTTCTAGTATAGTCCTTAAGTAGTTCCTGAACAATTAGGATAATGTCATTAATAAATATGTTCTTTGGAAATGCTTCTTAGCTATCACTAATTGGAGATTGAAGGACACTCTTCATTTTATTTGATAGGATCTTAGTAATAACCTTGAAGATAAAACTAAAGCATCAAATAGGTATAAAATCACCAAAATTTAAAGGACCAATCATAGAAAAGTTTTATTTATCTCCTTAAGCAAAACTCCTTTAATGAAGAATTTATGAATTGTATCCTTGACTAGTTTTCATATTTCAACCCATGACTTTCGATATAAGTAACTGTTCAACCCATCAATGCCCAAGGCCTTAATCCAATTCAGCTGAAAGACAGTTGTCCTTATCTCTGTATCTCTTATAGGCTTTATAAGTTGTCCAAATTCCACTACAATAACCTTTTTAGTAATGAAGTTCTTTAATTCATCAAATTTTAAGGATCCATTTTAGTTAGAGCCCATCTAAGCTTAAAAGTAGTTAACTACCCTCCTATGAGATTTCTTTTTATATAATGAGTATCCTACCATCCTGAGCTTGAATAAAAGAGATATAATTTCTATTTTTTCCCTCGCAATTAGAGAATTAAAGAAGAATTTTGAACATTTATCTCCATCCTTAAGCCAACTTATACTAGCTCTTTGTTTGATTAAGGCATTATGATCCTTAATTATTTAGAAATAACTCTTCAAGTTTTACTTCTTTTTATAGGTTATCTTGAGAGGAGATGTTGGGTATTTGTCAGTAGTTTTTTAAACTTTTCAATAGCTGCTTTAGTGGAGACTTCTCTTATAGTATTATTTAAGCTCCCTTTTAATAGCTTTTAACTTCTACGAGCATATGTATTGTTTAGTTCCGTTAGTAGGAATCTATATCCCTCTCTTTATAGCATCATGAAAACCTTCATCCTCTACCAGAATGTTATTTTATCTAAATAGAAAGATTCCAATATTTCTTTGAAACATTCCCTCTACTTTAAATAGAAAATGGTCTGAGAATAAAGGATCCATTACATTAGCCTTACTTTTAGGGACGTTAATTAACCACTCAGCATTAACCATGATCTTATCTAGCCTTTCTTAAATAAACCATCTACCATTTTCTTTATCGCTTTATCTAGCCTTTTTTGAATAAACCATCTGTCACTCTATTTATCGCTCTATGTGCACTTATACCCTTTATTTTTTAGATCAGTGATCACCATTTGTTTAACATAGGTTTTAAAGTCCTTTGAATAGTTCTTTAGGCTACATTTCCCTTATACCTTTAACCTATAGATTGTTGAATTAAAGTTCCCATAAATTATCTAGAACCCTGCACAAAGTCCATGCATCCTTTTTAAGTTACTCCACAAACTGACTCTTTGAAAAACTACGTTAGATACATATACATATGAGTTCTTAAGTGAAAAGTGTAGCCTCAAGTGTATCACCTATTCTGTTGAGCCTAATTACTTCACCTTTAAAAAATCTAAGTTATAACATACTATAATTCTTCCATAACATGGTGTTGATGATTAGTAACAAAATTACATTTGGCTCTTATTCTCCCAAGCTTATTCAAGTTCTCTACTTTAATTTTATTTTCCATAAATCCTAACATGTATGGCTTCTCTATGGATACAAAATTTCACAAAGCAATAAGCTTATTTGCGTTACTAAGTTCACAAACATTCCATAATAGGATCAAATTAATTCTGATTTTTTCTAGAGCCCTTATTTTTACTACTCATTTGGGTTCTCCTAGTGTTCACATATTGGAATTGCTTATCATTTACTTCATCTTTCTTGGATTACATTAGATACACTGTGGCTAGCTGATTTATCTTTAATAACTTTTTTATATCCTCCATTATTACCCCCTTGACTTTCCATATCTGTTACATTTGGACCATACCATTTCCTTGCTAATCCCTACCTCCTAAGTAGCCTTAACATTTTCTTGGTCTTGAAAGCTTGGTTGATCCAACTTTTAAAGCATTACACTGCTAGAGCAAGGTTCTTCTAATCCATAAGTTCATTGTAATCTCCTTTTATAAAATTCGTTTCAGTTGGATGCCATATATTCCCCTGAGATTTGGAAGATGGCTTCCATTGGAATGATACTATCACACTATCTTTAATTAAGTTATTTCCTGTATCTAGCCTTATAATAGGGATGTAATATGGGAGTTCCTTTCATTTAATCAACACTTACACACAAACTAGCATACAATTTTTCTCCTCCCAGTAATATTCTCATCCATATATGTAGGTTGGCCTAAGTAACTTGCAAGCATGTTAAGACCTTTTGTAGTCCAATATCCCAATAGAATACTATGAATGTTAATCCACAAAGGAATATTTCTAACCTTAATCAATTCCAATCTTATCTAAGGTTGCTACAGTTAGAAGAAGAGTGGAAGTTGAGAGATATGCCATAAAACCTCTTCTAAAACCTTCAAAGCTACTAATTTTAAGGTTAAAGCAATGATTAAAAAAGCAAATCAATTTGTTCATTTTAACCATGAAAATCTTAAATCGTTTAACTTTTCAGTTCAATTTTTAATTTTTGTTCAATTTAATTTAATAATCCTAATTGTTCAACATCGATTAGTTAATTAATTAATTAATCAATTTTTATAAACTAATTAATTTTTACAAACCAAAATAAACCAATTAGTTTTTATTTAACATTCTCCTTTTTTTCAATTAAAGTTCAAATTCTTCTATGGACAAGGATAGTCTCCTTCAATCATATTTTAAATCATTCAATTTTATTAAATATCTAATCGATTTTATGATGGTCAAATATCAGTTGAATCTTTTAAACCTTAAATCTCTTGTTTTACCAGTTTAACTTTTGGTTTAGTTTTTAAAACATTGGGTAAAAGAGAATAAGATCATATTTTCTTAAGAGAGAAGAACCTCTACTAGACCTTTATTCATCCAATGATATTGTTCCCATCTCTATATTATAGGAAAAGTAGATCTTTTGTTTATATAAATCTTATAAAGGTGATTTCGCAGCTATGGATTTCCTTCAACACTTTAATATTTGGCATTACAACTGCCTTCCCATCCTCCTCCTCTAGAGAACTACAATGCAGGGAGAGGTTTGAATGATCCCCCACCACCTGCTTCCACCTCTTTCCTAGGGAGGGTCAAGATGTAACTTTTCTTGCAATAAAGTTGAAGATGAGGTTGGATCCAGCTGAGAATTCTACTTTAAGATAGACACATAATGGGTTGATAATGGTTTTTATAAGTAAAGGATGGAGAGGAAGAAGAGGATAAAGGTTTAGTAGAAGAGATTTTAAACATTGGTGGTGTTATAAAGGTGAAGGGCGTTAATGGAAGTAGTAAAGTTTTTTAGAGTGGGATAGAAGGGTGAGAGGAGAAGCTTGGAAGGACAAAGGTGGAAGATCTGCAAATTATATTTGTAGGAAAAAAGTAAAAATAGCTTTTTTTGGAAGAAAGTAGCAAACTTCAATTACTAAAAAAGGTATTGAAAGTTAGGCGATATACTTGATTAGCTAAAATACCCTTCAGGGAAAGATGAGGAGACAAGGAAGATGAGGTTGAGAAGAGAGCTTGTAAATTCAGAAAACCAAGATGAGAAAAGAGTACATGAGGAGAATGAAACAAGAGTGAACATACAAATTAGATGGCTAGAGAATCATAGTGAGGACAGAGGAGGCTAGGTTAGCCGAAAGGTGGTTATCGGTTCAAGGACGCACGGTGTCCCTGCTTTTTCAAGGTAAGAAGGGATAGAGAAAATGCCTTGAGCCAATGTTAGAGTAAACGTGTTTATAAATGGTGAGAGAAGCTCTTGAAAGATGAAAGATGCCCTCCTTACAAGAAGGTAGCTAGTTAGAATAGACATTTCTTTATTAGATAAAAAATTGTCCTTAATGTGTTTTTTTAGAAGAATCAATAGTTCATCTTCTATTGATTAAAGATACTTGGTTAGCTCTTTAGTGGGGTTAAGATGATCTAGTCTTTTTGTCAATTCATTTAGTGATTAGGATGTCTTGCTGTTTAGGGATAGTTGTGGAGCTTTAAAAATAATATGATTTTCAATGACAAGCCTTCAAATTTAGAGTTACATTACTTTAAAAACTAGATCCTCTGAGGGAAAAAAAGGGTAAATGCAAATGTAAATAAAATTTTGATTCTTTTACAAATTACTTTTTATGCCAATGAAACTTCAAATTTTGATTTAGAAATGGTATTTTTAAAGAAAAAAGTGATTAAAATTCAAGCAAAAAATTGATTGGAGTTGGGGTTGTAATTTACAATGATAATTGTAACTTATTATTGGTGACACTTAAAATTTCTTTTTTCTTTATTTATCAACAATAGAATAAATGTGAGATATCTTTTAAAAGTTTGAAAGTTACTCTTTTTTTACATCCATCCAATGTTTGATTATCTAGGTGATTATTTTAAAGTTATCTCAGTCTCAAATATTCTGAGTTTAATTTTTATTGACTTTATTAAAAGTTCATGAATTTACCTCTCTTAGATTTATTCTTAAAGTGACTAATGGTCTTGTTTATATTAGAACCAAGTTAACTTCTTAGTAATTTGTTGTGGTTTATTGTTTCCGCTTTTTTCTAAATTAGAATATGAAGATGTATTCCATTCAATACTAAAGCATGTGTTTTTTTCTTAAAAAATGTGAATAATTACATGTCTCCAAGATTTATTTTGCCGCTTGTATATTGTGAATAAGATAATATGTGGGGTATAGCTCTTACATGTTGGGAGGACCTCATTGCAATAGGGGGCAACTGGTAAAATGTGGTTTGTACCCTAAGCCAAGGTTCTTATCCATCCAAAATTTGGTTAGCATGTTGGAGCATCTCAGATCTTCTGTTCTCCCCATTCTAATCCAACTCTGTGATAAGTCATTACATCCATCCATTGCAATAAATAAATAAGAATTGAATAGCTGGCATGGCCTAGGCACATAGTAGCACAAGATAAGAGGAACAAAAGATCAGTTCCCAAGCATTTACCCATTAGCAGACCCCACGTTTCATTGCCACGTCGCCATTGGCGCCCTCTAACGACTTTCAGTGCCTCCTAATATTTTATCGTGAAATATAAATTGTTCTATTTATGGATACATTAATAATAATAAATTTTAAAATAGAAAAATATTGAAGCTTGGAATAGTTAGTTATGAATATTATTAATATGAGATCATTCAACTGAGCAAACCTTTCATAGTTAGAGAAACGGATTTAGTCTTTTCTTTTAATTATCATATTGATGTCAAATCAGTTTTAGGTCTCTCAATTGTCAGGCTTCTTGGTAATTTTATTTCACCAAGAGTGACAGAGATGTTTGATTGATGGCTGCCAATAGGTTCATACAAAGTACGGAGCTTCCTAGAAACATCAAGTCAAGTACTATTAATATCTAAATGTCGTTTGCAGATTTCTCGACCGTGTTCACAATGATTATCATATCTTATCTCAATGCCTAATTAGTGAAATTAACACCTGTTTTTTTTATATGTCTACTTTGAATGGTTAAGTTGGAAGTAAATTCAATTATACGTTAATCTTTTTCTCATTTTAACAGTAAACTAGCCTCCTATTGACTCAAACATCATGTAATGACACATAGTAAATGAGAAGATAAAGGTCGTTGGGGTCGTAGAGTAGAAGGAATCAAAAGGGAGACAAAGTTAGCTTATGCATCACGTCTTATAATATAGAATGACTTTAATTAGGGAATCAAATCTTTTATTACGAAGATCTATTCCCTTTGGTCCTAATATATCTCAACCATCTAATTTATTACATTGAATGGTTGAGATTGTTAATTAGCCGCAAATATTGAAAGAAACAAAGCATCCAATATTGAAAGGAAACAAAGCAGCTGATAGCTCGCAAAATTGAAAAAGGAAAGGAAAACTACTAATAATTGTGACTGCCCACTTTGACAATGGAAGAGGAAATTTTGAATTTGGAGGAGTCCAAATTCAATGTCCATCAGAGGAGTCCAAATTGATGGCCATTCATGCTTTGATTTTGGTGGAGGATTTTGCCTATAAATAGGCCTTTTCATGCCATTCTGTAAGCTAGCTAAGAAAGCAACACGGTAGAGAGAAAAAGCTGAGATTTTCTTGGGTGTAATTGGGGCTTGGGTTTTAAGATAAACACTTGATTATATTTATTCTTTCATTTATTAGTGAATTGCTTGATCGTTGCCGCCCGTGGACGTAGGTAGAACATTGCTACCAAACCATATAAATTTGTGTGTGTTTCTTCTTACATTTTCTCTTATATTTTTTAGCAGTCCTTTTATTGTGTGTGTGTGTGTGACTCAATCGAAGAAAGATTCAATGTCTTTCCACCTAAATAATCTTTAAAAATTGGCATCAGAGCTCACGAGGTTGGAGATTTTAAGTCACAGTAATGGCCGAGAAATCAACAGGTAAGATTTCTACTGCTAAATTTGATGTTGAGAAATTTGACGTCAAGATGAACTTTAGTTTATGGCAAGTCCAAGTCAAAGACGTATTGATACAGCAAGGTTTGTGTAAAGCCTTGAGAGGGAAAGATGCAAAACACGTAATTATGAAAGATGAAGACTGAGAGGAGTACGACTTACAGGCATATAGCACAATCAGACTGTGCTTGATGAAGGACATTATTTCGTACATGGCGAATGAGGAGTCTGCCAAGAGCTTATGGGAGAAGCTCGAAAGCCTGTACATGTCCAAGTCCTTGCACAATTGGTTATATCTCAAAAAGAGGTTATTCAACTTCCGGATGAAAGGAGGAGTCTCTATGAATGATCACCTAAATGACTTCAATCAAATTGTCAGTGAGCTATATGGGCGAAACTCTTAAAGATGAAGACAAAGAAATATGTTTGCTTAATTCATTGCCTGAAAAATACGACTTTTTGGTGACCACGTTGCTGCATAATAAAGATACTATAGGGTATGAAGAAGTTAGTGCAATATTGTTGGAGCATGCTTTGAGGAGGAAGCTTGTCGATATGGACAAAGACTCAAACTCTGAAAGTTTGATAGCATGAGGTTGTCCGTTAGCCAAAGGAAGGAACAACTGATCTAGATCAAAATCACAATCTAAGAAAAGCGAAGTAGAATGCTATCACTGCCACAAGAAAGGACATTTCAGACACGAGTGTCAGGATTTCCTAAAAAATCGAGAAAAGGGAAAAGAAAAAGTCTCACCTGATAAAGCCAACGTCGCACAGGACAAGGAAGAAGACAGAGAGGTCTTCTATGTATAACAGTGAAATACCAGCATGGATGGATCATACACTTCGGATACTCATTTCACATATGCCTACACAGGGAATGGTTCTCTATCTTGAAGCCTGTGGAGAGAAGCGTTGTGTTGCTCGGAGATGATCATCAGTGCAAAATCATGGGGATAGAAACTGCGAAGATCAGGATGTTCAATGGGGTCATTCGCACTCTATCTGACGTAAGGTATGTCCCTGATATGACCAAGAATCTTTTCTCAATTTCTGCATTAGATAAATGTGGATGTAAATACACTGGTGTAGATGGTAAAATGAGGATCACTCGAGGAGCAATGGTGGTGATGAGAGCAACATTGATCGGAACATTGTGCAGACTACATAAAGATGTAGTCTCTGGATCAGCTGCTGTGGCATCTACTATGTCAGATGCAGAAATCACTAAACTGTGGCACATGAGATTGGGCCACATGAATGAGAAGGGGTTGACAATGTTGAGCAAACAAGGTTTGCTAGGAAACTAGAGTACATCGAAGCTTGACTTCTGTGAACATTGTCTAGCGGGAAAATAGAAAAGAATAAGCTTCAGCAGAGGCACCCATATCACGAGAGGTACTCTTGACTACATACATTCAGATTTGTAGGAGCCAACCCAAGTTCTATCAAAGGGAGGTGCACATTACATGGTGACCTTCATTGATGACTGCTCGAGAAAGGTATGGATTTATTTGCTGAAACACAAGAGTGACGTGTTTGAGACTTTCAGACAATGGAAAGTCATGGTTGAAAAGCAGTAAGGAAAGAAGACTAAATATCTTCGTACAGACAACGGACTTGAATTCTGCAGTAGGGAGTTCAACGAATTTTGTAGCGAAGAGGGCATTGTTAGACATCTCACTCTGCTCGAGACTCCGCAGCAAAATGGAGTTGCAGAGCGTATGAACAGGATGTTAGAGAAAGTCCAGCGTATACTATCTAACTTCGAACTTAGTCAAGATTTATGGGCAGAAGCTATGGCTACTGCTTGCTATTTGGCAAACCACTCTCCACATGAGGCACACAGATGCAAAACACTTGAAGAAGTCTGGTCAGGTAAACCTGCTAATTATTTTAATATAAAAGTTTTTGGATGTCCTGCCTATGTACATATTGACGATGGAAAACTTGAGCCACGTTCGAAGAAAGGCATTTTTCTTAGATACGCACAGGGTGTCAAAGGTTATAGAGTGTGGCTTCCAGATCCAAAGTTACCCAAGGTGAAGATTAGCAGAAATGTTGTGTTCAATGAGATGGCTATGCTGAAGCCACAAGAGAAGAAGGAACAACTCACTGATCAGGAGGATGTTCCTAAGCAGGTGGAGTTAGAGACTAGAGATGTTCGAACCTCGGAAGATTTTTCAAAGAATAGAAATCAGACAAATGAGCCTACAGAGGAGGTAGAGGATGTGTAAGAGGCACAAGATGATGAGGATGATGAGGAGGTAGCTTAGCCCTCCATAATTAGAGACAAACCTCGCAGACATATCAAATTGCCAAGCAGCTTGAGAGATTTTGTTACTATGGCCTGTGTGGCAGGTCAGGAGATTGATGGAGTAAATGATCCAAATACATACCCTGAGGTGATCACTAGTGCAGAATCTTTCAAGTTGATGATAGCTATGCAAGAAGAGATGGAGTCTCTTCACAAGAATTAGACATGGATTCTTGCTAAACCTCCATCAGGCAAAAGGATTGTAGGATGCAAATGGGTCTTTAAGAAGAAGGATGTTATCCTAGGGGTAAAGGATGTGAGGTACAAGGCATGACTAGTTGTGAAGGGGTTTTTGTAAGTTGAACGTATTGATTTTAATGATGTATTTTCTCCTGTTGTAAAACATACACTGATTCATGCATTGTTGGCTTCAGTTGCTCTATATGATTTGAAGTTGGAGCAAATGGACGTGAAAAATACTTTCCTCAATGGAGAATTGGAGGAGACAATATATATGAAGCAACCTGAAGGCTTCATAGTGGGAGGCAAGGAAGATCATGTTTGCCTATTGAAGAAATCACTGTATGGCTTGAAGTAGTCTCCTAGACAGTGGTACAAGTGGTTCAATGAATTTATGGTTGGACGTGGCCACTCGAGGAGCCAATATGATAGCTGCGTCTACTTTAGGAGGTTAGGAGATGGCTAATTCATCTACCTGTTGTTGTATGTAGATGATATGTTAATTGTAGCTAAGAGGAAGTCCGACACTAAGGTGCTGAAAGCAAAATTAAAATGAAAGTTTGAGATGAAAGATTTAGGAGGAGCAAGGAAAATCCTTAGTATAGAAATCAAGCTTGATCAAGGTGGAAGCAAGCTTTGGTTGAGCCAAAAGACCTTTGTTCAGAAAGTTCTTAATCGTTGAGCCATGCGAAACCTGTAACTACACCTTTAGCTGCTCACTTCAGACTATCTGCTTCTTTAAACCCGGAGATAAAAGAAGATAAAAGGTACATGTCACACGTACTCTATTCTAGTGCAGTTGGTAGTTTAATGTATACTATGGTATGCACTTGTTCAGATATTGTACAAGCAGTCAGTATAGTCAGCAAGTATATGGCTACTCCTGGCAAGGAGCATTGGTTGGCTGTGAAGTGGATACTAAGTTATCTACATGGGACGATAGACTCATGCTTGGAGTTTGGAAGGAGCAAGGAGGGTCTGACAGGATATGTAGATTTGGACTATATCAGAGATCTTGACAGGAGGAAGTCACTATTTGGGCATGTCTTCACTCTTTGTGGTACTGCTATATGTTAGAAAGCAGTCCTGCAGCCTACAGTTACGTTGTCCATAACTGAGGCAGAGTATATAGTGATCACAGGAGCTATTAAGGAAGCTCTGTGGCTGAGAGGGTTGATTAGAGAGTTGAGTAGGAAGCTCAACAAGGTAGTCATCCATTGCAATAGTTAGAGTGCTATCTTCTTAACGAATGATCAAATGTTTCATGAGCGGACAAAACCCATTAATGTGAAGTATCATTTTGTTAGGGACGTGCTGGAAAGTAAGGACATCGGTGTTCAGAAAATCTCCACTCATGATAATCCTACGGATGCAATGATGAAACCTCCCGCAGTAAACAAGTTTACGTTATGTCTGAACTTGGTGGGCGTATGTTATCGGTGAGATAGCCCTTCGGGGCATAATGGCAGTGACAATATTGGTTGAAGCAGTTTTGGTGAGGGATTTGTGACCAAGGTGGAGAATTGTTAGTTGGCCGCAAATATTGAAAGAAAACAAAGCACCCAATAATGAAAGGAAACAAAGCAGCTGACAACCCACAAAATTGAAAAAAAAAAGAAAACCACCAATAATTGTGACTGCCCATTTTGACAAGGGAAGAGGAATTTTTGAATTTGGAGAAGTCCAAATTCGGTGGCCATCAGAGGAGTCCAAATTGATGGCCATTCATGCTTTGACTTTGGTGGAGGAATTTGCCTATAAATAGGCCTTTTCATGCCATTCTTTAAGCTAGCTAAGAAAAAAACACGGTAGAGAGACAAAGCTAAGATTTTCTTGGGTGTAATTAGGGCTTGGGTTTTGAGATAAACACTTGATTGTATTTATTCTTTCATTTATTAGTGAATTGCTTGATCGTTACCGCTTGTGGACGTAGGTAGAACATTGCTACCGAACCACATAAATTTGTGTGTGTTTCTTCTTACATTTTCTCTTATTTGTTTCAGCAGTCCTATTATTGTTTGTGTGTGACTTAACCGAAGAGAGATCCAACATCTTTTCGCCTAAATAATCTTAACAGAGATCTTACGAGAATACGAAGAATTGGATAGTGAAAACACAAGATCTGCTTCCTTAACTAAGTGGCCTCCCTTTGTTGGTCATGTCTTTTTTATTGAATTGAAGTTGACCTCATCCTCCACTGTTGTTGTTCTAGATTTTTTAAAAAAATTTTTCATGCATTTTGTATAATAAGTTACTTAACAAGAAAAAAGGATTTTAATGTTTTAAAAACCGGATGAAACATCGAACTAGTTAAGGAAAAGGTTTAAAATTTAAAAGTTCAATTGGTATTAAACCGCTATAAAACCAGTATATAATAAATAAAAAGTAAAAATTATAAAAATGAGTAAAAATATGATATAAAATAAAATACTTTATTAAAATAAAAATACATTAATAATGTCTATTAATATGTAATAAACCAATATTAATCTAATAATTTAAATTAAGATTGGTTTTAATATAAAATTTAAAATAATAATTATTATTATATTTCTATATTATCATTTTTAAAAAGACTCGTAAAAGTTGAAGTATGTTTAAAGAAAGTCAATAGAAAGGACTCTTTATTTTAACTTTTTTTAATGTCCTTTGAGCATACTTCTTTATATTTTAAATATGGGTTAATTATCAAAAAAAGCCTAAATTTTTGTCAATTTTCAATTATAGCCTAAACTTTAAAAGGTAGCAATAAAATGCCCAAACTTCAAAAAGTGACAATAAAATGTTCAAAACTTTCAATTTTCTTCAATTTTAGCCCGATGTTATCCATTGTTCTCCTGTTGTCCTCAATTATTTGTTTTTTGTTTGTTCTTCTAACGTCCCAAACTATTCTCACATTACAACGTATTACCTCAATAAGGTCGTTGAGGCTACGTAATCTGATTTAGGTCAATTTTAAACTTAATGGAAATACTAACGTCAGGCTAAAACTAAAAAAATTGAAAGTTTGAGCATTTTATTTCTATTTTTTAAAGCTCGCGTTAGAACTAAAAAAATTGAAAGTTTTGGAATTTTATTGCTACTTTTTAAAGTTTGAGTTATAATTTAAAATGGACAAAAGTTTTGGCTTTTTTATGTAATTAACCTTTAAATATTATATTTTAACACATTCTTAAATCATCTTAAGCAAAATTACTAAAAATAATAATTAGTTTTTAACAATAATAATTTTAAAATTTTCAATTAAAGTATAGAGATAAATAAAGAGCCTAAATTTTGATAAATATAATTTATTAGTGAGATTAGATAAAAAAATATTAATTTATTTTTAATAATAATAATTTAAAATAAAATTTTTATTTAAAACATAAATTATGTGGAGAATTGAGAAGAAAAGAAAAAAAAGTAATTGAAAAGTGAAAAATTTTCTCAACTTTCGTTCAATTGCTTCAATTTGCATTAATGAAAGGTTAAAAAGCTCTGGTACATTCTCTCAAAAGGTACACAGGCTGGTGTGCAAAACTTGCCATTGGCCTTGCATTGACATATTCTCAAAGTGTAATGCCAAGTTTTTTTCCATAAAATTGTCCAATTTTTTAAGAAAATTGAACGATTTTTTACTCAATCAGTTGCTTTTTTCTTATAAAGGTTATGTTTAAAATTAGGCCTATTTACATTTATTTTAGTTAAATCAATGGGTTGAATCTGATTTTAAAAACATTGAAATACAATATCAGGGAATCCTTGGTAGGATTTGATTTTCAGTGAATCTTAAACTAGAGGGATTTAATTTAATTATAGATGGCAATAGGCAACTTATGGACTTAGATTCAAGTATTTTCAATAGATCAACCTACGAGTCATGCTTAAGCTCAAGCCAACTCGAGATTTAACTATACCTTATTTTGTTTAGAAGAATTAAGTCTCAAATAAGCATAAGTCTAAAGGGTCATTTGGTTCCACTTCTGTTTTTCTATTGTTATTTTTGGTTTATGTTTCCTGTTTTTGGTTTTTGTTTTTTCTTTAAAAAACAAAAACATGTTTTGTTAAGATTTGTAATATAAAAATTAAAAACAAAAACCTGTTTGGTTGAAATTTGTAATAGAAAACTAAAAACAAAAACAATTTTGGTTTTATCATCCTATTTTTATTTTTTGTAATATACTCTTATGTGTAATAATTATAATATAATATAATATATTTTTAAATTAATTAATTATCATTATAACTAAAATTTAAATATATGCGAATCAAATATTATTAAAAATTACATCTTAATTATATATAATAAAATTACATAAATTATAAATTATATTAAGTCATTCTAATCAATAAAATATGCCCATCATATTATAATTCTTGAAAACATAATAGTACTCTCATTTACAAAAAGAAACATAAATCAATTAGAAATAATATAATCACTCCACATTTGTCTAGCAATTCTATCTCGCTTCCAAGACATACCTCGAAGTTGCGCAGGAGTAATATTATACTTCATTTGAGAATTTGCGTTTTCATTTTCACTTTTCCTAATTTGTTCTTCATTTTCAACACAACTTTCAAATAATTCATCGGTTTGTCCATACATTATAATATAGTTGTGTACAACACAACAAACAATAACAATGTATTTTTGTTTCTTTATATCATAACTTAGTATGTTTTAAGTATAGGAAATCTTGCTTTAAGAACACCAAAACATCTTTCAATAACATTTCTTAATGAAGAATGCCTGTAGTTAAATAATTCCTATAGACCTTGAGTTCTTTCTCTGTATGTAATCTCACAAATGATATCTTTCACCTCAGTATGGTAAAAGAAATCCAGGCATATTAGTGTAGCCCGAATCAACCAAATAGTATTCGCCTAACATATAAAGAACATAATATTAACAAAAAATATTAACAATGAATCATAATTACTATGTTTATTTGAAATAATATATTACCTTGGAAGCATAGGAAATTGATTTGTTAGATTTGTCACTATTTCTAAAAAAACTCGAGAGTCATTTGCAGTACCTTCCCATCCAACCATTATATATGTACAACGTATGTCAAATGAGCAACAACGCAAAATAATTTGGGTTGGATTAATTCTTTTGCCCCTGTATGTTATTTGTTCATCGATCGGAACATGTGCATCAATATGTGTACCATCTATTACTCCTACATAATTCTAAAAATTAAAATACATATTAAAATAATTATTAATCATAAGAACATAATTAAAATAGTAATTAAATATATGAATGTACCTGAAAATATGGAAAGAATTTTGAATTATGTTGAAT
>JANZXR010000172.1:38428590-38440492 GCA_027575705.1 Erythroxylum echinodendron | reverse complement strand
TTTACCTCAAACAACGCATGATGAGTAAGACAATAATCGAAACACGATCGGAAAATGCGAGAGAAGGAGTCGGAAAATTCTGAACCGTAAGGAAAGAAGAGAAATGAAGGCGCGAGGAGAGGGGAGGGAGTTCGGTGCAACTTATAGCCGTTGGATTACCGACAGAACACAACATTCTGTCAGTAATCTAGGTTTCCAGAATACGCGTCCGCTGACAATTACCGAGGGACAAGACCATTCCATCGGTAAAAGCGCGACATTTTTATTACGGTAGAAACTCAAATACCGACGGAAAAATTATTCCGTCGACAAACTAGGTTTCGGTGCCGACAGTTATCGACGGGAATATCATCTGCCGTCGGTAGCTGTCGGCAAGTGTACCGATGGAATATTAGTTCCGTCGGTAACATTTGTTCATAAAACAGTTACCGACGGACGTTAGACGTTCCGTCAATATAGTAGGGTTATATCAACGAAGGGTGAAAGAAGATGCCGACAGTTACCGACGGAAACTTTATGCTATCGGTGTATCGTCCCTTCTTCATCGATACGACGACGTCTGTAAATAATTTACTAACGGAAAAGACTCTCCGTCGGTATATTGTTCAAGATATGGCGATGGAATTTTCGACCGTCAGTAAATGAAAACTAAATATTGACGGTAGGTTTTACGTCGGTAAATCGGTGAAGCAATTAAATTGTAGGAACGATTCCCGCATTTTTCCCATCGTCGTGACTTTTGGCGTCGCTATTTTCTATCGGAGATTTTGCACGAAAGTTTTTCCTACAGTATTTTCGACGTATGTATTTTCTGTCGGTAAAACATTCTATTTGCCAACAGAATATGTACGTTCCGTCGGTAAGTGTCGACGGATTTTTTTCCATCAGAAATATTCCGACGCTATTACGTGATTTTCTTGTAGTGATGGTATCAGAGCCATCTAGCTCAATTCTAAAACCTATATAAATAGAAGTAAAACCATGGACACTTTAGAAGATATTCCTAGTGAATTAATTGAATCAGAAGGCAATAATGAAGAAGTTGAAAAAACAATACAGGTACAATTAAATGATATTATCCAACCAGTAAATAGATTAACATCAAGAACAGATACTATTGAACAAAATATAGGAAATGAACAAAATATAGGAGATGAACAAAATTTTAATATTACAGGTAAAGAAATTGACAAAGATGAAATTATTTATAGATATGAATCTGATCAAGTTATTTTTACTGAAATAAATAAACCTAGTACTAGCGGCACTAAAGATTTAAAAGAAAATATAGAAGCAACTCGAGGATATAAAAGGAAAAAAGAACATAATTTGAGAAAATTGTGTCCTATTATAAAAGGTAAACCAGATTCTTGTTGATAGATTGATGGTACTACAAAATTGTATTTTTCTATAATAATATTATTGTAATAACTTACATACCATATATATATTTAAAGCTTCCATATGCTATTCTTATTTGTAGAGGTTTTTATAACTTTTTCCATATAGTTAATACTATTTTTGATGCAATACAAATGGTTGCATCTGTGTCTATATAAGCATTGATTAGTTTATTCTGAATAACTATTTAAATAAATATTGTATTGGGATTCAGTTTATGATTCTGATGATTCTTTGTGATTCATAGTAATAAATTGAAGAAATAGTAGAATTAGTAACATTATCTGATTCAATGGGTTCTAATTTATGTTTAATAGCAGAGTGTAATATATTGACTTTTGGTTGATATCTTGATTTTTGTTTATTAGGACAGTGATTTGCATAATGGCCCTCTTCTTTACAAATCCAACATCTACAATTTTTCTTGTTTTGTGGACAGTCTTTTTGTTTAGGTTGAAATGTTTTAGGTTTAAATTGTCTATATCCTTGTTTCCTAAATTTTCTTCTATAAAAATAACATCGTCTTCATTTATATTTGGGATATTTTTTTCCATTTATATGGTTTATACCTATATTTCTTTTGTTTATACTTCTTCTTATATTCACATCCATATTCTTGGGGTACTTCTGTATTTCTTTCACAACAAGATAGATTAGTTTTATGTTTTAATGTTTTTCGTAATTTGGTTTCAAGACATAGTTCTGCTAATAATTCCTGTGTGATTTTTATAGCACCACCAAAATTATAAGCAATTTTATTTTGATCCCTTTTTTCTTGAAATCTTTCTGCTACTTTTTGATTAATGGGATATGGTAATTTTTGCATAAAAACATGTATATTTTCTTGTTCGTTTCTTGCTAGTTTATAATAATATTTTTTACATATTACAAATGTAATGATCTAAGAAACATTGACTACATATGCTCATATTATTTAAATGCCATATTGCTTGTTGTCTATTTTCCTGAGAAACTTCCAGTTGATGTAAAACAATATCTTTCCCTAAAAATTCTTTATATATTTCACTGGAAACGGCATGAAAAGTATGTACATCTGTTTCAGCATTTTGATATTGTGATGTATTTTTTAATGATGCTTCATTATCTGTTAAAAGGGTTTGACCTATGCCTTTAGTTTTATAAGTAATAAAATTCCATAAATGATTTTTATTGATTGTTTCTCCAAAAGGTTTATCTATTTGTAATAATAATTGAACTTTGTTTGACCATTCTAGAATTAGTTGTTCTGGATCTAATACACAATCTTTATCAAGTATTTCCTTTGTTCCTAAGGTTGTATGTTTGGGATGATATTCGAGAGGATATTTTCGAACTTTGGATCCTTTTTTATATCATCGGTATTTTCTGGTGTCCAGCTGTATATTTTTGGGTCTAAAACGAGAAAACAAATTTCAATGAACTTCATAAAATTTTTTGCAAATAATAGAGAACAACATAATAAAAATAAACAGAGTATTAAAGATGAATGCATGGTTAATTAATGAAATATTGTATTTGATCCTTATAATTTTCTAAATCTTTTTGTAGAGAGTGATAAATTGCTTTAGTTAAAGCTAATGTTTGATTTAATTCTCGAAAACTAGGTAGTTCGTGTACAAAATGTGATTCATAAAGAAATGAAATTTAGACTGAAAGTTGATTAATTTGATTTTTATACTATTGAATAAGAAGTTTTGTATTATTTTTTAAAGTTTTTAACATTTTGAGATTTTTGAAATACAATCACTTGTTGAATCAACATAGATACTGTGAATCGGTACTTTAAATGCAACTGGTAATAAATCTATTCGCCACTTCCTCAGTGTCTTGAGTAGGTCTACTGTTTCTTTTTTATGAGTTGTATACTTGAGTTCTGCAGGACTAAAAAGTCCCGTTTGCATAGTTGCAAAGTAAATACTTTTTGGAGCTGGGTGGTTTTGCCAAAAGGCAACCTGCCCATGTATCTATACTGGAGTCCGTTTGCACCAACAATGTATCTTTCGGAAGATAATTATATAAGAGTGGAAGATCCTTATAGAGAGTTTTTAATTTCTGAACTGCAATTGTATCCTGCTCTGTCCAATTCCATTGACGCTTTCTGCTGCAGCCTTAGGAACAGAGGGAATACTTGATATAGATTGTGTATTAAATCTAGAACAACTAATTCTAGAAAAGGATCTAAAGTTCGAAAATATCCTCTCGAATATCATCCCAAACATACAGCCTTAGGAATAGAATTTTCTTATTTTGTGGACAGCCTTTTTGTTTAGGTTGAAATATTTTAGGTTTAAATTGTCTATATCCTTGTTTCCTAAATTTTCTTCTATAAAAATAAGGTCTTCTTCATTTATATAGGTTGCCTTTTGTCAAAACCACCCACCTCCAAAAAGAATATATATATATATATATATATATATATAGTGGCTTATAAAATTTGATAACGTCCTAATCCTAACACGTATTTTCGTTAGCAAAGTGGTATCAGAGCTTACATGCTATCCCCATGGTCCTAGTTTCGAATCGCCCCAACAACCAAGGGCTTTCGCAGGATTATGGTGGAGACAAAGCTGTGCAATGCGATGTCTTAATGATCTTGCGCCCGCAGAAATGTGGTGGGCTTATAAGATTTAATAACGCCCTAACCTAACACTTGTTTTCGTTAGCAAAGACATATATATATAATTAGAATCTAGTAGTTACAATTTTTTAAAAAATATATCACGTTAATATGAAGTTTTAAGATAATAAATATTTAGTTATGAAATCAAAGATCAGTTTAAAATGTCAAATACTGTTTATCGTTGATATAGTTTAATCATTTAAGATATACAAACATCAAATATTACTTATGATATTATTATTAAAATTATAAATTTAATAAATTTGAATTTATAATATTGCATCATGCAAAATTAATGCATAGATGTATATATATTAGAAGTAAAAGTAAATAAAGGCATATAAAATTTTATTGTTCATGTATTTCAATCGTTCTGAAATCTAATTAGATATCAAATTATGATAAAAATTTCTCTAATTTTATGTGTATTACATAAATGTCAAAATTTTAAGATAATAAATATTTATTTATAAAATAAAAATTATTAATTAAAAGCATATTTAAATCATTTTGATACTTGAGTATATTAAAAAATATAAATTATAGTTATCCAGTTCATAATTATAAATACCTAAGTACATATGCATGTTAGAGATGTGAAAGTAAATTAGCATATTAAAATATTTTTATTCTTTAACATGTGTTTCAACTATTTTAAAATTTATGTATATTAAAATCTCTTCATAATATAGTAATTATAAATATTGAAATAAAGTATTATGTAAAATTAATACATAAAAGCATATTTATTATATGTTAAAATATGTGGAATGTGTATAATATAATAATATAAATAGTGACATGAATATGAAGTTTTAAATACATATAAATTAGACCAACTAGAATTATTTTCATTAAGATATGTCATATTAATTACACATTTTGGTGAAAATAACTCATATTTTACACTTAAAAATATTTTTTAAAACATATAGTTTAGAATAATTAAATTTATAAATCAAGGTATAATATAAAATTATATACAGTTTTATTGTGCTAATTAAATATCTTTTAACAAAATAAGATCCATTATAATTTACGTTCATTCTTTAATAATAATGTATAACTTACATTAGCATTTATTTGCATAAATCAATTACATGTAGATATAATATAAATCAATTTAATATTTTTAAAACTAGAGCTTATTACATTTATTAAAATATATTAATCATGATAATGTTATTATAACTATTTTTTAACGTATTTGTGTACTAAAAATGAATTTACTAATAAACTTACAAAATATTAATTCCCAAAATAAGTAACTCTAATTCCTTTGATGAATTCAAGTCTATTGTTTATTCTAACTTTTTTATAAGGTGATCTCTAAAATTACAGCAAGCATGCTTAAGGCAGTTTTTGAGATGATGGTTAATAATAACTAAAATGCGTTCATATAAGGAAGGAGGATATGGGAAAATATATCTATTGTCTAATAACTTTTGAGAGGGTACCAAAGGAGGAATTCTCCACCAAACTGTGCATTCAAAAGTGACTTCAGGAATGCCTTGGATTGTGTGGAGTGAAGGTTTATTCTTATAGTGTTAGAGGTGATGGGGTTCCCCTTTACATTTATTAAATGGGTAGAAGCATATATAACCACCACTTCTTATTATGCATTAGGGTGAATGGGGTACCAACAAGATTACTTAAATGAGCAACAGGTCTTAGGTAAGGTGAACATATGTCTCCATATTTGTTCATCCTTTTGTATAGAGGTCCTAACTCTATTGATGCACTACAATGTGAATAAAGGAAAAGGATTCAAATTTCATAGCAAATGCAAAAAGGTATCTCTAATCAATCTATAATCTGTTAATGACCTTTTACTCTTCAACAAGGCTCATCCTAATTCAATTGAGATCCTAATGTCCTCTTAAAAGCAATTTGAAGAAATATTAGGATTAGTAATCAATTTTGCAAAGAGTCTTTTTATCTAGCTAATAGTGCACAAGGATTAGAAAATAAGATAACTGCAATCTCTGGAATAATCTCTATTACACTATCTAGGCCTACCTATCACTATAAGAAGGGTTCGTTTATATGATCCTTTAGTTGAAAGAACACAACTGAGATGAAGCTTTTAGACTAATAAATTTTTATATTTTGGGGGAAGACTTTAGCTAATTAAATATATGTTGAATTCCCTATAAGTTTATTAGTCTGCTAGTATTTTTGTGGATAAAAGAATAATGAAGGAAATAGAAAAGTTAATATGAAGGTTTTTGTGGGGAAAGTATAACTTTGAGTGAAGGTTAATGAAATTGAGATGGGATGAGGTTTGCAAGTCTAAGAAACATGTGGCCTAGGGATAATCCCTATTACCACTACCAACAAGGTATTGATACTAAAAAATATTTGGTTCATTATGTGCAATAAGGATATACTGTGGATCAAATAGGTTCACTCATATAGTTTTAAAGGGAGATTATTGTGGTCCATTTCTCCTAAGGACTTAAAATCTTAGTTTATTAACAATCTGATGAGGCTAAAGGAAATTATGGAGCCAGGAGTTCACTTGGTTTATTAACAATCTGATGAGGCTAAAGGAAATTACGAAGTCAGGAGTTCACTGTAGAGGGGATAATGAAAAGAAAGCAAACTTTTGGTATGATAATTGGACAGGTCATAGTCTATTAATTAGAATTCCTATAGCAGTATAATGTTGGAGCAATCTCCCACTTAAAACTAAAGTTTGTGTAGTTATTGCTGGCAATAGGTGGAAGGAATTTCCAAATCAGATGATGCACTTAGTCCCCAATTATGCACCTAATTGCAGGATTCAGGACATCTACTTTTGGCTAAACCAACCCCTTAATTCCTTTTCTAACAAGGCCTACAGGGAGTGGATTGCACAATGACAATATAAATAGTAAATTTGCACCCTATAGTCTAGCATAAGATCTTAAGACCCAAAACCTTTTGTTTCCTATAATTGGCTACATTGAACAAAAAGATCACGATTAATAGACTTCAATTTTTAAATCTAGACAACAAATGTGTCCTATGTAGGGATGACTGTGAAACTAGAGATCACCTATTTTTCCAATGCCTTTTTGTAGCAAAGAATTAAAGAGAAAGGTTACTGAAGATGGGAAGGGAATTTGCTTATTGACATACTAAAGAAACTAAGAAATATGAAGACTAAACCAAAAAGAGATAGGGTTATTTACATTATCTCCTTTGCTTCTAGCATTGAGGGGATATAGAAGAAGAGGAATTTGAGAATTTTCAAATGTAGAGTTCGTTCAAATCAAGAATTGATGAACTCCCTAATTATGAAGATAAGAGAATTGTTTTTTTGTTCTCCAATGAACTTCCTAATTGTAGCGAGAATATTGGTAGAGCATGGAATCTAGTATAAAACTTCACAATCCTAAACATGTAATGCTAATTGTAAGAGGAGAAAATAGATTAAGAAGTTACCTAAAAGATGAAGCCTATAGCTGCTTTATTGAAGTTGTCCTATTGGAAGACTAGGAAGCATCGTTCGCATCACTTGAAAGATGGATGAAGTACATCAGGGTTAATGGAGAAGAAAACATTAGAGATTCTGGAAGAGTGCCTTTGGACGATTATTAACTGAGATCCCATTTGATATAGCTTGTGTTATGACATGTGGCCACTATTGAGCCACTACATGTGAGTACGTAACTTGTGATATGTGTAAGGTTGTGTATGTTAAATTTGGTTCTTTTTATAAAGCATGTAAAATTTTCCAATTATTCATTAATATATTTTAATTTTTCAAAAAATAAAATATCAAGTAAAATTAAAAATAATATTCATTTATATAAAGCAAAATTGATTTCAAAATATTCATTTTCAAATATTTTAAAATATTTTAATAATTATTATTGTGACATCCCATGTTCGGGGTTAGACCCCAAAAGAATTGAGAGTACAGTGAGAAATTAGAAGTGCATTTCATGCTCATGCATCATAGTATATTCACACACATGAGAATATTTATTTAAGGTCTAAGAATTGTTGAAGGCCCAGAGTTGATTCAGGATACCGTTGATAAGGTAAAATTGATCCGTAGTAGAATTAAAGTAGCATAATATAGACAAAAAATCTATGTGGATCAACACAGACGAGATATGGAGTATCAGGTTGGTAATTGAGTATTTCTGAGAGTATCACCATAGCGAGGTGTACTGAGATTTGGCAAGAAGGGTAAGTTAAGTCTGAGGTATATTGGTCCATATGAGATAATTGAAAGAATTGGACCATTGGCTTATAAGTTACCCTTGCCTTCGGAAATGGCTTAGATACATAATGTGTTTCATGTGAGTATGCTTAGACGGTATCGATCGGATCCAACTCATGTGATACCGACCCAGGAGATTGAAGTCTTTAGTAATCTAAGCTATGTTGAAGAACCTGTGAGGATAATTAGCTATTAGAGTAAATAATTAAGGAATCAAGTGATCCCAATGGTGAAAATCTTTTGGAGAAATCACTCCACTGTAGAAGCAACTTGGGAGACAGAAGAACATTTGAGAAAGCAATATCCCCACTATTTCCTCAATTAGGTAAGAATTTTAAGGACGAAATTTCTTAATGAGGGGAGAATTGTGACATTCCACGTTCAGGGTTCGATCCCAAAAGAGTGAATTAAGAGTAAAGTGAGAAATTAGAAGTGGATTTCATGCTCATGCATCATAGTATATTCATACACATGAGAATATTTATTTTGGGACACATTATAATAATCGCACATTCATTCATTGACATTTTCCAGGTATTATTAATTGTTAAAAATGCAATTAAAATGCTAATTGTGAATTATTTGCGTTAAAAATTTATTAAGAGATTATTAGTATTATTTCGAAATTTTTGGTGAATTTTAGGCAATTTTTGAAAATTTAAAATATTTTTGGACTAAAAAATTGATAAATGGACCAATTCTTGTGTGACACGTGAACTGATTAAATTGTGACAAATGGATTACATATATGGTGGCATGTGGCTTACATGCATGGTGACACGTGGCTATTAATTATGGAGCACACGTATATCATGTTTTGGTTAGGAAGAAATAATGTAGCTTTTGTTCTTCATCGAAAACATTTAACAGAGAACTCTTTTTTTGTTCCTTATCCATCACCGAATATCGACTTGTCATTTTAATTGGGTGTCATTGATTCACTCTTATTGCTGGAAAGGGTAGCTGAATCAAGTAAATGATTTTTAATGATGTTTGAATTTGATTGAATTGGTTATGAGAAATGGAGTAACTAGAAATAAGTATAGAAATGAATATATATGCTTTGTTTTGTTTACTGTTGATATGCAGGAATAGTGATGTGTATTTTTGACATGATTTGAAGTGAGTTTAAAGATAAGGAAAATGAGTTGGGTGAGGTAGTGGTATAGACCTGATAAAATGAGAAGTTTATGATGAAATGAGGTTGTTGTTGGATATTACAAAACAAACATGCAAAAACAAAAATGCATAAAAAAAGGAATGTGCGTGAAGGATATATGGATTTTTGATGTTTATGTCAATTTTGGATTTTTGAGTTGTTTGGTGTTAATAAGCTGAAAAGGGGAATAGTATAGATGATGTTTTCATGCTTATTTAAGTGCTTCTAAATTCTGTTCTGGCTTGTGATTGATACTATTCATGAAAACAAAAGTTACAGAAGAGAAAAGAAGAAGAACTATACATGTATGATGTTAGTGTTTAAGTCTATATATGAGCAACTTAATTCTTTCTGTGCTAACTTTTTCTGTTACACTCCAAATGACTTGCTAGTTGAACCAATACACTTTTAAGACATTATTGTTCTTCCCTATGACAAATTAGAATAATCTAAACTGATTTGAAAAACAAAGTGATTGTATCATAGTGAGGAATTGTGCTGAAATCTTGAACTGGAGAAATTTCATGAATCACGCTTCTGTATTTTGATCTTATCTTGAGATATAAATTTTCAAATGAGTTAATTTTTAGTTCATATGAAACTAAAAACATATGTTTATAGCTTTTTTGAAGAATTCAAATTGAAATTCTATCCATAAGAGCTCTCAAAGTTAGCTAGAAGCTGAGAGTAGAAATCTGTGGAGATATAAGGAGCAGTATGGAGTATGGTGATCATAAATTGCACGATTTTATTCGAAGGAAGTATTGTCTGAAAATGGCTGGTTATGGTCAAAAATGGCACGATTGGAAGAAAATCAAAGAAGAAGAAGAGCAGTGCAGTTCGGTGTAGAAGATGAAGTTTGAGTTTTAGAGAGAGAAAAGGTGGTGTTTGTATGTATGAATTATGAATTGGAGTATTTCATTGAAACAGTTGTAAGGCTTTTGCCTATAACATTTGCATGCGAACTCCAAATGACTTGAAACTTAGATCAATGGATTCATAAGATAGTTTTCTTTCTCTCGATAAAAATTTAGAGCTATCTGAATTAAATTGAAAGTGATTGACAAGATGAAAGTATGGTAGTCTGCTGGAATGTTACGAATTGGAAAATTTTCATGAACATGCTTAGGTATTCTGCTTATAACTTGATCTGTAGATTTCCAAATAATTCGATTCCTAGTTTAGATTAGACTAGAGACATAAGTATACAATTTTCTTTATGAATTCTAATTTTTATTTTGTCTCTAGGACTTTCAAATTTGGCATGAATCTGCATCTTAGCTTAGGTTGTAGCATTACTAGGGATAGAAATCATATCCTGTGGTTATTGAATAACCTGTATTGACATACGTTGAATTAGACTAAGGTGTCTTCATTAAAGTTGTAGCTTATTCTCTTATAATTAAATTGGTATAAAGTTTGTAATTGTTGGATAGCTGAGATGAAAGATACGAGTGGTAAAATTGGAGGGTATATACTAGCCAAATGTTCAAATATATACAGTCTGTGGTATTGTGAGCATAACTCATAGTTTACTGAATCAAATTAGATGATCTTGGATTCAGTAGAAACTTAAGACATGGTTGAACAATTTTTCAAAAAAAGTTGCCTAATTTTGCTACTTACTTTATCAGATCTAGTATGCAAAATTGACCCACATGTGTATTAGAAGAAAAATCTGAAGTGGTCAATGAAATTGTTTTGAAATTGTTTTGTTTTGGTTCAATTATCAATATACATGGTATTAATTAGGGCTTTGATATCTGAATGAATTATTGATAAGGATCACAATAAAGTACCCCAGAATTATCATTGAATATGCATTGTGCATATTTTATATAAGTACATGTGCATAATGGAATATTTACATTAGTGCAATAATGTGATAGATTGTAAATGTGTTATGTATGTTTTAGAGGAGTACATCAGACACCAGTCAGACATTGTCAGACCATCTAGGCAATAGCTTCTTGGAGTGTACTGTGAGTCAACCTAGATTAATTTCCTAGGATTGATTTAATTTGATTTGTTAAGCTTCCAATTATTGAACTGCTGTGATTATTTTTGAATTTCAGACTTAAAGTCCGAAGAGTATATATTTGGCACTGTATTGGAAGTGTTTTGATTTGTTTGATAATTCTGGTTGTATTATGCTATATGAATTCTCAACGAAAGTTGAATGCTGGACTTAGGTCTGATGATTATGAAATTTTGATTGTGCTTTATATATGAGTGTGATAAGTGGTAAATTCTGAATTGATGCATTTCAAAAAATGCATGCTCAGATAAAGACGTTGTGACCAGAGTGGCCAGTATCAAGCACTTGCACATAGAGCTTTGTTCTGTGATACATGATTTGGCACGTAGAGTTATGCTCTATGATATATGTTTCTGATTGAGCCTAATGGGCCAATATTTGTATATGTGATAGGCACTTGGTCACAACATTAATAACGAATGTGGAGTCTCATATGCATCTGTATGTGTTTATATATGATCTAATTCG
>JANZXR010000172.1:38400907-38425921 GCA_027575705.1 Erythroxylum echinodendron | reverse complement strand
TTTCCTTAATCTCTCTTTGAGCTCATATGTACTGAAATTTTGGGTCCTAACCCTTAATATGAGAACGGGATGTTACAGGTATAATGAAAAAACTGCAGTCTGATAAGTTTTTACACTTTTAGTTCACCCTTTACTTATTAATAATATATTTTTTATTTCTCATAACTACAACAAAAATATAACATCTAGTGAAAATCTTCCCAAAACATAGGGTCTAAGGAGGTTAAGTATTATACAGCCTTACCCTTACCAGGTAAAGAGACTATTTCTAATAGATCCACATTCTGTTTCCAATAGATCCATATAAAACGCAAAGTAATGATAGTACAAAATATAAATTAATACATATAAATACAAATATAATACAGTACATTATATATAACATATAAAATATGGTAAGGATTAACAATAAAAGATAAAATAAGTAAATAAACACACCAATAAGAGAAAAGACAAGTATAAGAATAAATCAAACCAATCATTACAAGAATGTAATTAGAATAAATAAGAAACTGCTTAGGCTAAAAATAAGTAAGAGGGAAGAACAAAAGACCCAAAGGAAAATGATTAAAATACTCAAGAGAATGATAAAGACACCTCTAAGTAAGATCCCTTATCCGAATCCTAGCATGACAAAATTTTTATTACGTGCCATGTACTCGGTAAGATCCAGCAGAGGCATATCATTCTTGATCACTTTCTCCCAATCTTTCTTTGGCTTTCCTTTTTTTCTCTTACAGTCTCCAAATACTATTTTCTTATATCTTTTCACCAGAACATTAGGGTATCTCCTTTTAATATGTTCAAACTACCTAAGCCTCGTGTCTCTTAGTTTATCATTAAGACTGGCCACCTTTAATTTAAAAAACAGATAGGTGGTACAAATTATTTAGTGAAAATGCTTCAACATCAAAAAAATTCACTATTAGATTACTTAGTCAAACAACTTTCACATCAGGATGTGAATGCAATTAAAGTATTTTTATAATGTATTGATATAAAGAAACAAAATAATTTAGAACATCAAAGACTCAATGATCTTATTTACGTTACTTATAATTTGTGAATGACGAACATGTATTTTATTGATTTGTTTTTATTTTCTTAATTTTTTATTATTAACTTTATAATTCTTTATTATGTATTCGTAGCGCTTACTAAAAAGAGAATTTATGATACAAGTAATATTAATTGTATTGATCATACTAATTTTTTGATCGAAGAGGAAGAACCATCGCCTGATATTGATTATAATAAATTTGAAAAGGTGAGTTGTGAAGAGAATGCATTGTCATAACAAATTAATTAAGAACATCTACTGATGGCAGTTGATATCTTATTTGATCATATTTCATATTAAAAGTGCTTTATATTACAAATTTACAATAGAGAATAGTTTTATACATTACTAATTTATAATTTATTTGAATGTAGTAAAAGAAGTTGATGTAGATAATTTGGATGAAAGCATGGTTTACGAGTCTTTAGATAGCATTGAAACTTTTAAAACTTTTAACAATGATAAGGCATAACCATCTTCAGATATAAAATTTTGATTTTTATTATTATTCTAAGTTTTATGTTAAGTTTTATGTTAGATTCAAATTTGGTTTGAATTATTATATTTGACTTATTATAAGTTCATTATATATTAATAGACATTAGTATATTTTTATTTCAATAAAAGATTTTTACTTATTCTTATAGTTTTTGCTTCTTGTTTATTATATACTAGTCTATAATAGTTTAATACAAGTTGAAAATTAAACCTTAAATTTTTTCTTTAACTAATTTGATGTCCAGTCTAATTTTTTAAAACATTGAGTTATTATGTTTGTTGGTTATGAAATTACTTTGTACCTTCCATTAAGTTGTTAACAAACAAGAAAATATGGGTTTTGTGAATGCATGAAAAAATAAAAATAGAACACAATATTTACATTATCACTATCAATAGAAAGAAGCATATATAGTTTTTTAGTCACAATTTTAGTTACAGAAATATGCTTATATATTGTCGAAGTGAATGTAATTAATTATAAAACAAACTAAGGTAAGTTATTTTGTGAATTTGAAATAAATTTCTAAAATTTTTTATAAAGGTTTTAATGAAATAAATACTTCTAATTTGTATGAAATTAGTTAAAAATTATAAAATGAATTTTATTATACAATTTGTATGTAAATTAGATGTGGTAGTGATTTTCTCAACAATGAAATGGGTTTTGCTATGTTAATTAAAATAACTATTAATTGAATTATGTTAAATAAAAATAGTATTTTAATTATTTTAATGAGTTCTATATTTTTGTGTGTTGGTTTTGAAATTGACTTAAGGGAGGCTTGTAATTACTATTTATGGAACACAATGGAGACAAGACTTTAGGATACTCTAACATATAAAAGTGAGTAATTATAATAGTTATTTATTGTCTTACATCATCATCATCATCACCCAGTCTGAAATCTCGCAACAAAGCGGGGTCTGGAGAGGTTTGATAGTACTCAGCCTTACCCCTACAGAATAGAAAGACTGTTTTCGGTAGACCCACATGCGATTAGGACATTAAGAAAAAAGTAGTATAGTAATAATACCAAAAAATACAAATAAGTAATGCAGGTTAAAAGAGTAAATAAATAAAACTAAAATAAATAAATAAAATTAAATACATAAATGCATAAAAAAACAAATAAATAATAATACTAATGATACTAATAATAAATACTTAATAACAATGAAAGAAGTAAATAAATAAAATAAAATAAAACCAAAGAAGATATGAAACAAAAACCAAAGAGAAAAATAAAAAACAATAAAAGGTAAAAAGAAGCTTCTTTGTTTAGCTGTTAAATAGATGGAGAAAAGATTGTTCTTGTCGAGGAAGGTGCTGAGCAAACCATGGTGCTTGCATAGAACTGCCAAAATCCAAGACAAAAACACAAAGAAACAGCAGTTCTAATACCAACATCCCATTTTGTTAACTAATAAGGAGCAGAGTGATGGCATCAAATGGGACAAAGTCATAGCAAACTACAGGCAGAAAACAATTATACTATTATAGCATAATTCATCCATCTTACACTCTGCGTATCTCCAATGACACAAATTGATGGCATCAAAACAAGACGAGCAAAAAGCACAATAACACTTCCAAATGAGCAGCACAATCACAATCCACAACTCATAATTCTAATACTAGAAGGGCTATGAGGTCACATAACACATTGCAATATGAAATGATAAAAGTTGTCCAACCGTCATGATCAAAATCACACATAATTGATGCAACTAGCCCGAATCCAAAACCCAGCTGAACAATACTCCCATAGGTAAAATCGAGCAAAAGACAGAATTGAGAGTAAGAAAGCGTACTTGGTATGGAAATTCTGGAGCAAAAATGAAGCAAAAATCAAGTGAAAATCACTAAACCCTATTTGACATTGAACAAAATTAATCCATGTATAACACTCAAGAAGTTGATTGAAAAAGTTACCTGGGTATTTCAAACTTACCCATCTGTTGAAGATGCATTTGCAAAACCCTAGTCAGTGATAATAAATACAACTGAGCATTCCAATTTACTTCAGCATCCTTCTTTTGCTCGGTCAGCGTTGAATCCTCTTAGTCCAGAGAAGCATGAGAGAAACCAGGAAGTTTGCTTAATACCAACCTTGATCGAATCACCATTTTCGTACATCTTTGAAAAATATGAAATGGAATAATGAACTATAAATGTGGTAATATTGTTATTCATTTGCTTGTTTTGTTAATATGTTGAATCTCATTGAAAAGGGAATATTATTTCATTATGGGGGACAAATTGAAAGAAACAAATCTTTTGTCTTCATTAGTGGGAGTATAATTTTAGTGGAAGCATTAAATGGACACTGAGATTAAAGAGTCATTGAGCAGGTTGAAGTTTAATTTGATATGAAAACTGAAAAGTTAATTTTATTTATAACAATTATAAACATAAATTAAACTAGACAGCTAATTGGTAATAGAAACTTTTTTTTCCTTGAACCATCCTAATACTTCGGTTACTATGCCAAATTTTCGCTAAGATGCTCTACTATTTCTCATGATCAACCGGATTCCACATTATCAAGCTAATTGCACCATTTTTTTTCTATACCTCGAAGTCGAAACCAAAACAATTCTAATATCCAAAAGGTTAAGGAACACTGGTATTACACCTAAGTTTGTTCTCTCACTCATAAAGTGAAAACCCAACGAAAGGATTACGCTAAACCCTTGGAACTGCTTCAAAAATGGCAAGGATTTTGTCCATTGAAACGACGTCATTGGTAGGAACGCCTAGGCTAACTAGTAGTAGCAATCTTCTTCTTCCTCCAAAATTGTCAACTGGAACGAGACTTGTATTGACTGATAATTGGTATTGGATGTCTTATATTATGTTAAGAATTTAAATGCAGTTCAATCCTGGCTAATTGTTTGTCTAGTTCAAGGGTTATTGTAGACAAAACAGAATGATCTCCCATAATAGATTTGGTTTTACATTGGATTTTGGCTTTTGGTTTACTCGAGAACTTCAATAAAACCTTCCTAGGAGACACATAATATGCTTATGCTTAATTTCACGCTTAGTTGTTCGGGAAGCATCCAGAAATTTGGCAGAAATGCAATTAGACAAGTTATACGTTCTACATGAGTCCTCTAGTATCTTAAACTAATGACCATTGCATTGCCACTGGTCGTGTCAGCTTGGAAATGAATATATTGTTTCTATTAATTTGGACCCCTATGGAGAAGGCAAATCTTATGCACCTAATTATTAAATAAATATTCTATACATATTCACTCTATTGTACCAGCATATATTTTTCTGTTGTAACTGCATATCTTTCTTTTGTAACTTCTTCCATATTCTCGTCACTCATTGTGTACATATATCAAATACACTCATATAATAAAGTTGAGCTTGAGCTTTTACCATCACTTATTTCTCTTATATGGTATCAGAGCAAAAAGTCTCCAACGAGCACTTCTTTCTTCGATTCTTTTATTTTCTTTTTTCATGGCCTCTTCAATCTCAACTTCAGCAGACACCTTCACCTTCCCCACCTAGACTATTTCTTCCAACTTACCATTTGGCGAACTTGTTGCCATCAATATCACCCATCTCGTTCCCATTAAACTCAACCCCAACAACTATGTAGCCTGGGCTAAGCAGATGGAGTCTCTGCTTATTAGTTACAGTCTTCAAGGCTACATCATTGGCATCCTTCCACCACCTTCTCCTACTTGTGTTGTTGATGGTAAAGAAATAGAGAGCTCTACTTATACTCACTGGTTCTGATAAGATCAGCTCCTTTTGATGGCTCTTTTAGGCTCCTGCGACAGTAATTCTCGTTCTGTCATCTCACAAGCCACCTCCTCTCGTAAAGCTTGGACCCTGCTTCGCACTATTTTTGCCAATCGATCTCGGTCTCATGTACTCCATCTGAAGGAAAAGCTTTCCTCCATGTCCAAAGGCACTGCCTCTATTTTAGAGTACCTTCGATCTACTAAAATTCTTGCAAAAGAACTCTCCTTGATTGACTATCCTCTAGATAATGTAGATCTTGTTCTCTACTATCTCTCTGGCTTAAGACCATATTTTAAGGACATTGCCACTGTCTTGCGGGAACATCCTTCTCCTCTCTCCTATGATCAAATTTATGAACAACTACTCAACCATGAGCTTCAACTACAATGGAATGAAAAACCTTTAGCCAGGACCATCTCTGCTCACTTTGCTCATAAAAAACCCTCATATGGAACCAGCAAGTTGAAATTCTCTACTCCTGGGAGTCATCCAAAGTCCAACACTTCCCAGCAACCTTCCACTCCCAGACGTCAAGTCAATGGTGTGGAAAAAAGGGTCACATTGCCAGGTTTTGCTTTAAAATTGATAACAATCCCAATGCTATTTCCCCTATGAAGCCATCTGCTTATGTTATTAACATGCAGCCCTCTCAAAATCACTGGCTCTTAGACTGTAGTGCCTCCCATCACATCACCAATGAATTTTCTAATCTCTCTCTTATCACTGAATATCCAGGTTCAGATCAACTTCACACTATCAATGGTAATACCCTCCCAATCTCTCATACTAGCACTGTTACTTTACACTCTTCTCATGCTTCACTTACCTTGCCTAACGTTCTTTATGTTCCTTGGGTTAATCAAAATTTATTATTTGTCTGTCAACATTGTCACCACAATAATGTTTCTGTTGAATTTTTTCCTACTTGTTTTAAGGTGAAAGCTATGGGAACTGGGAAAACACTACTCCAAGGACCTAATGACAATCACGTCTACAAGTTACACTTATCTCCACAGCACGCCCTTGCTGTCACCTCTACACCGTCCACTATACTCTGGCACCATTGTCTTGGTCATCCTGCTTCTCGCACTCTTCATCATGTCCTCTCTACTCATCAACTTCCATCTTCTAGCAACTCCTCATTTCCTTGACTGATTGTCTTCAAAATAAGAGTCACAAGCTTCTTTTTTCAAATCTAGTCTTACCATTACAACTTATCTATGCTGATGTATGGGGGTCCACTCCTTTTCCATATATTGATGATTTTTGTTTTTATGTTATCTTCTTGATCATTTCTCTTGTTATGTTTGGCTCTATCCCATTAAAAAAAATGATGTTTTCACCATCTTTCCTAAATTTAAGGCTTTAGTTGAAAATCAATTTAATTCAAAAATTGCAACTCTTTTTACTGATAATGGTGGTGAATTTATCAAATTACGGTCCTTTTTATGTGCTCATGGCATTTCTCATCTCACTTTACCCCACATACACTGAACATAATGGCCTTGTTGAGCGTAAACATCGCCATCTTGTTGAGACTGCACGCTGCCTTCTTCATCATGCCTATGGCCCCGTATGTTTTTGGTTCTTTGCTCTTCAAACTGCTACTTATCTCATTAATAGAATGCCTGCCTCCCCTTTCTCTGTGTTATTTCACCACTCTCCCAATTACAACAAATTAAGCACCTTTGGATGTCTTTGTTTTCTATGGCTTAAACCCTATTCTCCTCATAAGATTGCTCCTCGCTCTTCACCGTGTGCCTTCTTAGGCTATTCTCCCTCCCAAAGTGTGTATCTTTGTTATGATCTGAACTTCAAAAGATTTATTCCTCCAGGCACGTTGTTTTTATTGAAGATAATTATCCTTTTTCCAAACCCTCATTTACTAAAGACATGACCCTTCCAACTCCAAACTTATCTTTTAATCCCATCATCTCGTCACCTCACACTATCCTTCCCTCTTCTCTTAATCATCCTCCTAATCGGACCCTACCACCATCTTTACCCTCTACACCCTCTCCCGATGCCACTAACTCTCCTATTGATACTACCGGCTCTTTTGACCCAGCAGTGTCTCCCTGTTCCCAAGTTTCTTCACTAGGTTTGGAAATAACTCAACTGGAGCATCCACCACCTAATCTTCTTGGCACTCACTCAATGGTCACAAGAGCCAAAGTTGGCATTTTGAAACCCAAAATTGCCTTCTCTGTTGAGCGATATCCGTTATCCAGTAACATTGAACCAACCTGTTTCTCACAGGCTTCAAAATTCCCTCACTGGCAGCAAGCTATGACTGAGGAGTTTAATGCACTCGTCTTTAATGGCACTTGGGACCTTGCTCCTCCCCAACCTTGCTTCAATGTCATTGGCAACAAATAGGTTTTTTGCATAAAGCAAAATCTTGATGGCTCTATAGCTCGATATAAGGCTCGCCTTATTGCCAAGTGTTTTCATCAGCATCTAGGCCTTGACTACAATGAGACATTTAGTCCTGCCATTAAGCCTCAGACTATTAAATTAGTTTTTACTATTGCTCTCTCTCTTGGTTGGTCTCTATGGCAAATGGATGTCAATAATGTCTTCCTTCATGGCTCACTATCTGAAGAGGTATATATCCGTCAGCCTCCTGACTTTATTCATCCTCAATTCCCTTATCATGTCTGCAAACTCAAAAAGTCTCTTTATGGGCTCAAACAAGCACCACGTGTATGGTATCATTCTCTTCGTAACTTTCTCCATTCCTTTGGCTTCACCAATGTACTCACGGATACTTCTTTATTTCTCTACAATCATGGTGGGGCTCTTGCCTATTTCTTGGTTTATGTTGATGATCTACTATTAATGGGCGATTGTCCAGTTTTTCTTGAAAATTTTATGGCAGACTTGTCTAATGCATTCTCTTTAAAGGATCTCGGCATGCGGTTTTCCATGCTTGGTGCCAAACCTATTTCTACTCCAATGTTTCTGTCAACAAAATTTGACTGTGATTCTCTTTCAGCTGATGGCACCACCTATCGAAGTATTATTAGTCGTCTACAATATCTTGCACTCACTAGGCCAGACATCTCCTCCTCTATTAATCGCCTTTCTCAACACACACAATCTCCTACACATGATCATCTTAACGCTGTCAAAGGCATATTACGATACTTAAAGTCTACCATCCAACATAGCATTATTCTCAAACCCACCTCTTCTCTCACACTCACTGCCTTCTGTGATGCGGACTAGGCAGGAGATTCTACTGACCGTCGCTCTACTAGTGCTTATGTTGCCCACATTGGTTCTAATCCCATCTCATGGGCTTCTCCAAAAAACGTTCAGTGGCCAAGTCATCCACTGAAGCGGAACATCACACAATTGTATCCATTGCCACTGAAGTTCTTTTGCTCCAACAAATCATCAAGGAGCTTGGCTTCACCATGCCTTCTTCTCCCCATATTTTCTCAGACAACATTGGTGCTACCTATATGTGTTGTAATCCTGTTTTCTATTCTCGCATGAAGCATTTTTCCATTGACTACCATTTTGTGCATGAACTTGTAGCTTCTGGTGCACTCCGAGTTTCCCATATTCCATCAAGCATGCAACTAGCGAATCTACTCATCAAGCCGCTCAGTGCCCCTAGACGTCTCTCACTCACCACCAAGATTGCCATTGTCCCACCTCCATCTTGAGGGGGCATATTAAAGGAATATTCTGTACATATTCACTCAACTATATCAATTTTTTTTTTGTTGTAACCGCATATCTTTCTATGGTAACTTCTTCCATATTCTCTTCCCTCTCTGTGTATATATATCAGATACACTCATACAATAAAGTTGAGCTTTTACCATCACTTATTTCTCTTATACTAATAACCTATATTTTCATTTTCTCATAAGCAAAAAAAGTAAATAGACTATATTGGGATTCAGCTACATCATCCTGAGGGGAGGAATTTTTCCCTCAATCAGTGACAGGTTCTATCTGAGAATTTACCATCATCAGTTGTTAAAAAGTACCATAGCCGCTGCTGGGCTTGAGACTCCAGCAGCCTACCTTCAAAATCAGGCAGGCTAGTCCATTGTGTTGGAGACTAGGAACTAGAAGGGCCATGGTGACGGTGGGACCTTAAGCTAGTCAATCAGTAATCGGTCCTTATGTTAGGCCTCCAAGTCCATCCAGAAGATCTAAAACCCTGATTTTCTCAAATATCTCTACTTCGGCTCGAGCTCTCAAGTCCCTAAGCCTCGAAGTCCTCCCCAACGCGCGCATCCTTCTCACTGCAATTTCCCTCACTTCGTCAGCTACTAAAACTGTCTATTTTATCTGTTAGTGTGATTTTATGTGTGTGTGGGTGAGATAATAATGGCTGAGAGACTTGCTCTTCCACTACTCTTGCCAAACCCACCACCTGCAAAAGCTCTGTTCCATTTCCAACAACAACAGCAGCAGCAGCAGCCCACTATATCTACACTCACCTCGTCTGAATCCCAACCACCAAATGTTAATCTTCCTCTTCAAGGCTTTCCCGTTGTTGATAAGTCTAATTATCGAAAGCCCTTAGACGCACTTCCCCTAATCAATTCGTCTTCCATCCCAAGAACACGAACCCGTATCGGCAAAGCTCGTGACCTAAACCGTGGCAAACCCTGGTCCAACCAACGCCTGTCTTCCCAAGGTCAGCTAGTTCTTGATGCATTAGTTCACCCATCTTTTGAAAGAAATGAAATTGATGGAGCTTTGAGCCGTTTATTTGAGTACCATCAAGGACAGTCATGTTTGAATGGAAGTAAAGTTGACGCTTTCTGTATGGATGTCTTAGGTGTGATAAAGGGTTTAGGGTTTTACAAGAAATATGACTTGGTTGTGAGTGTGTTTGAGTGGGTAAGGAATAGAGACGACTGGAGGTTGTGGTTGAACAACTCTGTTGTGGCTGTGATTATCAATATCCTTGGTAAAGATGGCAAGGTTTCGGCTGCGACTTCTTTGTTGAATAGTTTACATAAAGATGGGTTTGAGCTTGATGTTTATTCTTACACATCTTTGATTACGGCTTGTGCTAGCAATGGGAGGTATAGGGAGGCTGTTATGGTTTTTAAGAAGATGGAGGAAGGGGGCTGCGAGCCAACTTTGATAACTTATAACGTAATCTTAAATGTTTATGGGAAAATGGGTATGCCCTGGAGTAAGATTATTAGCCTTGTTGATGGAATCAAGGCTGCTGGGATTGCCCCGGATGAATATACTTATAACACGCTGATTAGTTGTTGCAGGCGTGGTTCTTTGTATGAAGAAGCTGCTATGGTTCTTAAAGAGATGAAATTGGCAGGTTTTGTACCGGATAAAGTTACCTATAATGCTTTATTGGACGTTTATGGGAAGTCTAGGCGGCCTTCAGAGGCCATGGAAGTGTTGAAGGAAATGGAAGCTAATGGATTTTCTCCAAGTATTGTGACTTACAATTCATTGATTTCAGCATATGCGAGAGATGGCCTATTAGATGAAGCTATGGAGCTTAAGACCCAAATGGTGGACAACGGGATTATGCCAGATGTTTTCACATATACTACTCTCTTGTCAGGATTTGAGAAGGCTGGGAAGGATGATTCTGCAGTCAAGGTCTTTGAGGAAATGAGGGCTGCCGGTTGCAAACCAAATATTTGTACTTTCAATGCTTTGATTAAGATGCATGGCAACAGGGGCAAGTTTGCAGAAATGATGAAGGTTTTTGATGACATTAAAACCTGCCAATGTGCACCTGATATTGTTACTTGGAACACACTTTTGGCAGTATTTGGCCAAAATGGGATGGACTCTGAAGTGTCTGGAGTGTTTAAGGAGATGAAGAGGGCAGGGTTTGTACCTGAGAGGGACACTTTCAACACTTTAATCAGCGCCTACAGTCGGTGTGGTTCTTTTGACCAGGCCATGCTTGTGTATAAAAGATTGCTGGAAGCTGGCATTACACCAGATCTTTCCACGTACAATGCTGTTTTGGCAGCCTTGGCTCGCGGAGGCTTATGGGAACAGTCAGAGAAAATTCTTGCTGAAATGCACGATGGCCGCTGCAAACCCAATGAGCTTACTTATTCTTCTCTGCTTCATGCTTATGCCAATGGGAAAGAGATTGAGCGGATGCAGACTCTTTCTGAAGAGATATATTCTGGTGGAATTAAACCGCATGCTGTACTTTTGAAGACCCTTGTTTTAGTTAATAGTAAATGTGACCTGCTAATGGAAACTGAACGTGCATTCTTGGAATTGAAGCAAAGAGGGTTTTCACCTGACATAAGTACACTGAATGCTATGGTTTCAATATATGGCAGGAGACAGATGACTGCCAAAACAAATGAGATCTTAAAGTTCATGAGTGAAAGTGGCTTCACTCCTAGCTTGGCAACTTACAATAGTTTGATGTATATGTACAGCCGCTCAGAAACTTTTGAACGATCTGAAGAAGTCTTAAGGGAAATTATTGGAAAAGGGCTAAAACCAGATATAATTTCATACAACACTGTTATTTTTGCCTATTGTCGGAATGGTAGGATGAGAGAGGCTTCACGGGTATTTTCAGAATTGAAGGATTCTGGGTTAGTTCCTGATGTAATCACATATAACACCTTTGTAGCAAGTTATGCAGCTGATTCAATGTTTGAGGAGGCCATTGATGTTGTGCGATTCATGATCAAGCATGAGTGTAAACCAAATCAGAACACCTACAACTCTATAGTAGATGGTTACTGCAAACATAATCGTCAGAATGATGCACGCATGTTTGTTAGCAGCCTTCGTGAGCTTGATCCACAGGTGGCTAATGAAGAAGAAAGCAGGTTATTAGATCGCATAAGAAATAAATGGTTATAAACAATCCTTTCTTAAAGATGGTTAAGAAATTCAATGCTTCCCAAGTACCTTGGTGAATTGTTCACTCTTTGGACCTACAATGTGGATATATATATGAGTGCATGCATGGAGTTAGAATGTCGTCTTCAAAGCTTTGTTACTTTTCTTGGAGGCTGATCACAACTTAAGGACAGTAGTGGCCCCATCTATAAATTCCGGTAGACTTAACAAGATACAAAGAGAGGCTGGAGAGAAGAGATGACTTTACAGTAAGTACAGTAAGCTCTTCTATTATATGACTTAATGTGCAGTTGATTTAGGCAGCATTAAGTACCTTTACTTACGTTGTATGATTGATAAGTCTTCTATGTGGTATGTAGTATCATACTGTCATTGTTAGAAGATGGAAAAACTTGTAAACCTACGATAGACTGAGTTACTTTAATCAAAATAGTTAAGGTATGAAACTAATGAAACGAGAATTTATGTAATGCATCTTTATATCTAAATTTAACATTTTGTATATCATCTCCAATGTTCTGAATTTCTTTTAGATGTGCGCTAAGCACCTCATGTGTCGAATCTTACGCAGAAGAAATGACTTGCAATTTTGATTTGAAGTATCAGGTGTTGTTACATGTGACCCAAAAGCTAAGCCAACTATGGTATATTATGCAGATTGCCTTGGATTATTACGATGGACGTATTTTGTGCATGCAAGTACAAGTTATTGCCTCCCTATATGGTTAAATCTGACTGCTTGCGTGGTAATGTTGGTAGGTCAATTATGTACGAAACGGGGATGAGGATCAGCGTTGATCACGTCTGAAGTCAGTAGTCTGCTGTCTTTCCAACGGATGGACATGGTAGCCTTGAGGAAACTATAACTGGTGGTATATAACAAAATGCCAACTGTATATACGGGGTATATATTTTCCTTATCTGAAGTGACTACAATTGTAACTTGTTAAGTGGAAAAAATGTTGACAACGTAGCCTTTTGAACTTCATTTTGGTCATTCATGGAGCTTGTAAATCCATCGCTGTCTGAAACGGTATCGTTTGTATATCCTACTAGTTTACGATAGTTGGTTGACAACTATTATACGAGCTTGGTGTTCCCTAGGTTGAGGTCACTTCTTCACAGAAGCATGGGTTCGACAGATTAAAGTTATCGAATGAGAAACAGGAAATAGTGTTTCTATTCTATTATGAAACAAAAACTGACTTCAGGAAACTCACTACCGACCGAGGTATTTCATACGAGCAATAAAAGTGCATGCATTACAATTCGAAAACACATTGGCCACAAAATTCATATAGGATCCAATATAGGCCAATTTCAAGTATATACAATTACATAGTGCTAAAAAAAAGCTTAAATCATAGAAAGGATACCCCTAATGGAAAATGCACAAGCTTTCAGATTTAGGGGGGTATAATTTTACCTTTTTTGGTTTGTATCATGTCAGAGCGTAACAAGTAGCAAGGTCAATTGCTCGTCAGAAACCTTGATCTCGACGCAAAGTCCCAAGGCTGCAGCAAGTCTTGCAGCTAATTGATGCTTGCACTATAACAGAACAAATAAAAAAAAAGAACTAGTTATCACATATTGCAGAAAGGGCATTTCTGAAACAAGGGAGAAATCTTACACAAAGTTGTTCTCCTCTGTTCACAATGTCGTAAAAGAATGAATAACAGGCACAGTAGCTGTCAGCAAAACAGAGGTACTCCTCCTTCCTCCGTGATTCTCCCACCACCTAACCACACCATCATGAGCAGGAAACAAGAATTACATCACATTTGTTTCTTCAAGAGCAAACTGAGAGCCTCACTACATACCATTAAATTTCATCTGTCAAAACTTATTGCCTCACTTCATACATAAAATTGCTCAATTGAAATAAATGGTAATAGAGTGGCAATAAAACCTGAAAGATGGAACGTTGACTAGGCTCCCCAGAGATCCTCTTCACACCTTTCTGGTCCACTATCCTTGTTGCTCTTTCAAAGTTTTTACCAAACAAGAAATGCAAGCTATGATTGAACAGAAAACCAAAACGAATCAATAAAAAGCGAAAGTGGAACAATCAATAAGTACCCACTTACACCCTTATGCAGAACCTATCGATACCAAGAAACCAAATTTGTGCAATGAAAGAAAGCAATATACCAACACCACTGTTACTCACACCGAGAGCTGCTCCTCCGTCACTGCCGACAGGATACATGTCATCGACAAAACACAGAGTAAACGGCTTTTTGCTTTCAGCCTAGTGGGTAGGTTCTAAGACAGAAATTTAATAGCCAAAAGGAAAAACAAAAGCACCAAAAAAGCAACAGACCTGAACGAGTTGCCTCGATGCTTTTCCATACTGTATCTGCAACCAAACTACTTGCGCTCATTCTTTCAGATGAGTAGAACTAGGTTTAGGAATTTAATGACAGTAGTTTTCGGGACCAGATCTTGTTTTCTGCCCTGCTGCTCTGTGAGCATCTGCCGTCAACATAAATATAAATATAAATTAATAAATAAAAATATGCGCGCGCGCGGGAGATTAATTCTAATTTTTAATGTGTATATTAAGTTAATGCTAATTTTTAAGATAAAAGACCTCTATTTAAAGTTTACAAATATCCAAGATAGTTAACTGTTAGAAAATTTAATTACTCTTAAAATTTGTACATTAATTATCATTTATATAATTTTAATAAATAATTCATAAAAATTAATGAAATACAGTATTTAATTTTAATAATGATTACTTTTAATATTGTATTTAATTAAGGAAGAATAATTATCTATTTGAAAATTTATATTGAAAATTTTATTCATCATTAAATATTTGTATTTTATAAATAAATTCAATTTTTTGTAATTAACATTCTAATATTAAATTTAATAATAAACAAAATTTTAATTAATCTTAATAATATTCATTTTTAAAATTTTCATATAATTGCATGTAAAATGTACAATAATTTAATAAGTAAAGATAATATACTTACAAGAAAGTCATTTAATAAGTAAAGATAATATACTTATAAGAATATCATTTAACTGTTTCAAGTGAATCAGATTTTAAATTTATAAAATATTAACCTCTTATTATAATCGTTAACATTTATATAAAGTTCCACAAATTTTACTATGTAATTTAAGACATAAGCTAGAAAATCTTAAGATTATTAGAACTAATACATCTCCCCATTCTTATCCAGCCTTTGTGGTTAGAAACCATGCAGAGATAATTAGAAATAAAGCTAGAATGGTAGTAAATTATAAACGATTAAATGATAATATTGTGTTTGATGGATCCTTTTTACGTCATAAAGAAACCTTGATAAATTTAACTAAAGAAAAACAAAATTTTTTCAAATTTAATTGTAAAAGAAGATTTTGACAAATAAAAATGCATAATAATAGTATTCCTTATACTACGTTTTTCAATTGGTTTAAAAAATACCCCTTAGATATTCTAGAAAAAAATGGATATTATTTTTAAATATCATGATTTTATACGTTGTTATGTAGATAATATTTTAATAACCAGTGATAATATTGCACAACATATTATTCATCTTCATACATTTGCAGACTTATGTACAAAACATGATCTTGCTCTTTCTGAAAAAAAAAGTTAAGATATGTCAAAATAACATATAATTTCTTGGTATGGAGATAGATGGTAAAGGAGTCAAACTACCACAATATATGCTTGAAAAAATTTCTCAATTTCCAAATAAATTTCTAGATTAAAAACAAGTTCAAAGTTTTTTTAGGTGTATTAAACTATGCATCTGATTTTATTCATAACCTTGTTGAGAGAAGAAAACTTTTTTAAGTATTATTAAAGAAAAATCAAAGGTTTGAATTCTCACATTATTTGATAGACCATGTAAAAAAGATTAAAACTATGTGTATTACCTCACCTAAACTTTCTTTACTGTCAAATAATGATGATTTAATTCTTGAAACTAATGTTTCAGAACAAGTATGGAGTAGGGTATTGGAAAAAAATAGATTATGATAATGGTTATATGAAAACTAATGAGTATCTCCATATAGGTATACTTCTGGAATATTTACAGATACTCAACAACATTATCATATTATTGGAAAGGAATTATTGGCATTGATCAAAAGTTGCCAAAATTTTTATTACTTTTTATTATCAAAAAGATTTTTATTACGAATTGATAATACCCAAGTTAAAGCCTTTGTTAAGAATAATTTGCCTTTTAAACCTAAGTATAAAAGATAAATTAGATGGCAGACTTTATTAGCTAATATTCTTTTGATATTGAAGTTATTAAATCTAGCAACAATGCTCTTACAAATTTTTTAACCAAAGATCGGCAACTTTAAAGAAGAGATATTTCTTTTATTAAACAAAATGTTTGAAGATATCTGACAGGCGTCAAGATCAATTAAAAGATTTCTGTATTGCTCAATTTCTATTATTAATAAAAGAGATAGTTGGACTACTTCTCCCTTTTTGCAATGTTTGGCAGGCAAAGATAAATCATAGTCAATAATGCAGCTATACATAGCTTCAACAAATTAATATAAACCATCCAAATCACTAAAATGAAAATATGCCAATTGAGTTGTCATTTGTCATTCGATAGTCATCATCGCACGATTCATGAGCACCGTAATCACCTGTGATTGGCGTCCGTAGGTAAATTTTACCGCGTGGATGCATTAACTGTGTTGTTGAGATATGATTCATCCAGATGAGAAATTATAGTCCTATTTAAAGCCCAACTAAGTTATGTAGTAGAGGTTGGATATAATTTTACTAAGGATAGTTAAAGTCTAACTACATTTTTCAAAATATTGTCTATAAAAAGAAGACCTGTTATGTTCTCGTAACCACTATTATTAAGCTTCAGTTAGAGATTTCTCAGCATGCTTAGCACTCCCCAAATATCGTTATTGAGAATAAGACGATCTTTGTCGTGAACACCCCTAACATTTTAAGTGATTTTTTGCAGACGTGCAAACTTAAGATCAACCAATAAACTCACCCTAAACTGAATTTACTTTATTTGTGGGAAGCATTTTGAAATCAGTCTAATATTTTCACTTGAGAAAAATTATCAAAGAGATCCATTCCCCAACCTTACAAGAACAACCAACATCCCTAAAGCGTTTTAGGACAATAAGCAACCCAAAGGCCTCGCTTAAACTTTATATGTTATGACAATAAGTCAAATAATTGTTAAAAGATAGTAGACTTAGACTCAACAGCCATCATGAGAAGGAGGCTTATCTACTCCCATGCAATTAGTACCGTTAAAATATATATGGAAGAACATAGCATATAGAGGTAAGTTAGATAGCTGATAGTCTATTGATACCTGATGTCTCAGAGACGCCATTGTTTATAGCGCGCGAGTCATAGCAATCTCATACCGCTTGGGGCGGACCTCCCTACAAAGAGTTTAATTGGGGATAAATACCTGCAAAATCAATGTAGCAGGAATTGTTATTTTGTAGATAGTAAAGGTCTCGCATTATCTCGAAATAAGCTTGAACAGTAAGATGAGAACTAGGTGAACTTTTCATGATATTTCGGGGCATCTGAACTGTCCGAGATGCATTAATTTGGTCTAGAGAAAGATCATCAAGAGTGGTTTTTATCTTACTAGGAGATATCGGTTGAGATACTTGTTATTATATTGTTTGAGATATAGTTGTAAATCGATAGGGCCTTTGCTCAGCAAAGTTAAAATAAATCCAAATCAATGGAATTATATAACTTTCTCCAGATTAATGTCCTCAGCTACCTAAGACACAAAGTTGACACCTCAAACGAGTCTAGCCATTCTTTAGAAAAGTCGTATTCCATTCAAACAGAAAAGGAAATTCGTAACCTATCATAAAATATGCGTAAACTAATCACCACAAACCTAAAACTTAAGTTCAATTGAAATATTCTCATGTACTTAAAATAATACGTACGCAAGAGCCTGCTAGTGAGTGTTCTCAATCTAGAAAGGGCACCTTGCTTTATGAGTGTCAGAACTTTTCTCAAAACCCATTCACCAGACGTACCATCAGAATTGATTCCTTAGATAAAATTAGACAAGAAACGCTTAAAGAAAAATATAATTTGATGAAAGTTTCAGGCTTACACCATAGGTATGTGTCTCGCCATTGGAAAACCATATCTTCTTTTCGTTGTTTCACTCCTGCAGCATTAGTTTTGACACCAGGAAATCATATATGGCAAGAATTGGTGTTGTGAAAATAAATATTTTCATGCTTAGGTAACTCTCTGTTCAGTTGTTAGTTATACTGATTATGATCACTACTAGCCTTCTAAACAGAGGCTTCCATCATCTGGGTCTAATTTATTTGTTCTTAATGATGTCTTTTGTATTAAGTAGTTCTCTTAATGGTTTCTCTTTTCATTTTGCTCGTACTGAACATGTCTACACTGTTTGTAATGTATGGCGACAAGATACACGCAAAAAGTATCTTCTTCTGATCATTATAAGAATGTATTGTTCACATCACAACTCATACAAAATAAAGCAAAATGTAATTAACAGCTAAAGCACAAATTGTTTTGTCAGATCACGCATGGAAGGTCGTAAGCAAGTGAAGTACAATTTTTGCAGTCCAGCAGGCAACTTACAGCGGCAACCAGCAGGAATGAGCAAGAAGCAGCCACCCGGCAGCGACGAATTTTCATCATCATGGTGGATGCCTCATCCTCGCAATGGCATATACGTTCCAAAAGGGCATGAAAGGATGATAGATGATGTACCAGAGAGTGCAGCTGCTTGTGGTAACCACGTTTATTGGCTCAGGAACGTTGACGGGGTCGATAAACCTGACCCTGACCTTTCTTCTGATCATTACATTCTTCCGCCAATCTTTACTGACGCTTAACAATTCATATTTGACTCCAGACATGCTAGCTTGTCTATCCACAAATTAAATCCTGAGGATGATATGTAGTACAAGCAAAGTTGTTAGTATATACACCGTGAAATAATGTAATATTATTGTGCGCGTTATTTGCTACACCAATTCTAATATTGCTAGCAGTTGGCATGGGTTTTTATCTTCATTTTGAACAACAAACACTGGAGTTGATCATTACTGTTAAGTTTAGAGACATACCTTAATAAAAAAGAGAAAAATGTTACAACTTAAATTATGTGAATTTATATAACAATACATTTTTAATAACTTACGAATGAATTTGAATTAAATTTTAAAAAGAAAAATTAGATATATAAAGAGAATTGACAAATTGATGATAAAGAATTTAAAAACTAATTTATTTAACTGAATGTAAATAATGTAATACGTGACTGGTCTTTAGTCACATACCTCGGATTGAATATAAAAGGGCAAAAAATGGAAAAATGCAGAAATACCTAATTTTCGGTTCTAAAACTTTAATCGAACTTTTCGAAGCCGAAACAATCCCGAATCCATCGCCGTCTTCATGGGAATTGCGCTCCGAGACACGAGCTATGTCTTTCTACAATTTTCTCAAAACACGATCTCTCTTAAAGGGTCAGAGATTCCTTATGCTCGTGATTGATATATGAGCAACTGCAGGAGACTATAACCTATTTATATAGCTTTCATATCGGGCTTCCCCACACAAGGTCGATATGGACTAGATCCACACTAATCTGGTTCCGTTTTTTACCCGGACTTCGACCCATTGATTTAGATTATTTATTGGGCCACTTTATTATCTTTATACGGATCAAATTAAGTAACTTAAATTATAATTTATTTAAAAACTAAATTACAATTAATAACTGTCCACTGAATGATAAATTGACAAAATTGCCCTTAGGGGCAAAAATGTCTAATAATCTCCCCCTTGGACAATTATTAATTGCAATTTTGACTCAAATTTAAAAACAGTTTGAAAATTCGTTTAAGTTACACTACTGAATTAGTCAACTAAATTTAAAAACAAACAGCTGATTCAAAGATAATAAAAGTCCAACATTCTGTCCTGTAAGGCTTTCGATACCAAAAAATATTAGACACATGTGTCATGTGTGACACAAATCCAATACATTCATGTATACTTAATACCTCACTAACATGAATGGGAAAATGGAATGTGGCAGACTATGATGATACTTTTATAATCTAATATATACCATCTTCGTCGATAGGTCTCGATTTCTCCAACTTTATGTTAAACTGCATCAGAGAAATCCTGTTTTCTCTCACCGAATGCTAAACAGCATTAGAGAAAACTTATTTCCTCTCACCATATACTAAACAGCATTAAAGAAAACTTTTATGTTCTCCAATTGAATGCTAAACTGTATTAGAGAACCTTTATGGGATTAAAAACTTATATCCCCCTATGTCATGTTAAACTTTAAGGATATATCCGTACAAAACTGTATGTGTCTAATGACATAGGCTTAAGATCAATCTTTATAAATGCCCAATAAAATTTAAAATGCTTAAGATCAACACAAATCTTAAGGCTTCTATACGTATTATGATAATGTATGATTACACGTATTACTGAGGTTATCTGATGATCATCTTTATTGATGAACTATCATACTGTCATAATACATCAGAACATACAAATGTACTTGGAGCAATATAACGATCTTTTAACTAACAGTGTTTAAGGACTTCAAAACACCCATATTGTATACTTGTGTTCCGAGCACAAGTGGATAAAGTCCTTTAGTTAAAGAATCGACTTATCATTCTTCAGTCCTTAAATGCTCCAAACCTTAACATCACTTTTTCATGTCAATTACTTCATGATCAAGAATTTGATCTCAAAATGCTAAGACTTTGTGATATTCAATGTTGTTATTAAACAACACGGAAGCTTGATTATCACAATGCAACTGGATGGGTTTAGTCACTGAATCAACCACAGACAACTCAGAAATTAAACATCCGAACTAAACTATCTATGAAGCAGCCTATAGCACGCACTATGCATACGTGGTTAACGAAGTTACCTATGTTTAATTGACACACTTCCACGACATTATACCATTTGCTGCCTTAAACTATAACCTTAAGTGAACTTTCAATCATTCGGACACATAGCTAAATTTAAATCTGAATTCCCTAAGAGGTTTAGTCTGTTGACTTTACTATATGCCAACATATAATCCTTGATTTCCTTTAATTATCTTAACGCTCACTTGACTGGATTTCAATGGTCTACATCTAGGTAAACTAGAAACTGACCAAACAGTCAAACGGTAAATGAAATATTCTTCCTAGTACATAGCCAATCATGCATTAGGCTATCAACCGTCTAGAACATAGAGCATTCTTCATAACTTCTCTCTTTACTTTATTCTTTGGTCACTATGCCAAAGATTATCTCTCATTATGAGAGATACGTGTTACGACAGGTTTACTATTGACTATATTAAACCTTTGTAACATACTTAATGTATGCATTTTGTGAGAGATATGATGATTGTTAAGATATGTCCTGGGGAATCTAAATACCTAGGATAAAAGATGCTACGTTAAGGGCCTTTATGTCAAAGTTATTAACCAAAAGTTGCTTAACCTTATACAACATGGTCAAGTAATTTGATGTGAGCAATATATCATCCTTATGATGTAATAGGAAGATAATTTTGCTCCCCCTGATCTGTACAAGCACCTTTTTAACTTCATTTTCTATGAAGTTGTACGAGGTCATAATCTCATCAACTGTAAGATTTCACTTTCGAGAGGTTTGATGTAAACCACATACTGATCTTCATAACATGCAAATTATATCAGTTCCATCCGAATCCTGAAATCTTTCAGGTTATACCATATAGACCATTTTATAAAGGTCTTTATTCAAGAAAGCAGTTTTGACAATCATCTGATGTAACTCTTCATCATCATGAGCTGTAATTGTCATAATCACTCAAAATGCATCCTACGAGGGTACGAGAGAAAAGTAACAGTAAAGTTAACATTTCTCTTTGAGTGAACCATCAAGCAATTGAGCTATTCCATAAGCCGATAAACTTTATTCTGAAATCCTTTAGGTCTTAAACTTTATACTGACAGTTTTGTAGTTATGCTAAAAAATCAACTAGCTCCCAAACCTTAATATTCTTTATAGTTTGCATCTCATCAGTCATTGCAACCCACCACAATTCTGCTATGGGTACATAAACAGCTTCAGGAACTGAATTCTTAATATGTCTAATATCATAGTCCTGTTCACCTAATAGACTATGATATCAAGTAGGATAACAGGTCATCTCACTCCTGTGGATCTTTACAACTACATTAGATCTTGTACGCTCAGGAACCTCTGTGTGTATAGGTATGGTTCCTGTTTTTGTACAGGCACAGTACAAAGACATAAATCCATTGGATTCAACTTTATGAGTAGCGGATACATAACAACTGTAGTATCCATCCTGTTATCATCCTAAGAGTTAAGGGGGCCACCATTATCATAGACATCATATTCCAGAAACTCAGCTGTTAGTGATTCCACTATTTTGTTCCCTCTTCTACAGTAGAATCTGTAGCCTTTAGAGTGTTAGTAATGAGCATAATGATCATGTAATTTTTTCATAAATATTATGCCACCTCAGTAGGGCAGCCCCACACACATATGCGTGTAAGACTGGGCTGTCACACATCTGAATAATTAGGTAGATTAGTTCTATTCTGCATTGACTTTTCCAAGCCCTTTAGGGTACGATTATGCCTTTCAGCAACACATTATTTTGCTCAAGACTAACCGGTATAGTGAATCAAGTCACTATCCCAACTGATTCCATATATCTGGCAACCGGACCTTTTCAAGTCCTGAACACCATGTTTGCTATAATATTCTCCTCCATGGTCAGACCTGGCATTCTAAATGAATTTTCCCAATTGGTTCTCCACCTTCAGTCTTTAAGCGAGAACACATAACTATAATGTGAATAATCATGACTAATGTCAGAATACTTTTGGAATTGCACAAGGCAACTGTATAAGGTCTTTTGATATCCTTACGTATCAGACTCAACAAGTCAGAAGTTTGAGTTGACCTCAATATCCTTATTCCAGTCAACTTACCCTTGCAATAGTCAACATATGTTTCCAGATCATTATAATCTAAAATTGAGAGAATACCTTCCTTAATCATTCTCTCAACTCTAGCTCTAGAAATGCGGCTTAAACTTTTTTGTCACATCATGTATGACTTTTCATTCATCAGGGCCCTTCATTTCATGACTTGTTCAGCAAGATACGAAGAAGCATATATCTAATTCAGGGTAAGGCACATTCTATACAACCCATATGATAAGAAAGTTGTACCATTATGTTTTGCATTAAACACAACTGTACAATAGAAGTATTAAATACAAAACGTCAACCTTCTTTCTCCAAAATTGATCCAAAGATCATATATAAAATGTGTCATGTAAAAACCTAAATAAGCCTTGCTACAAGATTTAGAACATATATCTCTTAAAGAAAAATTAGATATATAAAGAAAATTGACATATTGATGCATGATAAAGAATTTAAAAACTAATTTATTTAACTAAATGTCAAAAAACGATACATAATAATTTTAAAATCCAATAATGAATAAAGAAAAGAAGTACTGACAACTATCAAAAGTTAACTAAAAAAGAAAAAAATCCCTTAAATACTAAACAAAATTAAAGTTTGGAGATGACATAGTATGGAACAAGAACATATTCTAAATCATGTTCGTTATGAAAAACTTCAATGTCAGTAGACACGAGACACGAATTGGTACATGCTTTTGTCTGAAACTGTGAAGATAGATAAAAACTGACATAACTTTGTTGGAGACTGTAAATCTTATTATAACACTGTGAAGGTGGACATGGGTTATAATACACTCGTGTTGGAGATCGTTGCTCTTTCTGTAACTTTTTGAAGATGGACATATCCTTTGACACAATTGCATTGGAGGCTGTATCTCACAGCTTAGTTTTTAAAAAAGTTATATCAACTGATATACAGCTGTCTTGGAGGTTATGTTCACGTCCAAGTTTTCTCCCATGTTAACTTGAATTAATTTAACTAAATAGTTCTCAGAGTGTCCTACAAATTTTAATCGACGTGTATATGTCTTGGATCAGCCAATTCAAAGCATATTTAACTCTCTTACTCCTATCTCTTATAATTGGTCCTGTAGACGCAAGCAATAGATTCTCTGAATCTTGGCTAGTTGTACTTGCACCATTTCTTCTCTTTAAAATAATTTGACTTCGAATCATCACTTACATAAAAAGGAGAAAGACAATAATGATACTTTGTATCACTAATATTACCCTCATCTCGAAGCTTAAATTGGTAGACATTATCATTGATCCCCTAGGGGTCTGTTTAGTTGGAGGATTTGGAATAGAACGAAACGAAACGTAACGTAACACACTTCTATTGTTTAGTTGAGGGTTTTATAATTAAATGGAATAGAATAGGATAGAAGCGGAGAGTTTTATGTTAAGTTCTATTTTATCCTAAACAGTGAAAATATGAAATCTTCGATTTGACGGGTTTAAGATAGAACATAAATTAATAAATACATACTACCTATTATACCCTCAATAATTTTTCTTAATGCCAATTATTTTTTCTAACCATAACCTCTTACATATAATTAATAATATTTTTATATTATTTCTCTTTACCCTAATAATAGTATTTTTATATTAACAATAAAAATTGTATATAATTAATAATAAAATAATAAAATTTTTATTAATGAAAATAGAAAATATATAAAAATTACTTTTTAATTATTTGTATATATTTCTATATAAATAAAAATATAAATAAATAATTTTTAAATATAAATAACATATAATAGAATAAAATTTATTAA
>JANZXR010000172.1:38384767-38400807 GCA_027575705.1 Erythroxylum echinodendron | reverse complement strand
AAAGAAACATGATAAAAGTTCAAACCATCACAAAAGTAATAAATGCAAAATTTTAAAGTCATAGGAAAGCATTAAATTCATTTATGGAAAGAAACATTTATTAGCTTATGTACTTAATTATTAAAATGTCACCCACCTTAAATCCTTGTACTTTATGCTTGATCAAGTGGCCCTCCACTAGCTCCTCTTGCCTCATTTGTTCCTCTTAAAAACACAAAAATCTCAAAATTATAAGAAATTCGAAATTGGAAAACCTAAGGAAATACAAGCACGAAATTTATCCTAGACAAGCATACCCGTGCTTTTCCCTAAGCCATTTGAACCTAAAGCATAAAAAAATTTCGAAAATAACTCACCTTAAACTTCACCCACGAATTTTTGCTTCTTGTCTTTAATGGAAGATTAAACCTTCCTTTCCTTTTTTCCTTCTTGATAAACTCTCAAAAACACCTTTCCTAAGGCAATGACAGTTGAAACCCTTACTTTTCTTCTTCACTTCTTCTCTTGCTCTCTCAACCAAACTCACCCTTCTTTATCTTGCAAAATGTTGTTCTTCTTCAAACAATCATGACAATCTCCTTATTCTTCTTTCTTTCTTTCCTTTATAAGGAACTAAAAAGACCTAATTGCCCCTCCTTATAAGACTTAACTTTTTAGAACTTAAGTGATCTTCCCAAATTGTCCCTACATGATCTTGTTCTTTTAATTCTAACTAATACCATATACTTTCTAACTTAATCTTAATTTCTCCTTTCAAACCATCAATCTAAAAAAAAATTTTCTACACCCAAAGACATTTTAATTAATTCCTAACCACAACAAATTTATCCAACTCAACCTCAAAATAAATTTAACACATGCTTATTAGTAAGAAAAGAATCGGGGTCCAACAAGACCTCTTCTTCTTTTATAAATCTACTTCTCTCCTCTCTCCTCTCTCTTACAACCATTTTATTTTATCCGTATCTCTCTTTTTTCTCTTTTATGCTTCCTTTTGTGTTTTTTCTTTTGTGTTTCTTTTTTGGTTTTTTGTTCTACAAAATGTATGATGGGGATATTATGAATTTTTTCCTACAAAATGTAAGATGTTTTTTGTGTTTTTATTCTTCACCAAATCTTGTTGAAAAATTTGCTAATTTTTCTTTCCATTAATGCAAAAAGCTTGCAGAAGCTGATCTTGGTCTTTTTGCCAAGTGAATTTTCGAAAACTGATCTTAGCCTTTTTATAGTTCTATTGAAAATTATTTTATTGAATTATGTTGAATTGTTTGCTAGGTATGTTGAATTGTTTTCTAGGTCATGAGTGACCTGTTTGTAAATCCTCTTCATTTTCTTCTTTGTTACTTGGGTGTTTGTTATGAGTGACCTGCAATGTTTTTTGTGACCTGAATTATGTTGAAATCATTTGGTGTAAGTGATTTTGTTGAAATCATTTGTCATGAGTGACCCATAATGGGAATGACAAGGAAATAATGGGAAAGTTTTAAATTTCTTAGCACTATTAGAATGTGAGTCATAATTGTTTACTATGTTCCATTTGATTGGCATCTTATTGCATGAATACATCATTTTCTCACTTTGTTTGGATCCTATAACCATGAAATCCCCTTGAATATTTATTTTCTATTTTTCACAATTAGTATTTCAATTGGGTTTGGTTGCTGAAATAACAAATTAAGATCAATTTGTGCACATGGTCCTTTATCCTTTGAAGATAATGAAACTAGTAGTCGAAATATAAGTTACGTAAAAAAAAGTTCATGTTATCTTGTCATCATAAATGAATATGGTAGGCATCTTTTCACAGTTCTTTTTTATCTTTTCTTCTATTTGATTTCATAATTGTATTCATATCCAAGAGCATTTTGTTTAATTGTTTATACAAAAAGATATCACTAAATTATAGAAGTAATTGATAACCTATAATTAATTTATTCTTCCAGAGATGATAATTTATAAATTAATATGAAATATGATGAGTTTCTTTACATTTTGTGAAAAATAGGGAAAAAGGAGTTAATGAGAATTTGAAAAAAAAAAGAGTAAATTCTTTATTTGTTCTACCAAACAAATTCCATAGGACTACTATAAATCACATAATGTTCAAGCTAATATATTTAAACATAAACTTTTGAGCAAATAGATTAATTGAATTTTTTTTATTGAGTAAAAAGGTAGGCATATGTGAACTTGCCTTTGACCATATAATTGCCTTTTTTATAAAAGGGTATTTGTTTATTTTCTCCACTTTTATATGGAGCTAAATGCAAAATGATTTTTGTAAAAAATGTACTTACCATCATTTGGGATTGTATGTTTATTACACAAACCTTGATATTAAGGTGTGAGCTTGAAAATTTAACAGAGAAAAAGAAAACAAACTATGGTTTTCTTGAATGTTTAACATTCATGTCCATGTATAACAATATTTGGATATTCGCAAATCTTGCTTTTTACAAAACAAGATGGTTTTCTAAGTGAAGAAACAAATAAAATTTTAAACTATTGATCAATGTGGCTTTTTTTCTATGCTTATCGTTATACATGTTTAGAACAAATAAAAATATAGATAAGAAAATTAAAGAACCGAATTATACCTCTATAAAAGAAAGTGACATATACGTACATTTATATACTCTAAGTGGGGTTACAGAAAGTTGTTCTATTTTTTTCTAAGAAAATGATAAAAAACTTTAAGTGATAGATAAAGAAAATAACAAAATATGTATAAACATATTTGTATAAATATACGAATATATAAAGATAGAAGGTAGGAGATTTAAAATAAAAATAATGAGAAGTTATGATAGTTAAGATAAATAGAAGTTTTATGATTTACATAAAAATAGTATAAATCTTATTGCTTTAGTGTGATTAATAAGATCTCAAGGTGTTAAACATATTCCTTCTTTTGTTCTGCATTGGAACATTGTGTTATGAACATCCTTTCGAATAATGAACATATTTTGGGGACTTATTTTATTTTTGAAGCTTGTTATTGATGTGTCTACAAATAGATTAAGGCAATGTAATACTTGGGTTTTATCTTTAGCGAGCTTTAGTATATTGTTTAAGAGAGTATATTAGATAGAGATGAGTACATGAAAGGTTGACTTGTAGGCTATTAAAGTAGGAAAATGGTACTTGATATTTTAGAGTTGAAAAATGCCTTAATTATTGAGAAAAAATATAAAGGCTTTGGTAATTGAACATTTGTTTAATATTATGGCCTATTTAAATAGTTCCAGTTGTTTGAGTATGCATTTAGGAAATGATACTCTTTGGTTGGCCACTTTTTCTTAGAAAAATGTATTTCATGCTCATGCATAATATCAACATACACACACTTGAATTTATTGTTTTGTACACATTACAATGACTGTTCATACACTTATTTGACATTTTTTGAGTATAAATGATTTTAATGTGATTATGATGTGAATAGTGAATGAAATGCCTTGAAAATTGATTTGGTGAGTATAAATATTGATTTAGAATTTTTGGTGAAAAAAATAGGAGATTTCTAAAATTATAGGTATTTTGGACTAGAAAAAATGTCAAGTGGATGATAAATTGATAAATAGTAGCAGACATATGTGTCAAAGGACAGTAGAAATTCTTAATAAGTGACATTAGGATTTAATGACAAGTTTCATTAAAAATTGGGAGACAAATTGACAAGCTATTTAAAACAACAAGTGGAGACCACAAGGTGGTGACATTTGGCAAGTGACAAGTGTCACTTACCTTGCCACACACCTCACTTATGTATGGCTTAATTGAAAGACAACTATTCTAGTTTTCGTTTCTGCTTCTTTGGTTAAATGCTCTTCTTCATTTAATTATTCACTTCTCCTTCTCTATTCACAACATTTTCTTACCAACCCTACACTCACAATTTAAGTTACCATCATCTTTTACCTTACTATTTCAAGATCCTTGTTATTTCTTCTTCTTATCACTAAAAGAACCCACTTATTCCACCCTTCATGATGATGATCGTGTGGTATAAAAAGTTAGGGTTTCTTGGAGATTTTGAAGAAGCTTTGGGTAAATCAAGTAATTGCATATTTAATCTTCATGGGTTGTTTTAAATGAAATATATATGGTGATTGTTTTGAAATTAAATGGTTATAAAAATGGAGTTCATTTTATACCACATCGTGGAAGAAAAAAGAGACATATTCATGTCATATTTTTGTGTTTTTGATGAGTAATAGATTATGGAACGTTATAGTGTTGGATTGATAGTAAAAATGGTGATTGAAGAGTTATGATTGCTAATGAAGACATGAATATTACTAATGTTCTGTTTTCACATAATGATAAATAAAAGATTATGTATTGTTTTATGGATGGTTAACAATGAAAATAGTGTTGGAATGAGAGTTGGTAATTGATGAATGTAGAGATGTGTATATGACTTATTTCTGTGTATAAGATAAATACATAATTGTGAATGAAGGAATAATTTAAATATGTTCTATTTTGAGTATATGAGTAATGTGAGTTATAAGTTGTTATAGAGATGAACTAAACTGAGTTTTAAAGCTAAAGAAAAGGCTAATGTATCGTCTTAAAATGAGAAGAGCTAGGATGATAGTTTAGAAATAAAGTGAAAGTGATAATGGAATTGAATGTGAGCTGAAACATTGATGAATGTATGTATACATTGATGTTCTATTTTGTAGGATTGATTAACAATAACGTATAATCTGTTTAATGAGATTTTTTGAGTTAAAATGGAGATGAAAATAATGTGGAACTAAAATAAAAATGATGAACTTTGCATAAGGTGTGGAATGTAGTAAGTAAAGAATTAAAAATCTGGAAAAATATAGATGTAAATGACTGGAAAACTTTCAAATATAACAACGCACGACCGTGGGAATACATCCATGGTTGTGGGAAATGAAGAAAAGGCTGGAATGTTCTAGAGGCTAAACCCACGATGGTGGGAAGTCATCCACAATCGTGGGAATGGCTTTTAAGTGAATTATACTTCTTTTAAATGATGATTGAAACAATAAATGGTTAGGTACTTTCTTATAGTGCCTTTAGACTTGAATGAAGCTTGAAATTAACTTAGTTTGACGATGGATTAATTAATTAAATGTGTGATACTTAGGGTGATAATCAAGGTTATAACTTAAGCTTGGATGCTTGATATCAATAAGATAAATTTTGGAAATTTAGAGAGGTTATAAGAATGAAAGTGACCTTACGAATGCTAATGTGATTCAAATAAGATGAGTAATGTGTATTAAGTAAGAATGAACGAGAACTTAAATGTGATTATCTGATGCTAGAAAAGTAAAGATGAATGATTGAATTTTGATAATAGAATAACCAAGTTCTTTAAGCTATGAACCTAAGTGCAAGCTTCATATACACAAATGATAATGTTTAAATGATCAGTAGATGTGATTAAGGAAACATTCCAAGAATAGTCAAATTAAGCATATATTATACATTACATAGATACATAAGATTGAAATTCACCGTCCAGACATTTCCGAATCATGGAAGCAAATTCTAATTTAGAGCGTAATGTGAGTCGACCTAGATGGTCTTATATTTATTCATTATTTCTGTTTAAATTTCTGTATTGAACTTATTATGATGTGATTGCAATAATTCCGAACATTAATAGTCTGAGGAGTTTGATAAATATGAATGTATTGGAAGTGCTTCACTGAATATGAATGAGAAAGAAATAAGTGTTCTCAACGTTTCGTTGAATGTCGGACATAGATCCGATGAAAGTGTGAAAAAGTGAATGTGTACTAAAAAAATGTGCTTGACTATATATACGTGAATTTATGTATTCCATTACATGATATGCATGATCAGATAAAGGTAGTTGTGATTGGAGTAGCCACCAAAAAAAGCTTAAAGCACATAATGTTATTAAGAGTCAAAGGCTTACTATGTATAATAAGCCTAGAATCCCCAATAGATATGGGACAGTTATCAATGAGCTCGGAATCTACAATGGATATGAGACAGTTAAAAGACACCTAGTCACAACAAAGTAATAGCTGATGGTGAGTCACATGTGCATTGCATATAAATAAATTGAAGAGTATTAAATGAATAATTGAGTTGAGATAGATGCACTATTCCAAAACTGAAGTGTGAAATGATGTGAAAATTCTAAATATGTGAATTGTCTGTGAATATGAATATATGAATTGTTTTGTGTTGTTATAAGTGAGCCCATCGAAGATGGTTCGCTCACTGAGTTCACAAAACTCATCAAAATTGCAACGTGATCTTTCAGGATTAGAGGAGAAATCTAGTTAAACAAATTAGAGTATAGCCACCAAATTTAGAAAAAAGCTAGGGTTGGGATTAGTTTGTACCTGCATATATCTTTAGTCTTTTTATATTAATTTTTTTTTCACAACTGTTGAATATGTATATATGAATTATGTACAATGTATCTGTGAATTCAGTTTGTAATAACAGTTATGACTAAACACGTTCTGTAATCATAATGGGCCTAAATGATTACTAAAATTTTGATGATGTGTTTAATATTTGTGACACTTGTGACTAGAAATTTTTATGAACAAAATGGTTGAAATTGATTATTGGTTTTCTGAACATGCATGTGATGTGTGCAAAATTTGTAATGAGTTTGATTGACTGTCATAGCCTACCACTCTCATAGAGTCTGTTCTCGAATATAGTCGGTACGTTCGGAGATATGCCCTATAAGAGTGGGGTGCTACAGAATTAATCTCATAATCCAAGCTTAGTATCTTACATAGGCATTTTTCAAAATATGTGTCAAGGTATATGCATTGTAGACATGTCATAGCATGCAGTGGCAAATGATCCCCAGTCTGAGTTGTATTTACATGAGTCATACGCATGAACATTCGTTAAGAGTTTGAGCATTAGAAGCAATGAGAAGGATGATGATCCATCAGAGTGTAAGAAAATGAAAGTTTGTGTATATATAGAAATAAGAAATACGACATAGTTCAATACAACAGACAAAGATTCAATACATTTGTATTTATGGTTGTATCGTCGAATATGACATCAATATTGTAGTGTGGTTATATATATATATATATATATCTTTAAATTGATCTAGATCTAAATACATTGTCATGGATTGATTGAGGAAAAGCAGAGATGTAGATAAAAATGATAAGATTTAAAGTGTACAAGCCAAGTTAAAAGAAAAAAAAATTAGTATGATGTTGAGAGGTGGAACTCGAAATTGAAATAGTTATTTAATTAATGTGATAGTAGATAAAAATGATAAGATTTAAAGTGTACAAGCCAAGTTAAAAGAAAAAAAAATTTTAGTATGATATTGAGAGGTGGAACTTGAAATTGAAATAGTTATTTAATTAAAGTGATAAGAGTTATGATTTAACATAAGAATATGTCAGTGGAATTGAGATCAAAACTTCATGATGGTTATGCTTCTATAATTTTGAATTGATTAAGAAAATATGTATGTGGGATGATAAATGATAATTGGAAGATGAGATAAATGATAGAGATATGTGTAGAATTTCTCAAGGTTAAGTTGATTTGTTATTGTGAGTGCATATCTAATAATGTGATCACCTTGACAAGTGATAATATTAAGTACTTATGTATTATATGCTTGGAGATGGTATAGGAAGTGATCTATGACCTATTAAATACTCTCAAGTCTTAATCCCTATAGTTAAATTTATGAGATGAATCAGAGTAGTGCATGAAAGAATTTATAATGATCAACTGGGGATAGATTGAAAGTGTAAATGATGTTACTATTTGTGATGAATTTGAGGAAAAAGGAAGGAAAAAGCAGCAGGGCACGATCATGACCAATTCCACGAGCTTCTATCATAATCGTGGGCAGGCATAAAGAGAGAAATGTTGCCTAAAATCAATTGAGATTAAGATATCATTAGCGTAAGATATTAATTGGTGACTTATCGAAAATTCATTTCTAAATAAGATGTAATGATCTTGATGGTACATACCAAAGTATAAGAGTAAATGAATGTGCTTATTGCTTCACTGAGTTTTATTGTAAAGAATGTTCTGAACATGTAAGACATAATAATTGATCTTATTGAGATATCATGAATAGCTGAAATTGATCTTGTTAAGGTATTAAGAATGGTTAAAAAACGATGAGGAATATAGTTGACTAATAAAGATTACGTAAACAGTACTGATGTTTGAGGGGAGAAACCTTCTTTTGATAGAGACTTTCATCGAATTATATTATGTAGATCAAATGCTTCATTTCTAGAAATGAATGACTATTGAACAAATCAGAAGTGAATATTGGAGTTAGTTAGAAATGGGACTCAGGCATAAGAAGTTGAATATGTTATATAGAATGTATGTATTTTGTTGATATAAAGTAGCCCAACTATGTTATTAGATTCATGAATTTGAGATGATACTATTGCTATTGCTAAAGGAACTTAGATCCACAATGTATTCTATACTAGTATATTTAGAATGTACACGTTAGATTTGATGTTTGTGTTGGGGAAATTGAGACTTGTAAATAAATTGAAATGTGTGGAGAAACTAATACAAATGGACAGATATTAGAATAAGTCGATAAGAAATCAGGGGAAATCAAATGAAAGGAGAAAATGATTCAAGAAAAGAAGTCAATTGGGAGACTGAGAAAAACTTGAGATAACATTACCTCATCTAAAGAAGTAGCTACTTAAGAATTTCAAGAACTAGATATGGGCACATTGAGTTTTTGGAAATATCTTTTGCATTGACAAATGCCCTGACAGCATTTATGGAATTAATGAATAAAGTGTTCCAACCTTGTTTGGAACAATTAGTGACTGTGATCATAGATGATATTTTGAGTGTATTTAAAAAGTAGAGAGGAACGATTTGAACACTTGAGGTTAGTCTTACATATCATGAGAGAGAAACAAATATATGTCAACTTCAGTAAGTGTGAAGTTGGCTTGATCAAGTAATATTTTGGGTTATATAGTTTCTGGACAGGGCATATAGATAGACCCAAAGAAAATTGGGTATTGATGAAGTAAGAAACTCCGAGGAATATATATGAGATCTAGAGTTTTCTAGGATGAGCTGGATACTACCAAGGGTTGTCAAGGGTTTTTACTAATCTTAGCCCCTTGACAAAACTTCTGAGGAAGAATATGTTATTCAAATGGACTAATGAATGTAAAAAGAGTTTTGAGGAAGTAAAACACCGACTAATTACAATACCAGTGTTAGCTATTCCATCTGGATATGAAGGTTATATAGTATATAGTGATATTTCACATCAAAAATTAGGATGTATTTTGATGCAACTTGGTAAAGTGATTATATAAATCTAGACAGTGAATGTCTCATGAGTTAATTATTTGGTACATGATTTAGAACTCGCTATAATAGTAATTTCTTTGAAAATTTTGGAGATATTATATGTAAGGTGCAACATTTTGGATATATATAGATAATTAAAGTTTGAGGAAATTATTGAGTTTGAAAGAGTTGAAAATGAGACAGAGACAATGGACAGAATTATTTAAAGAATATGATTGTACAAATGAGTATTATCCAGTAAAACCAATGTTGTATTTGATGCATTGAGCAGAAAATCCAATAATTGTATAGCACAAATTCAGATATTGAGGTTACCAAATCTAGTGCAATAAAGAGCATAGAATGTTGAGTTGAATTGGGGTAAGATGAAGTATTATTAGCTATATTGAATCTAAGATCAATGCTACATGAAAGGATTAGAAAAGCCCAAAGCGAGGATTTAGAATTAGTGAATCTTATTGAGAAATTAAAAATGAATCCAAATTTTGAGTTCTAATTAGAAAATGATACTTTGTGGTTGAAGTAAGGAGTATGTGTACCCAATATAGATAGTCGAGAACAGAGATTTTTGGAGGAAGCACGTATAGCAGCCTATGCTATATATCCTGGTAGTAATACACTAAACATCATTTAGCAGCCAAGGATGAAGATGCAAGCGGCTAAATATGTGGCCAAATTTTTTATTTGCCAACAGTCTTAATTGCTGTAAATATGCTTAGAGCTTATATTTTGGAGTTCTTAGGAGCATGATATCAATATACAACTCTGATTAAATTTGATTATAGCAATTATTATCACAGTAGTATCAATATAACACCATATGAGGTGTTACACGACAGAAAGAGTAGTCTGCCTTTGTATTGGGATGAAGAAGGCCTAAGGATGATTGAAAGTCAGAATCGATTAAAAATACTATTGATAAAGTGAAATTGATCCTTAGTAGAAATTAAGTGACACAAGACGGATAAAAGAATTAGGTGGATCAACATCGAAGAGATATAGAATATCAATTAGAAGATAAAATGTTTCTGAGAGTATCACCTTAGCAAGGTGTGCCAAAGTTCGGCAAAAAAGGTAAAATAAACCCGACACTCATTAGTTCATATGAAATTATTGAGAGAATAGGACCATTGACTTATAAGCCAGTATTACCAATAAAGATGTTTCATATTTAGAATGTGTTACACATGAGTATGTTTAGAAGATATTGGTATAATATGTGTTATCCACATAGGAAGTGAAATTGCAAGTAATCAGAGATATATTGAAGAATCAGGTAAGATAGAGGGGTATCTGAATAAGCAACTAAAAAATCGAGTGATTCCATCAGTTATAGTCCTTTGGAAGGAACCATTCGAGTGAAATTATTACGTGGGAAAAACGGAGGAGAAAATGAGAAACAATACCCCCATCAATTTGATTAACCAGATAAGAATTTCGAGGACGAAATTTCTTAAGGGGGAGAGAATTGTAGCATCCCGTTTTTCTATATTAAGGGTCATAATCTTAGATTTCTGTAAATGAGAAATAGTAATGAGAGATTAGAAAATTGTATTTCACGCTCATGCATAATATCAATATACACACACATCAATTTAATTGTTTTGTACACATTATAATGACTGTTCATACACTCATTTGACATTTTTCGAGTATAAATGATTTTAATGTGATTATGATGTGAATAGTGAATGAAATGCCTTGAAAATTGATTTGGTGAGTATAACTATTAATTTAGAATTTTTGGTTAAAAATTGGGAGCTTTTTGAAATTATGGGTATTTTGGACTAGGAAAAATACCGAGTGGCATGACAAATTGACAAATGGTGGTAGAAATAAGTGTCAAAGAATAGTAGAAAATTTTAATAACTGACATTAGGATTTAATGACAAGTGTCATTGAAAATTGAGAGACAATTAGATTAGAAATTGGAGACAAATGGACCAACTATTTAAAAGACCAAGTGGAGACCACAAGGTGGTGAAATGTGGCAGGTGACAAGTGTCACTTACTCTGCCACATACCTTACTTATTTATGGCTTAATTGAAAGACAACTATTATAGTCTTTCATTTTTGATTCCTTGGTTAAATGCTCTTCTTCATTTTATTATTCACTTCTCCTTCTTTATTCACGACATTTTCTCACCAACCCTACACTTACAATTTAAGTTGCCATCATCTTTTACCTTACTATTTCAAGATCCTTGCTATTTCTTCTTCTTGTCACTAAAGAACCCACCTATTCCACCGTCTATGATGATGATCGTGTGACATAAGAAGTTAGGGTTTCTTAAAGATTTTGAAGAAGCTTTGGGTAAATCAAGTAAGTATATACTTGATCTTCATGGGTTGTTTTAAATGAAATATATATGGTAATTGTTTTAAAATTAAATAGTTATGAAAATGGAGTTCATTTTATACTACATCGTGGAAGAATAAATGGACATATTCATATCATATTTTTTTGTTTTTGATGAGTAATCAGTTATGGAATGTTATAGCGTTGGATTGATAGTAAAAATGGTGATTGAATAGTGATGATTATTGATGAAGACATGAATATTTATTGATATTGTATTTTCACTAATGATAAATAAAAGATTATGTATTGTTTTATGGATGATTAACAATAAAAACAGTGTTCGAATGAGAGTTAATAATTGATGAATGTAGAGATGTGTATATGACCTATTTCTGTGTATAAAATAAATGCATAAATGTGAATGAAGGAATGATTTAAATATGTTCTGTTTTAGGTATATGAGTAATGTGAGTTATAAGAACTAGAGTGAGTTTTGAAGCTAAATCAAAGGCTAATAGAACTAGGATGATAGTTTAGAAATAAAGTGAAGGTGATAATGGAATTGAATGTGACATTGATGAATATATGTATACATTAATGTTTTGTTTTGTATGATTGATTAACAATAATGTATGATTTATTTGATCAGCATTTTTTAGTTAAATTAGAGATGAAAATGATGTGGAATTAAGCTAAGAATGATGAACTATGCATAAGGTGTGGAATGTAGAAAGAGTTAGAAATCTAGAAAAATATGGATGTAAATGGCTAGAAAATTTTTGGATATAACAACCCACGATCATGGGAATACATCCACGATTGTGGGAATGGATTTTAAGTGAATTATACTTCTTTTAAATGATGATTGAAATAACAAATGGTTAGGTACTTTCCTATAGTGCATTTAGGCTTGAATGAGTCTTAAAATGAACTTAGTTTGATGATGGATTAATTGATTAAATGTGTGATATACTTAGGGTGATAATTAAGGTTATAACTTAAGTTTGGATTATTGATATCAATGAGACAAATTCTGGAAATTTAGAGATGTTATAAGAATGAAAGTGACCCTATAAATGCTAATGTGATTCAAAGAAGATGAGCAATGTGTATTAAGTAAGAATGAATGAGAACTTGAATATTATGTGATTATATGATGCTAGAAAAGAAATGATGAATGATTGAATTATGATAATAGAATAACCAAGTTCTTTAAGTTATAAACCTAAGTGCAAGCTTGATATAAACAAATGATAATGTTTAAATAATAAAGAGATGTGATTAAAGAAACATACTCGAGATAGTCAAATTGAACATGCATTATACGTTACACTTATACATATGAATATGAATGAATGCTTATGAGATTTTGCAATTTAGGAATGTGTACAATGTGTGTATTGTTTGAACATAGATACATAAGATTGAACTTCATCATTTAGACGTTTCCAGATCAAGGAAGTAAATACTAATCTGGAGTGTACTGTGGGTCGAGCTAGATGGTCTCATATTGATTGATTATTTCTGTTTAAAATTCTATATTAAACTGATGATGATGTGATTGCAATAATTTTGGACATTAATAGTCCAAGGAATTTAATAAATGTGAATGTATTGGAAGTGCTTCATTGAATGTGAATGAGAAAGAAATAAGTGTTCTCAACATTTCGTTGAATGTCAGACATAGATCCTATGAAAATGCGAAAAAGTGAATGTGTACTGAATAAATGTGATTGACTGCATATACGAAAATTCATGCATTTCATTACACGATATGCATGATCAGATAAAGGTAGTTATGACCGGAGTATCTACCGAAAAAGAGCTTAAAGCCTATAACGTGAATAAGAGCCAAAGGCTCACTATGTATAATGAGCTTGGTATCTCCAACAGATACGAGATAGTTATTTGAGTCCAATATCTACAATGGTTATGGAACAATTAAAAGGCACTTGTTCATAACAAAGTAACAACTGAAAGTGAGTCACATGTGCATTGCATATAAATAAATTGATGTGTATTAAATGAATAATTGAATTGCGATAAATGTACTATTCTAAAACTAAAGTGTGAAATGATGTGCAAATTCTGAATATGTGAATTGTCTGTGAATATGAATATATGAATTATTTTCTGTTGCTATAAGTGAGCCCATTGAGGATGGTTTGCTCACTAAGTTCACAAAACTCACCAAAATTACAACACTGTCTTTCAGGCTCAGAGAAGATATCAAGTTAAACAAATTAAAGTATAGCCATCGAATTCAGACATGAGCTAGGGGTCGGGATTAGTTTGTACCTACATATATCTTTAGTCTTTTTGTATTAAGTTTTGTTTTCTGCAACTGTTGAATATGTCTATATGAATTCTGTATAATGTATATGGGAATTCAGTTTGTAATAATAGTTATGACTAAACACGTTTTGTAATTGTAATGGGCCCAAATGATTACTGAAATTCTGATGATGTGTTTAATGTTTGTGACACTTGTGACTGGAAATGTTTATGAATAAAATGGGTCGAAATTGATTATTGGTTTTCTGAACTTACGTGTGATGCGTGCAAAATTTGTAATGAGTTTGATTGACTGTCATAGCGTGTCATTCTCGTAGAGTCTGTTCTTGAATACTGTCGGTACTTTCGGAGATATGCCCTATGAGAGTGAGGTGCTATAACAAACTTGTTATGCTCTAGTACCCAAAGTGATTCAAACTTCCTTTTAAATGAGATATTCTAATGATTAGCGTATTGCAATACTTGATTAGATACTATTCTACACATTTTTTTACTTATTAATATGAGTTTATAAAAGGTTAACTTCTCCAAATACTTTATGCATTATCTTGTTATTACATTGAATTGTCACATTGTTTGTATGTCATATTCTTTTAACATACTTGAATGTTATGTCTAATATATTTTATCATAGTTTTAGTGAATATTTTTTAGCATACTTAAAAGTTATGTCCAATATAATTCTGTTGTCACTCATATGCAATTACTTATAGTGATGGAAGTTTTAAGCAATATGAACAAGTCCAATGATTGTGTGAAAATAAATTAAAAATTGGAGCATGGAATTATGATATAGAGATGTATTTATTCTCATTAATGGTTAAAGAAGTGAAAAAGGAAATCAAATAACTACTACCTTTTCTAAATATGATTGAAAGAATATGAGGTCAGGTCTTCAAACAAATTCAATAAAAAGTATATTGATGTTCAATTAAAAAATAAGTATAATGCATTAAAGACTAGATTAAAGAATTTAATGAACTTCCTTAAAGAAATAGAGAACTGTTATAACTCTTTCACTGGTGAAGTTAATTTTACAAATGAATATTAGAAAAATCTATTTAAGATAAATTATGTCTTTGTTTATTAATATATCATATTACATAATTTTTGTCCATATACTTCATTTTCATCATTGTAGGTTCATAAAATGGCTCGTAGATTCAAGAAAAAAGGTTATAAATTAGTTTGCATGCACATGTGTTAAGTAAATCACCATTAAATAGTACAGAATAGGAACATAAAATTGATGTTGATAAAGATTGATCATATAATGAAAAAGATCAAGTTGCAAGTTCTCCCTCTAAAAAACGAAATCTCCTAAGAAGAATAAGGCAAAGAAGACACACTTTTAACAATTTAATAGAGGTTTTGATTATAATCGGTGAATAATCGAAAATAAGGAATGATTTACTTGAGAAAAGAATTGGCCGCAACATCATCCATTTTAAAGAATGGATTTGGAGTTTCATCAATTAATCAAGACATTAATATAATGATGAAATGTTTGAATTCCTAAGATGAATTGAGTTGTTGAGAGTGAACAATATGGAAAAGTAGTGAAATAACATGTAGCTTCACTTTATATCGATAACAGATGCAAGGAAGTTGGATTATATCTCTTTAGTTATATTTTAATGTTATTGCATATTAAAGTCTTATTGGATTAGACACCTTTATATTAAAAACTATTCCTTGGTTTGAACAATTAAATATATATTTTATATGAATATTTGATATAAAGTTCTTAAATTTATATTTAATAGTCATCGGGTTTTATAGTCATTTTAGTATTTATATTTAAATATTTTACTAATTATTTACTGTTAGTATTGTAGATTCATGTCTCCCTTATCAGATTTTGAATCAGATTATGATGATGAACTAATGAAGGTAATTATATCTCTAGCTAAGGTTTACATAAGTAATCATGCAAAACTTCTAGTTTATTGGGTTATGATTTAATATTAGAACTTTTGAATAGGAATCCTGTAAGGACTTATGTGTAACATCCCGTTTCTATAGAACAGGTCGGACCAGAGAAACGGGTCCAAGTGAGGTAAATAAGAGAAATTAGGAAAACACATCTCATGCTCATGCATTTGT
>JANZXR010000172.1:38351461-38384667 GCA_027575705.1 Erythroxylum echinodendron | reverse complement strand
AATAAACAAAATGTTTTGAAGAGGAAAAGAGTGGGCCCAAACAAATGCTTGTTGAAAAGTGTATACAAAAAAAAATTATACCGAGTTTTTAAATGTTAAGTGATGTGACACGTCACCCTCGAGAGGCACGGATTCGGATATCACCATCGGTATCGGGTTCGGGTCCGACGGGAGTGGGGTGTTACATTATGAGACCTTAAGAATGAGCAAGACAATTTTCTTGAACTTATATGATGAGTTGAAGAGTTTATCAGACTTAAATGCCAACAATTCATCTAACTGTGCAGGAATAAGTAATAATTTGCTTGATGACTACATTGTATAATAAGATAAATAAAGTCAATTTATAGCGCTTTTAACATTTGAGTTGGGTGAAAGAATTATTACTCCACCATCCTTTATCAATACACATGTTAAGATGCAACATAATTCAAATTTCTTTCTATATTTTTAGGTATATTCATATCCGTAATTGTTATTTTCATTATGCCCTTATGATTAATATTTTAATAGTTTAATTTTATTTTTTAGGATTGTATAAGAGCAATAAATGGTATACTTATTGATGCATATGTTCCAATTAATGAACAAATACTATATAGGGGTAAAAGAATTGATCTAGCCTAAAATGTTAGACGTTGTGGTTCATTTGACATGTGTTTCACATCTGCAATAGTTGGATGAGAAGGTATTGCAAATGACTTTCGAATTCTTTTAAAAATAATAATATATTCAATGAACTAATTTCCTATAACTCCACATAATAATACATTATTTTAAATAAATATAGTATTTATGATTAATTTTTAATAGTTTTTAATGTTACGTTCAATATATATTAGGTGAATTCTATTAGGTTGGTTTAAGTTACACTAATATACCTTAAATTCTTTCACCATATTAAGATGAGAGATATTATTTGTGAGATTGTAAAGAAAGAGAAAGACCTCAAGGTCTACGAGAATTGTTTAATTACAAACATTTTTCACTAAGAAACGTTATTGAAAGATATTTTGGCATTCTAAAAATACTATTCCATACACTTTCGAATATTCTAGGTTATGGTATGAAGAAACAAAAAAGATATCATTATTATATTATGTTATACATAATTATATTAGAATGTATTAAAACTTGGATTAATTATTTGACAGTTATGTTAAAAGGAAGAACAAATTAGGAAAAGTATAAATAAAGATATAAATTCTCAATTGAAATATAGCATTACCTCAACACAACTTCAAAGTATGTATTAAAAACGGAATGAGATTATTAACCAAATGTAGAATAATTATATTAGTTCCAATTGATTTATGATTCCTTTTTAATTGATACTATTATTATATTTTGTAATATTATAATATAATGAACATATTTTATTAATTAGAATAATTTAAATTTAAAATTTTTATTATATAAAATTGATGTGTAAATTTCTTTAATTACATAAATATATATACATTTTATTTCTAATCATACTAAAAATTAATTAACTTAAAAGTATAATTTGATATATTAAAATAATTAAATTAAAATTTAATATTATAACTAAAAATAAAAAACATAATGAAACTAAACATATTTTATTTTATTTTAATTAAAAACTAAAAAAAAGGACTGAAAACAACTAACTTCCGTATACCATTAACAACTAATCAAATGTTGGTTGCTGTTATAATCAAGCAAACCGATCAAAAACTTAATTTTCCCTCAGCCACCCAATCTGGTAGATTTCTCATCATCGTTGAGAATCTAAAGAAGAAAAGTGACAAAGGTTTCCTTTCGAAATTATAGCCTAGTGAGAAGGTACCGAACAAAAAAGATCAGTTCCTCCTCCTTAGAACCTAGGCGCGGTTGCGAAATAATAATGGCATGGAATTGGTGAAGCACTCCAGATTTGAATAGTAGGCAGAGATGGTGGAGGTGCTTGGAAATAAAGACCAGGCTATATCGAGGTCGCTTTGGAAAATGAGCTTGCCGTGAGAAAGAGTAGAGAGAATATTTATACAGAGTTTGGTAAAAGAAGAAAAGTGATAAGCGAAGAGTAACAGATGGAGACTAAGAAAGAGAAAGAGAGAGTATTTATACTCGGATTGGGCTTGCGCTCGAGGTAGCTATCTTCAACCTTCGGATCACTCCAACTTATGAATTCATTTCGGGTTTTCAATCCTTTTTTAAGATAAAGGGAAGTTTTTGATTTGATTTGAAAATTGAAGTGAAAAATTGACATAGAAAATTAAAACATGCTTCAGTTATAAATGGTCTGTAGGAAGTCAAATATCATATACACAGCTGGCGCCTTCAGGTTCAATGGATTCCTAGTCCAGACAGAAGCACGCCAACTCCTAACACCATACGAAATATTAGACGTAAAAAAAGCAAAGGAAATTTAAACCATCAGACCACGATCAACGCGTTACGGCCACCGCCTCTTCGTCGGAGCAACCCCAAAAGGAGACAATCAAGAAACCACAAATTAGGTAAAAACAACCCCCTTCAGAAACCAATACCCAATACCATTTCCTTACTTGTCAACCATCAACCTCAATTATCATATCCCAAATTACAACCAGGATCGGCCATAAGGAAAGAAGGAAGCAAACAAACGAAACCCAGTAAATGAAAACCAAAACGAAGCGTTCCAGGTCAAAACTTGGGTTACCGTTGGTTTTGGCCTTGTGTTCTCTTTTCTTCCTTGCTGGCTTCTACGCCTCGACTCTCTTGTCTCAGGTATTTTCAATCATATGCTTATGTGTGCGATTTGAGTTGGTTTGCTGTTTGATTGATCGTGTGCATTGTAGGATGCGCCTATTATAAGACCAAGGCTGCGGAGGCTTGAAATGTTGGAGAGCGAGTCCGTGTCGGCGAAGGAGCACCGTCCGATGCCGCATGGCGTTACCGGAGAAGCTTCTGTTGAATCAATTCCATTCCAGGTTTTTTTTTTTTTGTCATAATTAGTTATATAGAATTTTATTAGACTTTGGATCAATTGGTTGAATATAAGAATGAACGGAGTGGATTGGATTGTGCGCTATGCTAGGATTGAAGTATAAATAGAAAGTGCACTGATTAAAGGGTATTCGTGGAAAGCGAGATTACTAAAGATTTGATCCATAGAAAGATGGAAAGTGTCATCTAAGTAAAAAATCAGTCTTTTGCTACTGAAAGAATGATTGGATTGCAATTCTGATAAACTTTAAACGTCACTGCTGATTACTGTTTCACCCTTATTGTTTGTAGGTTTTGAGTTGGAAACCAAGAGCTCTTTATTTTCCAGGATTTGCGACTCCAGATCAATGCGAAGCCATAATTGATATGGCAAAGTTGCGGCTAAGACCCTCTGCTCTAGCTTTGCGGAAGGGAGAGACTGTTGAGAGCACTAAGGGGACAAGAACAAGGTATCTCTTTTCAGTTCCAGTCGTCAGTTGTTCAGAATGCATTTAATCTAATATTTCTAAATGGATCTCTTGTTCCCATGATGCTAACACTCTTTCCAACAGTTCAGGTACATTTCTTAGTGCTTCAGAAGATAAAAGTGGAGTTCTGGAGTTGATCGAGCACAAAATTTCAAAGGCCACGATGATCCCAAGGTCCCATGGAGAGGTAAGTATCTTCTGATACTTTCGGTTGTTTTATGCAGTTTGTATTTGTATCAGGAGTTATTTGTGTAAATTGATAGAAGGGAGTTTGAACAGTTGTTTGTTGACTTTGCTATAACAATGCCATCCATCACCAATCTGCAATCTATATTTGTATTACAGCATCCATTTCTCCTGTACCCTTGCTTGTCTTTGTTTCTCAAAAATAGTATATGAAATCAAATTATATAACACTTTGCAAAAGATTAGAGACTGGCTTCAGATTCTACCTTTAACATTTCCAGGAATTTATCAGCATAGTGTCATGTGGTCTTCCATGCCTATTTGCTTACAGTAACTTAAATAAAAAGTTTGATGCTTTTCATATCGTCTGCTTGTGGGTTTTAATCTCTTTTCTTTTTTCGGCTCACTGTCTAACCTCATTGAGCCATGTTTGTTCTCTGTATTGTTTTGGAGTGGTTGGCTTCCAGAAAAAAAAAAAATTAACAGTATGATTTGACTTCATTACTTGACTAGTTAATGTGTAGTTTAGAGCTTTTTCTGTTGGAATCCCCAGTAGTATTATCCATTTTGTGATTGATATCACATTTTGCAGTCATTCAATATTTTGCGCTACGAAATTGGACAGAAGTATGATTCACATTACGATTCATTTAACCCAGCTGAATATGGTCCACAAACGAGTCAAAGGGTGAGCAACAAGCATCTTTGTCTTTTCCTGAATATTTAGTTTGTTTTTAATCCATGTTTGGTGTATATACTTCTCTGTGGGAAAGGTGAATTTCAACACTGAGGAAATTTGGTGCCTTAAGTAATACTTACATGGAACCTTATGCATTTTAATCTAAGGCTTTTGTTCCCCCTTTTTTTGTCCTTTGGCTTAGAACTTGTTTTCTTCATTCAGATAAATATCTAGATTTCAGCTTTACTGCACATCAGCATTCTGGATTATTACTTGTATGTTCGTTGTCATTTTATGAAATAAAGGACCAACGATGGAGCTCTTTTCCATTTCTTTCACGTAAAAAAGTTATGATTTGGTTACCTTAGTTTCCATGTTGATGGTTCAAGCCAATGTTTAAAAAACGAAAATGAACTTCACATAATATGAAGCTGAGAATATTGGCATTGTGGAACTATATTTCCTCTGATGTTATGTTAGGAAAAAAATATTGTAGCAGCAACTTTTGTGACATTGCCATTGGCATCTAGCAGGAATAATAATATGGAATTTTAGTTTTTCTCCAAATTAAACATATTGTTCTCTTCTATCTTATATGGTCCTTTCTTATCATCCATGTATGATGCAGAAAATCTTTTCTAGAGTTATTTATATTGTTGTCGACTATCTGTGAGAGAATTTTTGGCACTATACTGTTGGTCCTCTATTTGACATGATCTTTTCTTATAGCAGCAAAGCTATTTGTGAAATAAGTGACATGGTAACATAGAACTGTTGATACTAAACAATTTTCATTTATCCGTTTTCTTCTTTTTGAATTCTGGCGAATCTAAGGAAATTTTGTTATTCTTGCGATACTCTTGAAACTGATGATGCTTTTGTGCACTAACAATTGTGCAGATTGCGTCTTTTTTGTTGTATTTATCTGATGTAGAAGAGGGCGGAGAAACCATGTTTCCTTTTGAGGTAAATGACAACACTTCTTACTCTCATTGCTATACCAGACTATTGCTTTAGTCACTAATGTTTAAAATGCTATTTTGCTGTAGAATGGTGCAAAAATTACTTCCAAGTATGATTATAAAAGGTGTATTGGCATAAAAGTGAAGCCTAGGCAAGGTGATGGATTATTATTTTACTCTCTGCTTCCGAACGGTACAATTGATCGGGTAATTTTAACTAATTTCTTGATTTATCTATCTTTATTTTTTGTTTTGACAATTTTTCAAGAGACTTGAGAAAATTGTAGGAGAACTTCTGGATAAACTGCCTGTAGGGATTCTAAAGCTTCAAACAACTCATGTTCTAGTATTAGCTTTCTACTTGTAAAAAAATTCAAATCCTTTGTGTCCTTTGAATTTAGAATGTTTCAGAAGATTCTGTGTTCTACTATTGGCTTAAAACTTTGTCCTTGTTTTATTGATGTGAATCTAAGTGAAACCCAAATTTAGAAAGTAACTGTTCAGGTACGGCCAAGAACAGAATGCATGTTATAACACAGAAGTGACACTCGTTCATGTGATTTCTAATCATTGCCAACAAAAAAATCATGTAGAGTGCAGAAATTATATTCTCACTTTCTTGTAATTCTGATCTTAAAAAGACTATTATTTCTGCAGACATCACTTCATGGAAGCTGTCCTGTTGTCAAAGGGGAGAAATGGGTTGCAACCAAATGGATTAGAGATCAAGTGCAAAATGAATGATATAATGGTTTTATCTGCAGTGGACAACCAGTTATGCATCATCTACTTTTAAGTCTGCTTGAAATTTATGATTCAATTTATAGATGGCTGCACAACAAAACCTTCGAGAATGTATAAATGTCGAGTTAAGGACATGTTACAAACGAAATTTGAGGAGAAAGCTTTTGCCACCGCCTTCATGTGTCTGTCGTGTTTCAGAAGAGCTCTCTTTCCTCTCCCCTTGTCTAGTCTTTCCATGTTACTGTAGGACTACTAATTATTATAAGGGTAACTTGTTCGATTTGATTTGCTCATTAGAAACATTCATTGTAATCTTTGTTCTAGTGCTGGTCAATTGAATTTAAAATATACGTAATGCTTAAGAAGCTGACTTTATTATATACTTAATTTATAAATTAATTTTAAGAGTCCAAAATTCATTTATTTGGAGATCAAATGAGATGATAGAAAAGCAGAATAATTCTATTCATTATTTACTTGAATAGTTTACAAGAGTATATACAGGAGATTTCCTTAAAATGTATCTTAGAAATTATGGATATACACAATCACATAACTACTTATAGGATATATCATCATCATAATCACCCAGTTCGAAATTCTTCAATTATATATATAGCTAATTAATAATTTTGTCCCGTAAAAATCCTCTTAACTAATTATTTCCTATGCATAATATGGACATTTCCTCCCGATGAATGAGACTTTCATTTCTAACTTGTTAATAAAGTCTTCAAAAATAATCCTTTTGTCAAAATATCAGCCATTTGCTTCTTTGATAAGATGAAGGCTATGCATATTATACCATTGTTTAATTTCTCTTTCATAAAATATCCGTGGAAGTATCCGTCAACTTTTACGTGTTTAGTTCTATCATTCTGAATAGGATTGTATGCGGTGTTGATTGTAGACTTATTATCATAATATAATTTTATAGGAACTTCCCATTTAAATTTTAAGTCATCAATAACTATTTTCATCCAAAGCAACTCACATATCCCTAAAGCCATTTATCTAAATTCTAATTCTACACTTGATCTTGCCACAACATATTTTTTTCTCTTCCATAAAATCAAATTTTCTCCTATAAAATTGCAATAACTTGAGGTTGATCTTCCATCCACTAGAGAAATTGCATAGTCTGCATCTTTGTAAGCTTCTTGTGTAATCTTTTCTTGTCTTTTCAATAAAATTGCTCTTCCTATACTACTTTTGAGATACTGTAAAATTATGTGTACAGCTTTAAAGTGTAGCTTTAAAGTGTACTTCTTTAGGGTTAGGAAAAATTGGCTTATTATACTTATTGCAAAGGCAATGTCTGGTCATGTATGTGTTAAATGTATTAATTCTCTACCTAACCTTTGATAAGCTCCTTTATCTACTGTTTGATCATATATAGTATCGCTCATTCTATGATTGAACTCAATTGGAGTAGCTACTGGTTTGCACCCTAATCTTGTTGTTTCTTTCAACAAATCCAACATATATTTTTGTTGTGAGATGAATATACCTTTCCTTCAATATGCAACCTTAATTTTTAGAAAATATTTCAACTTTCGCAGCTACTTGATATCAAAATCTTTTAATAAATTTTCCTTTAACACCAGCATTTCTTCTTAATCATTTTCAATGACTATGATGCCATCCACATACACCAATAGTACTGTTACTTCCCTAGGTTTTCAAAGTTTGAAAACTAGGCTATGGTCTCCATGACTTTGCTTTTCTCCAAATCTTGACATAGCCTTCATGAATCTCCTAAATCGTGCTCTTAGTGATTGTTTTAGTTTATAAAGAGCCTTTTTTTAATTTGCACACCAATCCCTTTTGAGATTCAAATCTAGGTATAACTTCTATATATATTTCTTCTTCTAGTTCTCCATGGAGGAAGGCATTTTTAACATCATATGGTTATAAGTTCCAGCATAGTTGGCAGCTAGTGATAATAAAATCCTAACAAAATTCATCTTTGCTATTGGTGCAAATATGTCTAGGTATTCTATGCTATAAGTTTGGTTGTAACCTTTGGCAATTAACCTAGCCTTGTATCTTTCAGTCTATATTTTATTGTAAAAATCTACTTGCATCCAACCAATTTTTTATCTTTAGGAAATTCCACCAGCTCTCAAATTTTTATTTTTTTCGAGTGCATCCATCTCACTTTTCATAGCACTTCTCCACTCCTCATCTCCTAGTACCTTGGAAAAAGTTTTTGGAATGAGAATGTTATGGAGATTTTTAAAAAGGTTCAATGTTTTTTGGACAGGTTTTGATATGAGCACAAAAATTTTTCAAGTTGGCACGAGATAGGGCACATAAGACGAGAGATTTCAACCAAGTCTGTTGTATATAAGATAAAACAAGGCATGTACTCATGGAGGCCCATGCCATCAAGAGTAGATGACAGAGATACTTTTTTGGCCTGTATAATAAAGGCATCTTGGACAACATAGAGTTAGATTTCCATGTCAGAGCATTTTCATAATTGGTCTCGGTGTGAAAGGATCACAAGGGAAGAAATTACAAATGCTTTGAGTGAGATGGAGAACAGAAGGATAATAGGGCCGGATGAGATCCTTATAGAGGTATGGAAGAGAATAGGAGTTGTTAGTATTAAGTGGCTAGTTCAGCTTTTTAATGTGATCATCGAGTCATCCAAAATGCCAGATAAATGGAGATTGAGTAGGTTGATTCCATTATACAAGGTCAAAGGGGACATCCAACATTGTTACAACGATAGAGGCATTAAACTACAAAGTCACACTATGAAGCTATAGGAGAAGGTGATTGAGAAGAGAGTCCGGATAGCAACTTCTATATCGGCTAACCAATTTGGCTTTACGCTTGTTATATCCACGACAGAAGAGATAAATCTCCTCTATAAGCTAACAGAATGCTACAGGGAATGAAAATAGAATTTGCATATAGTTTTGATTGATTTAGAGAAGGCATATGACAGGGTTTCTAGGGAAATCTTGTGGATGTGTTTGGCGGCAAAGGAAATTCCTATGACCTATATACGCGTAATTAGGGATATGTATGAAGAAGCAATGAAGAGCGTACGAGCGATAGGAGGTGACACAGAAACTTTTTCTATTACTATTGGGCTACACCAAGGCTCTGCCTTAGGCCCTTTTCTATTTGCATTAGTGATAGATAAGCTTACCAAACATATTCAAGAAGAGGTACCTTGGTGTGTGTTATTTGCTAACGATATTGTCCTCGTGGATGAGATCAGGAAGGGGGTCAATTTCAAGTTAAAATGTTAGAGAGAAATGTTAGAGTCGAAAGGTTTTAAAATGAGCAGGACTAAGACGGAGTACTTAGAGTGCTACTTTTTGGGAAGCTAGATGGTCCATGAGGTAGCCGTAGTAATTGGCACCACAAAAATCAAGTTTTAGATACCTCGGGTCTATCATTCAGAGTGATGCTAATATCCATGCTGATGTAGTCCATCGTATCATATATCAGTGGGTCAAATGGCGAAGCATATTAGGGGTCTTATATGATAAGAAGATTTCATTAAAGCTTAAAAGGAAATTTTATAAAATGGTGATTCGACCAACCATGTTTATATGGGTGGAGTGTTGGCCCACCAAACATGGACATACAAGGAAGTTGTTGGTAGCCTAGATGTGAATGCTCTGATGGATGTGTGACATTACCAGAAGAGATAAGGTCTGAAATCGTGTGATGAGAGACAAACTACAAGTGGCTAGTATTACCGACAAGTTGTGAGAAACTAGGCTTAAGTGGTTTGGGCATATGAGCAGGAGGCACCCTGATGCTACTGTGCGACACTGTGAGAAAATAACCCTTCGTGACTACAAGAGAAGAAAAGGAAGGCCAAACAAGAATTGAAGGGAAGTGATCAAAAAGGATATGACAGAGTTAGCCCTTACTGAGGAATTATCTAGAAATAGAAAATTCTGGCGTACTTGGATATGAGTAAAGGATATCCTTTAAAGTGCACCAAAACAGTCGTGGTAGTTATTGGGAGCCATCTACTGTAAAGCTTTGACTACATATCTACCGCTTAGGAATTCTAACTCTAGTGTCCAATCTGTCTTTTCTAGTTGCAAGTCATGGATAAGTTTTTCTATCTTATAACTTGGCTTTTCAGTTCTGGTGTATAGAGAAAGGTCCTTCAAGGCCATCTGATACCTTTGGATTGTTCATACTCACATGGCTACTGAGGAAGGATCCCTAACACAACTCAAGACATAGAGAGTCGTACTTTGCATCTTGATAGGTATTAGCAGACCTTGGCACCATATCAGGTATTTTCTTTTCTTTTCTTTTATTTATTTATTTTTAGTTTTATTTCTTTACTCTTTTTAACTTGCATCACCTTTTTTTCATGTCATGTCACATTTATGTGTGAGTCTACTGGAAATAGCCTCTCTACTCTGTAGGAGTAAGGTTGCGTACTATCAGACTTTTCCAGACTCTTTAGTGGTACGATATTTGGACTAGTGTGATGATGATGTGGGAGTGTTTCAAGCGGTATTAAGGTTCCTATCTACTGTGAAGGAAAATTGTAAAAGGAATTTTCTTTTTCAAGAAAATATTACATAAAGGTTGTTATTGATATTATTAATACTCTCAAAGGTCTTAGAAAGACCCATACTAATTTCAAACAAGTAAGAAGTTGCTTAAGTCACTTCTGAAGACATATAAAGGTAAAATGATGACTATACAAGAATTCAAGGACCCAACAAAACTACCATTAGAGGAAATTTTTGAATCTCATCTCATATAAAGATTGAGGCTTCAAGAAAGTCATAAGAAGAGACACCATTTCTAAAGAAAAAGAACTTAGCTTTCAAAGTCTCAAGGAGGAATCAATTAAAGAAAAGACCCACAAATAGAAGTGATGATGAAGACTTTACTTTTATCACTAAGAAATCAATAAATTTCTTAATAGAGAGAATTTCTAAAAAAAAGGACTTCTTAAAAGGTAAAGGTGATTTAAAAATGTAAATCCTCTAACATTATTTATTTTAAATCTAGAAAACCCACTTAAACTCACAATTTCCTGTACTTAAAGATAGTGACAAATGTGGAAAAAAAAACTATAAGAAGGAGAAGAAGGACAAAAACCATAAATAAAGAAGTAAAAGCCTTAACTTGGGATGATATAAGTGAATTTGAAAATAAGCATTCAGAAGGAAAGATAACTCATATGTGTTTTACAATTATGAATAGTGATGAGGTAATCTCTAACTCTAAGTATATGATATTTATAGTGATTTGACATAAGATGAATTAGTCAAAAAATTTTAAATAATGTGTAAGAGAAGGAAGAAATTATCCTCCAAACTCAAGGAAGTTCAAAAATAGTTGGATGCATGTATGAATGAAAATGAAAATGAAAATATAAAAGGTGAATTGTATAACACTAAAGCATACAAAAATGTGATCATTGATGGCAATCATGCATTAAACACATTAAAGCAAGAAATGAGACATTAAAAAAAGAGATCAATATTCTTAATGATTCATTATCCAAATTGACTAAAGGGAGTAAAAAACTAGAAAATATTCTAAGAGTTTAAAATTCAAATAATAGACATGGAATAAAATATAACTATAGAAATGAATCCAATTAAAAAACCATCTTTGTAAGGGAAAAATATTTGCGTAATGAAGAACTATTGCCTAATATGACAAATGGGTATGGAGCCTCCATATGTAAGCATATGCACTTATATGCCACATCCACTAGGACTCATTTTAAGAGAAAGCATCATGCTTTTATATATGGCTCAGAATCTAGGCATAGAATTCAATACTCTCAAAGGAAGAATAAGCAAAACTTCTATGACAATATTTAAACACACCCACACACCTTTAGACCCAAAAGAAGCATACATCAAGTTTTTATTCATAGTAAGTATTATAAATATAATCAGGCTATCTTTTCTCACTTCTATGGGAGAATATGCAATACCTTTAATGTTTAAAGAAAGATAGCTTATTATATCTATACATAAAGAGGTCTAACTAATCTTCTTCACTCATATAATATGGTAGGTCATTTTAATAGTAATTCTAAACATATATATAGATTTATTTTTATCAAACAAATCATGGCAAGAAAACCCTTGAAAATATAGATTAAAATAAAGAAGAAGCCTAATAATCAAGGAACCAAGCTTACTTAGGTACCTAAAATACATTGATTGCTTTATTTTTATAATGCTCTTAAAAAAGAAAGAGACAATGCTATGATAGTATTATTTTTGAATAGTTTATAATTTATCTTGATGAATTTAACCTTCTTGTATCAAAGAAAATCTTGAATATGTTAAGTAGAATGTGGAGAAATTAACACTTAAAGAGAACAAGAATAATCATCAAAAACTCTTTAAAAGCCCACTTTTTTATCTAAATGAGGATAATAAGAAGGATGAGATGATTCCAATGAATTGAAATTTTAAGAAAAATCATCATCGAAATCATATCATAAGTAATGTAAAAGAAAATGTAATTATTAGTTCATGCTTTAGACATATGTCACATTCTACTTTTAATTATCAATTTGAGTATAAATCTGTAATGTAGAATGTTTAAGTTTGCACCATGAATAAGGAATTACTTTTTTGGGTATATTATGGACTTTAGACTTAGAGAATATGTGTAAAATAGGGATATTATATTAAAACTTATTGATGCACTAGATCAATTGGGTAATAGTTTCACTAAACCAATGAATAAGGATATTTAGAGAGAATTAGGCATGATTCTATGTGATTAAAGTCTTTTTTGATGTTTATGTTAGTTATTGATTAATATTCTCATAAATTATTGTCTTTTGATCTTTTAATTTGAGTCTAAAAGTTGTTTCGCAAGTTATCGAGTCAACTGGTATACCAATATCTTAGTATGGTCCACCAGTGTCTAAAAACATTATCAACTTTTACCTTTCTTATAAGTTTCTAAGGAGTTTGGTTGCTCCTTTACTTAACCAAGTATATATATTGGTTGACCAATTTCTTCAAGTATTCAAATAATGTCCCAATTTCCTAAAAAATTATTAACTTCAATGACTTTATACCTTAGTTAGTAGATAAGTATGGTTGACCATACACACACTAATCAACCAACAAAGCTATGAAGTTCACCAGTCTTCACGGTTTAAGTTTTCCTTTTTTTTAATCTTGATCTTCCAAAATCTTATACAACTCGCTCTCTTATTTGGAAAACACCATCCCTCAATTCATAAAAACTTTGTTAGATTGCATCAAATCGAAATTTTGTCATTTTTGGTTAAAACTAGGAGATTTTCAAATTTTTTGTTAGTTAAGAGTTATCTTTTCAAATTGATACTTCTATAGTTAAATTGTAAAAAGAGTCAAGGAAGTTTTCCGTTCAATTATATTGATATGTTTATAATTTTAGCAATTTGGGCACTTTTTATATTACTATTTTATGAATTTTTTTTAGGCTTTCAAAATTATATCCTCCTTTATGAAATTAATGGTTGGATATTGCATCTATGCTTACACTTTTTATAATTCCAGCCTCTATTTTTTATAAAAAAATTGTTTTTTTCTTATTTAATTTTTCAACTTAGGCATAATGATGAAATGAAAGACTTTTCAAAACTAGGTATAATTAGGGATGTTTATATCAAAATTACTTTTTAACCTTTAAATATTTAATAAGCACTCTTTATTGAGAAAGTTTATTAATCTTGATTAAATTCATTTTGATCTTTTAATCAAGTTACCTTGAAGCATAACACATTATATTTTGCATTTTTAGATAATTGATTTCTTTTTAATGATTCTAAAAAGTGGAAGAAAGATTGGTGATATTAGATTTAGGAGGAGTGATGGCCTTTAAAGGAAATGATTATTATATATATGGTGACTTTTGTATATTACATATATTTTTATACTTGAGTAAATTTCTTTTATTTATATGTTTGGATAATTCTTTGAGTACCACTTTTATCTATATATGTGGATAATTCTTTTAATATCTCCTTTGTTCTTTAAACTAAATTATGTTTTTTATATTAATTAAGTGGAAGTTAATCATTATTTTGATATGGATGGTTATATGTGTTCTTAATTTTATTATTACCATCTAATATTAAAAATATTTTATAATCATCAAAATGGGGAAGATTATTGAACTAAGGAAGGTTATAATCCATAATTTAATCATAAAAAATGTAATTACTACTATTGAATGTATTATTTTGATGAGAAACAATATGAGTCAAGATGTAGTTACAAACTCAAGAAGATACTCTTTAAAGATTATAAAAGAAAAGATAAAGTTTGTAACTTACAAAGTGAAGATTTAAGTCAAGAACAAAAGAAGATCAAAGCTCATCAAGGTCATTTTATGTTTTATAATATTAATTGTAATCTTGCTTTGTTAATTTGGTAATCTTAAAGCTCACCATTATAAACATTTTATTTTCCTTCATTACATCAGTCTTTTTATTCATCAAGAGATGTTAAAGTTTTTGTTTTTAAGAGAAAAGCCTCTTGCTCGTTCAAACACAGGAACATTTTTAAAAGTGTTCAAATCATAATTTCATTAAACAAATTAAGTTTGAACATTTTAAGTTATTAAAATCATGTTTGGTTGATCCATATGGAATAATGGTCAACCAATATAATTAAAGTTATCAAATTTATTGTATTGAGAGTTTGTAATAACATTAGTTGATATATTGGTCAACCAATATGCCCTAATGATTGATTAATGTCTCAGTGAACTTTTGCTTTTACTACAGTTAGAGTAGTCGACTAATGCTCTATAATAATGGCTACTTTTAGGCTCTAATAGTTAGTAGGTGGCCCAAAATGCTATAAATATATTGTTAAACCAATGAAGGTTTCAATTGATATTTTAATAATAAAAAGCATAATTACTACCATTATATTTATTATTTTGATAAATGGCAATATTAGAATAAAATGAAGCCATAAACTGAAGAAGATGGTATATGAAGTTGATAAAGAAAAGTTGAAGTTTGTAACTGATGAAATAAAGGTTAAAACTAGAACAAAAGAAGATTAGGACTCATCAAGGTCATTTCAAATTTTGTATTATTATTTATAAGCTTACTTTGCTAATTTGATGATCCACAAGGCTCATTATGCATAATCATTTCATCTTATTTGATTGCATACATCTTTACACTCATCAAGAGGCATTGAATCTTTTGATTTTAATATAAAAGCCTCTTGATCCTTAACATAATCTGTAGGAAACATTATGAGAAGTCTTTAAATCATATATATATTAAGCAAATTAGATTTGAAGTTATTAAAGTCATATTTTAGGGGTGATTGGTCGACTTATATGGGTTAGCAGTCAGTCATAGGTTAAAGTTGTTAAATTTTATATACCATGAGGTTGAAGCAATATTGATTAACGTATTGGTCGATCATTGTGTCATATCGATCAACCAATATATGTACTAGTCAATCAGAGTCAAATGATTAATGTCAACCAGTGCACTATATATAGACATTGTAACAACGAGTTTAGGCTCCAATGTCTATTTTAGGTCCCAAAATACTATAAATAGATGTTTTCTCATTGGTTTGGTATCAAAAAGGTTTTGGGTATTATATAAACACATTTAAAAGAGTTTTTCAATCATTTTAGCATCATTTTCTCATATTTGTATGAGTGAGTCATGTTAAGATAATAAATGAGATAGTTTTGAATTGTAATATTTCATTAAGGTGTTGAAAATTATACTGGGGAGCATTCTAAGTGGGATTAAAGTTCCTTTGATCTTAGAAGAGGATTTTAAGAAGAATTCTTCTTTATCGAGAAAGATTAAAGGTTATTCTTCTTTTTGAAAGAAGAATTATAGTAAAAGTCTAAGAAAAGTCTTAAGAGTTTACATAGGCAAGGTTGTTTACCGGATCATTATAAACTAGTTTGTATTCTCTCTTCCATATCCCCTTTAAATTATTATTCAATTGTTTAATTAACTATATAAGCAATTTCCTCGTACTTATTTACATTGATTATTATTAATTGAGTACATTTGTTAGAAAAATGGTTAAATTTTGTAGATACCTAATTCACCTCCTTTTTGAGTGTCATTAAGGACTAACACATACCTTACCAATATGGGACAAATTTGGGAGGTAATTTAAATCCCCTCTACCCAAAAAAACAATATTTGCATCAATAACTCTTTTCTCTACGTATAATTAAACAAATACTTAAAACATGGAGAAAGACTACCAAACCTCAAAATTTTTAACTTCAGCAAGTCAAAAATTACACTACAGGATTTGAAATAATCCTGACTTAAACTTAACAATGTAGAATTAGATAATCCATTCTTGATTTGCTATAAAGAAAGGGTCTAAGTTCGAAGAGACCTCTTAACATGTTTAGGAGAGAAAGGCAGATGACACCATCAAAATACTATATAAACATGCAAAATCATAAGGAAGATAGCATACTTTCTCTCTCTTATGTAAGGTATCACTTTCGATTATCACTTGTTAAGTTTACTGTGAGAGACCAAATATTGGACTCATTTTGCCAATTAGTTCTTTTAGGCATAAAGATAGACTATCATTTGGGAAACAAAATATTCTATTCTCAAATACCCTGTTCCCTCTATTCCTGTAAAATGTCATCCATCCACTTTTAATTTACTTAATGCAATGGATGAATGAAATAAATTTTGAAACAGGGAGAACAAATCTTCAGCAACAGAAGATCTGTTCCCATCATTTGGAAACCCACAAACCAAATCTCATTATACCCTGTACATAATTACCTAACATATGCCTAAACCCAATAGTTCTACATAATTTGATGTATCAGATATCAAGATAACAAAAATGTTCATCTTAAAAATCAAAAATGAAAAGATTTTTTAAAATTAAAAATTAAAAAAATAAAATGATTTATTATCATTCTACTTTAAAGGTTCAATTGTTTCAACAAGTCATATTAATATAACAATTTTAATATTGCTTCCATAATTTATATAACTTATAAAAAAATATTTAAAAAGTATAACTTGTTTTGTTTAAGGCATGTTTGGTTCCAATGTTATTTTTATTTTTATTTTTATTTTTGATTTTAATTTAGTAAAAAAGATATTTTAGATTGAGTTTCTAATTTATGCTCTTTTACTTTTTTCTCAGTTTGCATAATTTATGAAATCTACATAAACTGTCTTTTATTTTTTCACAATATGATTTACCATTAATCATAGATATTCTAATAAGAATTATGACTAATACAACTTTAATTATTTAATTTATTTTAATTTCTTATAATTTATTTTGAAAAATAAAAAATTGAATTTGAAAATCATTTAATAAACATAAAATAATTTTAAAATACATAAATTTCAAAATTTTTAAATAGTTATTTAAGAACAAAATTTAAATATCAAACAACTAATTCTAAATAATAACGTTGGTTTTAATAATTAAATTCAAATATTTAAAATAAATATCATTTTATAAATTATTAATTTTAAATAAAATAATAAAATATGTTAATATTTATTAATAAATATTTTTAAGAGATTAAAACAAAACTTTTATTTAATTAATCTATAAAATTAAGTTATTTATAAGTTTTATTTAATATTTAGTTATTATTATTAGTAATAATAATATAGTTACACTGATATTAGAAAATATGTCTTTATTTTTAATGATAAGAAAAACATAAACCAGATTCAAAAATTAAAATTAAAAATTACAAAAAAGAGAAGTGGAATTAAAGAATTTCTTAGATGTCAACTATTATCTTACTAATTTTATTACTATTTTAATATATTTAATTGAGATAATTATTATCATTAATACTCTTTTACATAGTAACAATTTCTCATTTATGTGCTTCTCTTTATCAAATATTAAGTGTAACAACAAAATGGAGAAATTCACTTTTATTCACAACATGTGTTGACGATGGCCTTTGTAAGAAATAGAATAAGAGAAAAACCAGGTACTACATGATCCAGAAGGATACATGTTTAACAAACTAACCATCAAGCACTTTCTCCTAAAGACCAGGACAATAACAAAACAGAATACTAAAGATAAGGACATTTTTCTGACAAATAGGAATTATTGACTAACTAATATCTAACACACTCCCCTAAATTGAGTACTGCATAAGTATCAATTTATAAATAATCTTGAGTGAACTCCAAGTAATCCATGAATTGCTTCAAAAGCTTCCAAATTCAGTGGTTTGGTGAATATATCTGCAAGCTGATCTTTGCTCTGACAATGAATCAGCTCCACAACTTCTTCCTTAGTTAGATCACGAAAAAAATGAAAATGTATGTTAATGTGCTTACTTCTCCCATGAAACATAGGATTCAAAGAGTTTAATGGTGGAGCTATTATCATAATAGATAAGAATAGGCCCTTGCTGTGTTGAATGCAAATATGAGAGAAGTCTTCGTAGCCAAACAGCTTGACAAGCACATGATGCTGCAGCTACCAACTCGGCTTCAGTTGTGGATAATGAAACCATTGGTTGCTTCTTTGAGGCCCATGAGATAACTGCTGAACTCATAAGGAAATAGTACCCGGTTGTGCTCTACCTGTCCTTTAAATCCCCGGCATAGTCACTATCACTGAATCCTACTAGTGCCTTTTCTCCTTCTTTTTTATAGAAGAGACCATAATCAATGGTCCCTTTCAAGTAGCGTAGCACATGCTTTGCTGCCTGATAATGAATCTCAGTTGGAGTCTCCATAAATCTGCTCAAAAGGCTTATGACATACATCAGATTGGGCTGAGTAGAAGATAGGTACATAAGACTACCAATAATTTGCTTATAAAGCGTACTGTCTACCACTTTACTTCCATCATTCCTCATAAGCTTACACTTAGGGACAATTGGATTCTTCAGAGGATTGCAATTTGACATGTGAAACCTTTCCAAAACTTTTTGAGCATAGTTGTTTTGGCCAACAAAAATTCCAACAGGTGATTGGACAACCTCAATGCCCAAGTAATAACTCATTTTACCAAGATTGGTCATTTCAAATTCTTCCATCATAAAATGCTTGAACTCAGCAAACATCACCTCATCATTTCCTGTGAATATTAAGTCATCAACATACAAACAGTTAATCAAGATTTTACCTTCATTGTTTGATTTAACAAACAACGTGTGCTCATGAGTGCATTTGAGTGTACCAAGCTCGTGGTACTTGCTTTAAACTGTAGAGAGCTTTCTTCAATTTATAGACTTATGCTCATTTCCTTGTTGCATATATCCTGGAGGTTGATCAATGAACACTTGTTATGTTAACTCAGCATATAAGAATGCAGATTTTACGTAAAGTTGGTAAAGAGACAAACTATTTTGGACAGCTAGAGAAATCACAAGTCGTATGGTGTCGTGTCTAACTACCAGAGAAAACACCTCACCATAGTCTACACTATATTCTTGTGTAAAACATTTGGCCACTAATTGTGCTTTGTATTTCTCTACCTCTCTTTTTTCATTCAGCTTAGTCTTATAGATCTATTTGACTCAAATGGTCCTTTCCCCAGCTGGAAGATCAATGAGTTCCTAAGTTGCAATTTTTTCAATTGCCTCAATTTTAGTATCCATAGCTTTTCTCCATTTCAAGTCTTGTGCAGCCACATGATACGTAATAGGGTCACTGTTTGCAAACAAAGCAATATGAGCTAAAAATTCATCATCAAAAAGATCATCTCCACTTAGAAAGTCTTGCATCCAAATAGGTCTCTGTCTCAATCGAGAGGGCAACTCTTCATGTGAGGTAAGATTATGAATGTTTGATGAGACATCGATAGAAGGAATTTTATGTTAATCATAGTGGCTATTTCCATGAGAACTAGGCAATAGTAGGTGAGGTCTGTTACTGTCCTCTTCAAGTGGAACTATAATGGACGATGGTTGGTCAGATTTGTGCCAATTCCAGCTACTTTCTTCATCAAAGATCACATCCCGATTAATAAGTACCTTCTTTGTAATTGGATTGTATAACTTGTAGGCCTTTGACTCGTCACTGACACCAAGGAAGACATACTTTACACTTTTGTTATCCAGCTTGTTCCTCCTTTCATCGGGTTGGTATGCATACTCTACATATCCAAAAATCTTAAAATAGTCCACAGATGGTGTGCGGCTAGTCCAAGCTTCTTCCGGTGTGATGTTCTTATCTGCAAAAGTGGACTTCTGTTCAAAATATTGACACTCCATTGAACAGCTTCTGGCCAAAAGGTTTTTGGTATGTTTTTCCAGCCAACATGCATCGCACCATGTTCATAATTGTGTGATTCTTCCTCTCTACGATGCCATTTTGTTGAGGCGTATAAGGTGCAGTGAGTTGCCTACGAATACCACTTGATTCACATAGGTTAATAAATTCAGTTGAGGTGAACTCACCACCTCGATCATTACAAAGTCCTTTTATAAACTTTCCAAATTCTTTTTCAACAAAAGCTCAAATTTTTTTGAATGTGAGAATAGTCTTAGATTTGTCCACAAGAAAGTACACCTATGTTTTGCGAGAAAAATCATCAGTGAAGGTGAGTAAATACCTTTTACCATTGTTGGAGGCAGGAGTAATTGGACCACAAAGATCTAAATGCACTAACTGAAGTGGTTCAGTGGCTCTCCTTGGGCTTTCTTTTAGAAAAATGTCACGATGCTATTTGCTAATTGTACAGTCTTCACAAACTTTAGAAGGAGGAATTATATCAGGCAATCCTTTCACGATTTCCTTTTGCTGCAGTGTTTTCAAGCTATTGAAGTTTAAATGGCCATAACGATAGTGCCACAGCATGCAGCAGAAACATATGGTTTGTTGTCGTTAATACTTGAACAATTAGACCCTTTGTTGGATGCTGAATTTTACAAAGTCCATGTTGGATATGAACTGCAAAACCTTGTTCAGCTAACTGTCCAAGACTAATCAAGTTGCTTTGTAAAGCTGGAACATAGAAAACTTCTGGAATAACCTTCATATTGCCATTTATCTATAGTTTGATAGTTCCTCTGCCCATGGCACACAAGCTAGAATTGTTTCCAAGCCTAACAGTTTTTCTAAAAGTGTGATTAAAGTCAAAAAAGAAAAGTTTGTTACCACTCATATGATTATTGCAGCCTGTGTCAAGGTACCAAATCTCTGCAGAGTGTGTCTCCTTCTCGATGATGGTCATCAACAAGAATTCTTCCTCCTCCTCGGTATTTGCAAAATTCATCTTGGTATCCTTTTCCTTGTCGGGGCATTCATTTTGATAATGACCATGCTTATGGCAATAATAACATTCCACATTTGATTTATCATAACGGCTATCATGAGTAGCTCGACTACGTCCTCGACCACGATAAGCACCATGACCTTTTCCTCTTCCTCTTCCAGTAAAAGGGCGATCATTTATAGAGATTTGCAATACTTGTTCATCACCAATAGGTGTAGACATGCGTTGTTCATGCATGAGCAGGGAGCTTTAGAGTTCATCAATGGAAAGTGTATCGATGTCTTTGGATTCCTCAATCGAGTAGACAATATAATTGAACTTAGGAACCATTGAACGTAGAATTTTTTCAATGATAGTGGCATCAACCGGTTTCTCACCATGAAGACGCATCTTATTAGCAATAGCTAATGTTCTATCGAAGAAGATATCTACAGATTCTCCCTCAGCCATATGAAGAATCTCAAAATCTTTGCGAAGCGCTTGAAGTTGTGCCCGCTTGACTTGAACTGCACCCTGATATTTCATCTTTAACGAATCCCAAATATCCTTTGCAGTGTCTTGTGAAGGATGGTCTCAAGAACTGATCGATCGATTGCATGAAAGAGGTAATTTTGGCTTTTAAATCCTTCAATTTGCGATCCTCAAAGCTCTTAACTGTTGTTTGAGAGGCACCTTCAACTGGTGGAGCAATACCATGCTCAACAATCTCCCAATATTCTTTCGATCGCAGAAAATTTTCCATGAGCATACACCAATAGTCATAGTGACCATCAAGTTTCGGAATGACAGGTTGCACATAGCCATTGTTCTCAGAAGCCATTGACACTTGCTGCAACAAGATGAGAATCGTCTTGCTCTGATACCAAATATCAAATATTAAGTGTAACAACAAAATGAAGAAATTTACTTTTATTCACAACGTGTTGACTATGGCCTTTTAATAGCCTTTACAAGAAACAGAATAAGAGAAAAACTAGCAACTACATGATCCAGGAGGATACATGTTTAACAAATTAACCACCAAGTGCTTTCTCCTAAAGACCAGGACAATAACAAAGCAGAATTCTAAGGACAAAGGCTTTTTTCTAACAAATAGGAATTATTGACCAACTGATATCTAACACCCTTATGTATAATTGATTAGTATTAAAGGCATCAAAATTATCAATATGAAAAACAACTGATATTTATTTTAAATATTTATAATATAAAAATAATTCTGTCCTTTTAAACCCTCTTGCCTTAACCATTTAAATATAAAAATAAATAGTAAAATGAACAAAGTTTCACTGATCAACACTTGCCAAGATAGGTCACATAGCAGTGGGACAGATTTTGTTCCGCCAAACAAGAGTTGTAATCATGCATGCGATGCGATTTCTTTTCTCAGTTTGTGGTCCACGTGTCATGTAAACAGCTGATCCACTACAGGCAGCGCATACACCCTGATGCAGCGAATAAATCTCTCTAATCAAAATAATTCAAGTAAGAAGACCGTTGCACTCAAACCCAAACCCCTATCCCTTTAACGGCTACTTCCCCACTCAAATAATTCGTAAACTTCCCAGTCTCCCTTACTATTATCAATATTAATAATTTTTCATCAAGCACCACAAGACGAAAAATCACAAACTTGTTGGTAGTTGAATTAAGTGAATGATCCAATGGGGTTGGTGAGTAATTTGGGAATGGATATTGGGTGTTTGGATTTGGGATGCATCGAACGACCCACTGAGACCACCACTCCTGACTCTCATAACAGCGCATCATCCGATACTAAGGACAAGGTTTCTTCGGCTTCTACGGCTCGAAAGGTCCGATTTTGATTCCCCTTTTTCTACTTCTTTCGTTTTTGTTGCTTCCGATTTGATGTTGCAAGAAATGGGTTCTTGTTTATACTTTCTATTTGAGTTCATGGTTTGCGGGATCATTTCAATTTTCTTGATATTGATTTGTTCATTATTGATAATATTCTAACTTTCTTGTTCTGTAATGCGGGACTTGTTCAAAACCCTGTTATCTTAGCAGAACCATTAACTAATTGTTTGGATGAAAACTAATTGGGATTTTACATCAAATTTAAGGCCCCTATCGGAGATTAATTTGATTTCTGGAGGATTTGTATCATGAATAAAGTTCCATGGGAAGTTATATCAACAATTTGCGGGAAACTGTTCACTGTAATTGTTATCTGTTTAAGTATGCAGGTAGCTTTTGGAAATGGCTGGACGATGTTGTGATCTTGATACACGTCTTGGTTATGCATGCAGCTTCTATGGTTACTTTTAGGATGAAATGTTCTGAAAAACACGCTCCCTCACCTTTTTTTCGGCCTCATAATAGTAATAATTGATTCTGGTGCTTCGAGCTTTACGTTTTGGATTTTCACACTGGCCATGCTCGAATGTTGCAGAATAAATCACCCAAGGGGACTGGCCAATCACCGTTGAATATTCTAAACCGATTTACATCTCAAATTAGGAAGCCATCTCATCGCAAGAGTTCTCCACTCAACTGGTTCCCGAGAAAAAAGGTGGACTCATATCTAAATAGGAAAATCAAAATGCTGCAGGTTAGGTATCAGACAATTTTCTCGTGTATCTACAGAAAAAAATTGTTTTCCACGTTATTAGTACTCTAAAAAGCAATATTCTTGTTTCAGGAAGCAGATGGCATGAATTTAACTCTAGATGAGACACTTGGCGATACAAATCCACATTATTCAAGAGTACTAAGAGAGAAAATGGCTGCAAGAGAGGCTGCAAACTGGGCAATGGAGGCTCGGAAAGCTGCATTGGTGGAAGCGTCCTGGTGTCGGATACTTCAAGCAGCCGGGTAAACTTTGCACTGAGTAGAGGATGTTAGTGTCTGGTCTTCCCTCTCTTTTGCATAATTTTGTATGTTGTATACGCAGGATCCAATGTAGAGATGCGGAAGCCAGACTGTTAAAAGCAGAAAAAGTTGCAACAGAGGCTTTTGAAGCAGCTTCAGCTCTGGGAGTGATCATGTATGACATATCAAATAGTTCTCGGAAGCATTGTCAAATTAAAACATCTACCGATAATGGAGGCAAATCAACGACTCATACTGTCACAGCATCTTTCGAAACTGCATTTGATGTGGATAAACAAGTAGCTTCAGCAGTTAAATCAGCATTTATTAAGCTACCAAATTATGATTCATTTAACAAAGATGAATTTAAAGAACTGCTTCGAAAAATCAGTCAGAATCCAGATGCGGCAAATAAAGAATCACCAGAGATTTCCTTGGAGCTCGAGTCAGAATATGGGTCAGACATTCAAACTTCTCAAAGCCAGGACTTCAGCTTTCAAGATACGGATTGCAGGATGATAAGTCTAGATAAAAGAAAGAGGAAATCCAAGAAGAGGCAGTCTTTGGAGGAGCTTAACGTAACCAAACTTGTGGATATGATGCTTGAGAGACTTAGAAATTTGAAAGAAGATGAGCTTGATTCTATGGCCACTACAGTTGCGACCTGTGGTCTTAATGATATGTTGGCAGAGGTAGAAAGCAACAAACTGTATGATGTAGACTCAGTTACTGATCACTTATCGACTCAAGCTCCTAACTTTTCCCGAAGAGTGTCCTCTGTTAATGAAGGAACAATGAGACATTTGAATCTTGAAAATTTCATTAGTGGGCGGATACGAAGGAAGCAGAATGACACAGAACTTCCAAGTCTTGAGAAGTCTCTGGTTAAGCATATGTCCAGACTTGAGAGAGAGGTTCAAGAAGCTAAGAATAACAAGAGGAATGGATCTGAGGAGGAAAATCAAGCGAATACAGATGAAATCGGCAACAGTATATTCAATTTATCTACCAAAACAGGTTCAGCAGACCCTGTTCCCGGCTTGGAAAGTATCCTAGTGAAGCATACTTCAAAGTTTGCGAAAGAGATCGAAGAGGCAAAGAAGTCAGGAAAAGATTTTCCGATGACTGTCAGTGATCCCGAAGCTAATTTTAAAGAACTTACAAAATTTGATGAGGTGGTCAGCAGAAAGAAAGATGTCCCTTCAGTCCCCAGCCTGGATAAGTTTTTGGTGAAACGTGTCTCCCGACTGGAAAAAGAAGTTCAAGAAGCAAAAAACAGAAGGAAAAATGACTCTATTGCAGAAGGGAGAAAAAGTAATGTGACCAAAAAATTAAATTCGTCCATGCATTCTGAGAGAATTATCGATTCTTCTAGTGAATTAGAGAAGGAAAATGATGACTTGACCAAGCAGGCAGATGGAGAATCAAAATCTGATCAGGTCGAACAGATGAATGTGAAAACAGAAGAAACAATCTCGCCACATGTTGCAAAGGATGAAATAAGTGACACAGAAAATAGCTTAGACAAGATACTGATCAAGCCATTGCACAGAATGGAAAGAGAAAAAAATTGCACCTTGCTATCAGAAAGCAACAACTATGCCTATCGTAGGTACCAAAATAAGCAGAAAGGAAACAAATATGACGCAGAATGTGAAGGGTTGGACAAAATTTTGGTAAAACATGTTTCCAGACTAGAGAAGGAGAAAAAGGGTCTCAGTCTGAAGAAAGCAGACTTGAAGGTGAATGAATCAAGAACAAAGATGCATGAGCAGATTAACGAGGAAGGTGGTCTAGACCAAATTTTGGTGAAACATAAATCTAGACTCGAGAGAGAGAAGCTAGTTGCTGCTCAGCAACCTGAAGAGCAACCTGACGAGCAGATTAGGCTTTCACAATCTCGTAGAGACGCAAGGGAGAGAGAGTTGCAAGAAGCATGGGGAGGCTTAAGCTTAGGGAATTCCATCCGGCCGCATCTCTCCAAACTTGAAAGGGACAAGGCAAGTTCTTCGTTTTTGATTTATATAGTCAGACTATTTTGATTTTGCTATGTTCTTTCAAATTCAGTTTCTTGGAGTTTCCCTTATCAAATTTGAGGTATCCAATTGACTCGAATCTCAACTCATATTTTAGGCTGCGTGGATCAAAGCTGAAGAAGAGGAAAGAAGGCGAGCTACAGCAGAGGTTTAACATGACTACAGCCACTTCTCATGTTAGGCGAGTATCAAGTGTACAAACAACTGTACAATGTCTAGACATATTGTTGGAATGTATTATCATTTTATTATAATACAATATTATCCCGTGCTTCGCTTTTCATATTCTGGCCAGTACCACGGGTAAGGTACAGCAAGTTTGGAGTAAGGAAAAGCAGTTAGGATTGGAAATCCAACTAGTACGAAAAAGAAAACGGCTTCGTCGGAAGCTCAGAAGTCCGCAAGGAAGCAAACCTCAGAGGTTGCTATTTCCATATACTAGGGCATAGGTGTAGTATGTCAAATTTGCAACGAGTAACCGGACATTTTTGTGAATTTATCTTCGAATTTTAACGGGATAAAGTAAAAGAGATAACAGAGAAAAGTGAAGAGATGGTACTGGCACTGAGCATGAACCTGTTACCTGTAGAGTAGCAGCTACTAAAGGGAATATATCTCTACCATGCGTTTGTTTAGTCTCTGACCCACCATGAATTATTGCTCCCACCTAACCTAAACTAACCAACATCCACCTTCCTCTCTTGTTCTCTTCCAAGTTTGGATCTTCTTCTTTCCTTCTTCTTATAGTATTTCAAAAGCCATGACAATCCAGGTAGTTTCTTTGTGTTCTTTGCGTTTACGCTAGTAATTTTGTATTTTGCAATTTTCTTCTGCTGATTTGTCTGTGGTTTCGTGTATGAAATTCTGATCCAGAATTGAATATTTGATTAGGTTATGAAGTCATAAGAGCTCTTGGTTCGATTTTCGTGTTCTCTTTTGTTTTGCGTTCTTTTATGCTGTAGTTTGGGACGCCTAAAAGACTTTTGCTTTTCATCGGTTCTTATTGTTTTGTATTACTAGTTAGTTCTATTTTCATTTTTGTAATCATTGTTCAAGGATGTAGAGAAGACATTTCTTCCTTCCCCTGCCTTAACAAATTATCTTTAATCTTGTGTTTCTTTCTCTTCCTAAAAATGGGTTGAACATTTACACACTGTTCAACAAGTATGATCATCAATGCTATTCTATTTACTTGTAAATTTGACAATTTCACAGTTATCTTTTTATTTCCCACTTCTTTTAACTCTTACGGCAATAAAGACAGTTTATTCAGTCATTTCACAACTTCTGTGACTTGATCCGTTCTTGATGTCCCCATGGGGGATTTTAATTGCTCCTATTACGCTGCGGGCGGATTGCCAATGCTCAATATAGTGCAAGGTGTGTATGCAAACATTCATTTGTACCACTACTCAAGTGAAATGCCGGGAACATGCTGAAGCGAAGCACCCCAAGTCTGATCTGTATACCTGTTTCCCACATCTGAAAAGTTCAAAACAATGATTTGCATCTTGAATCCATTGCTGAAAACATACTATGTATGTTGCTACTATCTGAACAATGCCATGTTTGTGTTGAAGAACTCTTAATTCCCTGTAAAATTTGTAGTGAGTTTTAGAGAATATGATTCTTCTTTTGGTTGGATGCCAAGACTGATATACATCACATATAATGTTAATGGCTGCTGTGAGAGCTTATGTACGTTCTTAGAAAATTTTTCTCCATCTTGAAGAATCAAAGCAGCTATGAGACATATTCCACTTACAGGCTTTTATGGTTTGAAGAATTATTTGTCCGATAGTTTATGACTTATGAGTTGAGCAATGAAGAAAGAGAAAAGAAGTGCAGTAAATATTCTGTTTGATAAAGGATTTTCTTTGGTTCTGTTTTTCTTCTGCTTGGCGTTTTAGAAATTCAATGAAATAACTGTTTTGGATTTTTGGTTTTCATTTTAGTTTCTTTTAGTTTTATAATTTATGAAAGTCATAAAAATTAATTTTTATTTTCTATCTTATTGTATCTTAACAATATATTGTTATTAATCAAATACACTATTTAATATTAAAGGATTATGACTCATATGATTTAATTATTCAATTTATTTTAATTTTAAGTAAAAAATTAGTATCTATTTATAAAAATTGAAATTGGTTTATAAGTAGATGAAATTCATCAATAAAGGTTATAGATTCGAACTGATCTTCATTCTTATAGATAGTGTCTACTCACTAGATATAGCTATAAGGATGGCTTTAATCTAATTGATGGTGTCATTAGCTAAGTTATACTTATGGACTTCCTCTTGCATGTATATCCTTGTGCTATGTTCCTTCCATATAAAGTAGATAGTAGTTGTGAAGAATGTTTGTACAAAGGGGCATCTTGCATCTTTTGAGTCACGATATATATTGTAATATCCCGTTATTTTTGGGAGGTTAGAATAGTCAATATGAGTGATTAATAAGAGCCTAAAATTGCATTTTTTCATGCTCATGCATTATCTGATATGCTCATATTCATGAATATCGAATTTTTGCACATGAAAATAATTGTACATGCATTCATAGACATTCCGGGTATAATTACTTTATAATTGAATTGTCAAAGTGATTTTGTTGATAATTGTAGCTTGTATTTGTTGAAAATTGATTTGAAAAGTGTATTTAGTGATTTAGAATTTTTGGAGAATTTTAGGAAATTTTCAAAAATTTTGGGTATTTTCAGACTAGGAAAAAAATGTCAAGTGGCAAGATAATTGATGAATAGCAGTAGAATTAAAAGCTTTCCATTGATATAAAGTTTGTAAATTTTGGAGATCTGGATCAAAAGTTATGGAGGTTTGAGGTTGAGATGTCGTGGAGAAGATGAAGTAAAATATGGTGACTTTGTTGGTTTGACCAAAGGGGTTGACTCACCATAACAGCTTTCCTTCTTTTGACCATAACTTCTTCTCTAGATCTCCAAATGATCCGATTGTTAAACCAATAAATTCCTAACACATTTTTCTATCCCTCTATAAACTTTTGTAGCATTCTAAATTGAATTGAGAAATATTGATCAAATCAAAGTGAGGAATCTTTTGGAACAGTGAAATAGGATTTTCTTCCTAAACATCATTCGGTATTTTGATTATATCTGGATCTATAGGATTTCAAATGAGACGATTTTTAATTTTTAGTAAACTAGAGATAGAGGCTTACAAATTGTCTTAAGAAGCCGACTTTTGATTCTTTCTCTAAGATATTGAATTTCTGGATGGAAGTTGTATGTAGTACATTGTTTTTGATTGTGAATAACCCGATAATTTTGAAAGTATATCTTCCAAATTTCTGAACCAAATTGAGTAATTTTGGTGTCAATTGAAAGATAAGACATAGAGGAACACTTTTCTAGAAGATAGTATGACCAAATTTCATCATTTTTGCTTTCTAATTGAATGTGAACAATAGACCCGAAAGTGTAACTTGTCAAAGGTCGGTCAACTGGAATTTTTGGACAGATTAGATAGACTTTGTGTATTTTCCTCTTTCATGTAGTACTTTTGTACTAGGTTTTGATGTAAGTGTTGAAAGATACAATGTAGACTTTCGGTTTTGTGAAATGAAATGAGGAAAAAGTTGGTTTTAAAAATATTGTGATTTTCTTATGATCCTTTATAAGTGAGTAACGATATGATGCCTTGTGAAGTGAATGTAGAGATCGAAAGTAGCTCACCCTTATCGTAGAATATATACCAGAATGACATCTAGGCATCTCGGTGTGTACTTTGCAGTAAGGGAGCGCTACATTTAGGATCCATTAAGAGTTGATATCCAATTATAATTAATGCAAGTAACAGAAGGCAAGTGTAAATTTCTGCTGCAAACTACTTGAGAGTAGCTGCATTGAAAGAATTACAAAGCACACATATAAGGTTGTAAGTTCCAAACTATGTATCTTTGGTACAAATCTATTCTTTCTTACAAATCATGTGAAAATGGATGTAGGGAGAGCGTTTCCATAGAAGATTGTACAAGGAACATTTCTGCCTCCTTCTTGTAAAGCTTTATAGCAATACTTGTTAGCAAAAGTAACTAAGGTATCTGGTAACCAAGTAACTAGATCATGCCTATGTGCATAAAGGATATGGGGTAGATAGCCCACTAATAAATTGAATCCTCTGAAGTTTCCTGGCCATTGCTCATGATTCATCAAAGATGATGCTCTGGAGTTAACCAAGAGTCTATTTGTAAATCGAGATAATTCAGATCTTTATATTAAAGGACATAATTATGTCTAATTATCAAACCAAACCCAAATATTCTACCCATTTCCTAAAACATGCTTAATCAAAGGAAACTCCACTTATCTCATTTCAAAATTTATTGAAAAAACCAAGAGAATTCCTTTGAAGGAGACAGTTTCCAAAAGCATTCAGTTCTAACATATGTTTCATGTAGCCATTTCACCTATATTAGATTTTTATCTTCAAAGCATTTCCAAATCCGTTTACATAGAAGCAATTGTTGCATAAAAGATATAGGGATGATCCCCAAGCCTCGTTGTTGTTTAGGCATAGGTACCTCACTCTCCTAGACTTTAATTTTTTGGAGTTTTCTGAATTCCCAGTCCATAAGAAAGCTTTCAAGATGCCATCTATCTCGTTGGTTACTTTTTGGGGTAGAATGAGAAGAGATATCCAATAAACATATAGATTTTTAAGAACAAAAATTATCAGAGTAACCCTAGCTACAAGAGAAAGAAATTGATTATGCTAGGTATTTATTTGAGCTTTGATCCTTTTTATAAGTGGAATACAATCAGAATACTTTGGTTTGGAATATGAAATGGAGATGCCCAAATATTTAAGAGGGAGAACTTGGAGCTGTAATTCTGTAATACCGGATATTTTCACGAAGTTCCTCACATCTTTAGAGCAATATAAACTACTTTTGACATTCACTTTTAGACCTAACCATTTAAAGAATTGCATAAGAAGGTCCTTTAACATCCTCACATATTATGGTTCTGATACCAAAAGTAATATCAAATAATCTACAAACATCAAGTAAGTAAGCTTGGAACTTCTACATTTATCATGATAATGAAACCTATCATTGGTATTAATAATCTTGTTGATGAGTCGTGAGAGGCCTTCTATAACTAGAGTTAATAGATAAGGGGAAAGAAGATTTCCTTGTCTAATGCCTTTAGCACAATTTATGGCTTAGTTGAAATCCCATTAATCAGTGTACTGATTGAAGCAGTTTTTAAACTCATCCAAATCCAAGTAATGAACTTTGTAGGGAATTCAAAGGCTTCCAGACATATTTGGATGAACTCCCAATTGACCGAGTTGAATGCCTTGAAGAAATGTACCTTCCAACAACAACTTTTAATTTGTCTCTTGGAGTTATAATCTTTAAGATCTCTTGCATAAGAAGTATGTTATCCCGTATCCATCTGCCTTGTATAAATGCACTCTGGGTAGGATTGATCACTGATGATAATGCCTTCTTTGATCTATTAGCAAGGAGTTCTACAATTATCTTGTAGACCGTGTTGCAATAAGAGATGGATCGATAATCTGCCAATGTATCCAAAGCTAATTTTTTAGGAATTAGGCAAATATATGTATGATTGATTTCTTTCAAAATTTTACAATAGAATAAACATTCTAGAATTGCTTCTGTAACCAAAGTGTCTATAATCTCCTATGTAGTTTGAAAAACCCTGTTGTGAACCTATCCGGCCCTAGACATTTAGAGGGATGTAGTTTAAATAATATCTCCTTAACGTTTAAGCAGGTAAATGGAGCAGAGAGTGATTCCTTGTATTCCTATGAAAGGGGACTATCAAAGAGTTCCCTAACATTGTGTGTGTCATAAGCACTTTCTTCAGCGCCCATAAGCTTAAAAGAATTCCCTACTAAGCTTGGATAAATATTCCTGATCATTGACTGAGGATCCCAAGGAGTCTTTTAGTTATACAATCGTATTTCTATTCCTCCGAGCAAGTAGAGAAGAATGAAAGAATTCAGTGTTTGAGTCTCCATCTCTAAGCCAATTAATTCTAGCTTTCTTTTTTAAGATATAATTATGCAAGTTCAAAGCATCCTGATAAGCCTTTGGTCTAGCACATTCAGTTTGTTTCAAGAGATTATTATATGGAGATAGATAGCAAGCTTGTTAAGCCTTCTTTAGCAACTGCCGAATGACTCTAGTCTACTTATGATTAGCTTTTGGGAAAACTTTAAATGCTTGTTTAACTCTTATGAGCTTTTGCATAAGCTGAAAGGATTTAAACCCATCCACATTTAAGTTCCAACAAGATTATACTAACTTCATAGACCCATCCTGCACGGAGAGGACATTAAAGAATCAAAATGAAGCCCCCAGGCTTTTTTACCGTTTGGATTTAGAATATCTTTAAAATGTATAAATTACAAAATATTAAAATAGTTTATAAAAATAGGAGATTAAAATTAGATAAGTTAATTAATTAAGTAATTTCATAAAATTAATTTATCCTCTAAAATTTATTTAACATTTATAATAAAAGTCTAACTAAATTGAAGCTAATTATTAGACATATTTTATTTTTGTTTAAAAATAAACAGAAATCAAAATCTAAAAAAGAAGACTAAAATTATAATAAAAGAATATAAGTGAAATTAAATAGCTCCCTAAAAATATAAGAGTTCAACGGCCCACCATGTCAATTGCACTTTTTTTAAATTCATTTTTTATTTTAAATTTATTTGAAAGATATTATGACATTAGAAATATAATAATAATAATTTTTATTGAGTTTTTGTCAAACTATTTTAATACAATATTGACTGTAAAGCATGTGATAAAGTTTATCATGTTTTTAATAACAAGGTATCTCAAAATAACTAGATAAAAATTTACAGGAAAATTATCTTTTATTTAGTTTTTATAAGTTTATGAATTACACAATTAATATAAACTAAATTATCTCTACTATATTTTAATTTATAATAATTATAATGTACAAGAGTATTTTTTAGAAGACCACTTGGTATACAATACAACGATACATGAAGTTCAGAGTCTTTTTTTTTTTTTTTAATAAGAAGGAGGCCGAACAGTAAAGTTACACAACTAGTCTAGGGAAACAAATTCCCGACA
>JANZXR010000172.1:38333364-38347807 GCA_027575705.1 Erythroxylum echinodendron | reverse complement strand
TTATTGAGGTCCATACTGAAGAACGCTTCCTTGATTTCAGTAGGACTAAGAGGGCCACTAAGCGCTGCTAAGTTCAGAGTCATTTAATGGGTAGTCAAATAGTCATAAATTCGAGGGAGTGCAATGGCATCCAACGTGGCATAACGAAAGAGGGTAAACTTCGTTCTCCTAATTCAGGCGAAGCAGCTTTAGTTTTTAAAGTTACAGTTGTCGGGGTCTCACACATCATTCAAGTTTCAACCCTGAGCTTTGAACAGTTTGCGGGACCCACTGATGAACACCCTAAAGATTCACTATCGATTGCGTGATTAACCACTGTACAGCCCCTCTTCTTTTTCCCGTGCCCATTGCTTTGAGACCTTACTTCTGTTGGGAACTGTCAGAGAGCCATTTGGACACTTCTACTTGAACTCATTCGCTTCATCCTGACTTGACCCACTTCTTATATTCACAAACATTTTCTTGTAACTACTAATACTGGTACTCTCGTCTTCTTGCATTTGTCACTCAAAGATGGCTTCTTTTTCCCCTCTTTTCTACTTGTTCTCTTTCTTCCTCTATCTCTCTCCTTCCCTCTCCACCAACTCTGAAGGTAAGCTGAATCCACCCGTCAAGTTTTGTTCTTTGGATTTTCAAGTTTTAGTTATTATTCGTTTTTGCTCCATTTTGGATGCTTAAGACTCAGAGAGAGAGAAAATAATACAAAATGATCAAAGTTTGTAGCTTGATGGTTTCAGATGTAAATTGAAGTTCCTTTTTTTTTTCTTTAAATTAGAATGGAGAAGTTTTTGTTTAAGTTGGCGTTACTTTTCTTGCCTAGAAAACTCGTGGTCTGGTTTTCAAGTAGCAGTCTTATTGTTTAGTGCTTCTGGCGTTACTTCTTCTTCTCATTACTTCAGTGGGGTTCAGGAAATGCTCTGTTTGATCTGAGAAGAAGGCTTTCTGATCCAACCAATGTGTTGCAGAGCTGGGACCCAACTCTGGTCAATCCCTGCACCTGGTTCCATGTCACATGTGATGCTAACAATCATGTAACTTGTTTGTAAGTTACCATCTCCCTTTCTCTGTGCCTTTTAACTTGGCATCTTGATTCCATTTTGGGTATCTTGTGATTTTGACTGATTGATATGCAGGGATTTGGGGAACTCTAACATTTCTGGGACTTTGGGACCAGAGCTTGGCCAGCTCAAGCATCTTAAATACTTGTATGCTCTTTTTTCTTTCTCTAAAAATAAAGAAGCAAGAAACAAATGCTGCACAACTATTGTGTGAAAGAAAACTTTAAAATGGATAGCTTTGACTTTAAACATGTGTCGTCTTTCAGTTTGAGCTCCTGAAGAAGTAAGTTCAAATTACTGAAAATCTTGAAATCAGTTCTGTTGAGTGCGAACATCCCATATTGATAATGAACTGTCCAAGAGGCAAATTTTGAATGCGAATTGCTCTTTGATTTTCTGGGGACCCATTGAGACTAACTTTTACACATGATAATGGATTCAATACGATTCTTGAACTAATTGGGTTGCAAATATCTTGACTGACCCTCAGGGAGCTTTACAGCAATGAAATAGGCGGGAAAATACCTGAGGAGCTAAGCAATTTGAAGGAACTTGTTAGCTTGGATTTGTATGGCAACAAATTTGAAGGAATGATACCCAAAGCTTTCGCCAAATTGAAGTCACTCACATTCCTGTAAGTTGCTTCAATCAGGACTGGCTAGCACATGAAGACTTCCATTGTATAGGGTGCTTACTTTAACTTGGTTGAATTAATGAACCAGTCGGTTGAACAATAACAAGTTAACAGGATCAATTCCAAGGGAGCTCACCACTCTTAACAACCTAAAAGTTTTGTAAGTATAGACAAAGAGAAGAGTTTCAAGTTCTACTCTTTTTTTCTTTCGTTTCTTTTGTTTCTTAGATTACTTGTCTTCTGGAGTTGTTACTTCCTTAAATTCAGAAATTTTGTTTGCAGTGATGTATCTAACAACGATCTCTGTGGAACAATTCCAGTTGCTGGTCCATTTGCCACTTTTCCAATGTCGAGGTATGATTGTGATAATCATATTTTCTATACAGTTCGCTAAAATTAACCTTGTTGTTTAAATGTCACCAGACCAATCCATTATTGATGGGATACATGAAAAGTGTGCAATAGGTTCATAACTTGTTATCTCTTTTATAAAAACAGAGGAACATAAACATGAATGAAGAGGTTGGCATGATGATGATCTTGGTATGGTAATGCTAAATATGAGCATGAAAAGTTACCTATTAATACCATACGTTTCATAGTAAATCTGACGGTATCCCTAGCATTTTGTCAAATCAGTACCTATGGTCTTCTGATGACAAGCTAAAGTGGCATCTAGTTTCAGTCTTGCACTCCATTTGAGCTCAGCTACAACTAGATTCAACAAGTTTCATATGATTTGAATAATTTATAGCAAATATGTCCAACTTTATTTCTCAGATCTTGTTTGCTGGCTTTCTTTCAGTTATGAAAACAACAGGCTTAATGGACCGGAGCTCAAGGGACTTGTAGCTTATGACTTTGGATGCTGAAAATAAGCACAAACTCTTAGTTACTGTTCTAAGAAATGGAGCAAATGAATGTAATGTCGCTATAGGTCTATCGTGATATAAATATGTGTTGCTCTCATTATGTTTACTTGAGTATGAAACATGAATCAAATAAGAGAGAGCAAGCACAAGAATTGCAATTCTACCATCTTTCTTCACAAAAATGATGCTATTGGAATTGGGTTCAAATTGCCTATATTTTTCATTCAAAATTCAGTATAATTAAACACATCGTAATCGAACCAACAGAAAATTCAGTATTAAACTCTATAATACCACCAAATTGCAGAGAGAGATGTGGAAAATAGTATTGGTTCTGTTAAGTTCAGATTCTCTGTTCTTATTAGCTTGTTCTAATTATGTTGTTGTTTTAATAAGACGTCATTTTATATATTTAGACATAAAAGTTAAAACAATGTTATATTGAGGTAAAAACATTATTGAAACAGAAATACGAGCACGAGCAGAGGATTTTATGCCAGTTCTATTAGGCCAGCCCATTGGATCATTTCAACCTGCCTACGTTAGAGTGTCAAGTTGGATTGATAAGCAAATAAGAAAGAAGAGTGCCTACGTCAGAAGGTTGACGGCCAACCAAAATTCCTGGAAAAGTCTTCAGCTTCGCGAGTTGCACGTTCTCTTAACAAAGCCCTACGACACGCAGTGGCCAAAGATGACACTTTCAAAGACGACGACACAATACAGAGAGTACTATGGGCTCCTTCATATTTTGAGGAACATGAGTCAGTGTAATTAAGTGAATTTTCATACAATTGACTTGAAATAAAAAAGATAAATATTATTTTATTTGAAATACAAGAGATAAATATTATTTTATTATCTTATGTGGTTGTTCTATTATTATATATTGTATGATTTATCATTTATGGGATGTTTTTTGTTGAAAATTTTCAAATAAAAGTTAATAATAATGTTTCCAACATTATTATATAATCTTAACCAAATGTATTAGGGATATTGCACTATCTAACGGTAAATTTATCACAAGTGTATGTCCATGCAGAAAAATATGAAGATAAGATATGGATGTATCCCTTATGCTTGTGAAATTGTTTGAATGTTAATGAGAATTGAGTTACTATAATGACCCTTCAAGTTGATATTTAGACTTTTTTGCTTTCATGTCGTGGATGTCTCTAATTTTGTATTTGGTTATTTTCCTAATAAGTGTTTACTTTTTATGAAATGTTGAGATGTACATAAAGGTATTTCTTGAGGGGGATAGTCATTGTCTAAGTAATCTATTTACTCACATGTGGTAGAATCATAAGAGTTGATGGTGTGTATATTCGCTTTTATATGGAAATCTTATTTTATATATTATATATTTTGGCCATAAGTATTTTATGTGCCATATATATAAGATGCTCATAATAGACATTGTTTAAGACGTATTACTGTCGTTATCTTGCATTTGTATTGATAATATATATTATCTATTTTATACTCACTTTTTATGTATAATTGAAATATTTACTGATTTCAATTTTAAAAAATAGAAATAGGATGTGGAGTTTACCTTGAAAATGAATGATATCAAAATAACCATAATAGGGAATAAGTTATCTATTCTTATATCTCTTGGTACAGGGGGTGAGAAGGCAACTTATACATCCTAAGAGTAGTCAAATAAGATGTGTTATTTGACTATAAAGAGGTCCATTTCAAATCATCTTCTCAGTGGACTTTTTGACATCAACATTACTAAGGATTTTCTTAACAATGTGTCTTAGAGGTATAGAGTATAATCTAATGCCAAAATTGGTACTCATATAAAAGAATTATATTTTATGAAATATACAAAAGTGATGGGAATGGGGAATAAGTTATCTGAATCGTTCACCTCTAAAGTAAGTTTAAAACCCTTGAATATTATTATTCTTGACTTTTGTATTGTGCACTGAGTGCTAATTACTCTTCCTTCAAAATTTGATATTCTTATTATTACTTGTTTCAAACTTGTTTTATATAACACTTTTTATATACCATCTTCTAGATAAATTTTGATTTCTGTATTAGTTCTGGACAAAGAAGGCTACAATTTTGTATTCTAAAATTCCAATATAAAATTATCTTTTGGAACAAATATGTTAGTACAACTTTCTTGTCATATGACTTGTATATAATGTGTCTGACTCGTATTGAGATTTATAATTCTTCATATGTTATTAAATCAGTTACTTATAAACATTCTCTGATAAAGATTAAATTATAAATGTTATGGTAGAAAAGGTTGATCCACATCTCTAAAAACTAATTTAAAGATTGAATAAAGATAATATTTTTTTCAACTCAGGATTATGATGATCTATGGATGTATTTATTAATGATTAAAAAACTCAACCTGTTTAACCGGTTTAACCTTAAAAAGCATGAATCGTTCAACTTTTTAGTTCAGTTTTTAACTTTTTAGACTGATTTATTTTAACAACTCTTTTTATAAAAAGCTTATCAGTTTATTAAGTAATTGGTCAATTTTTGTAAATTAATAAGTTCTTATAAACTAAAATAAATCAATTAATTTTCATTTAACAATCTTTTTTAATTAAACTTCAATTTCTTTGATTGACAAGGACAATCTCTTTCAATCATATTTCAAATTCTTTCATTTTATTCAATCTTTAATCGGTTTTATGACAGTTTAATATCAGTTGAGCCTTTTAAACCTTAAATTTCTTGTCTTATCGGTTTAACTTTTAGTCCAGTTTTTAAAATATTGAAATTTATTATTATAAGAGTAAGTTGACTAAAATAAAGAAAGAGATCAACATGCAATTATAATTTACTCAAAATTATTTATAATAATATTTGTGGTTCCAACTCAATTACTATTTGTAATTTCAAATACTTTCTAACTTTAATTGATGATTATTCTTGTTATGTTTATGTATTCTTAACTACAAAAAATTTTGAGTTTTTTGATAAATTCATGATTTGTAAGATTGAGGTTGAGAACTAATTGAAAAAATTGATCTTAATTGTCATGTCTGACTGTAGAGGTGAGTATTATGACAATCACATAGTTTCAAGATAAGCAAATAGTTTATTTTCCAAATACTGAGCATTATATATAGTAGTGACTCATTTTACCATATCAAGCCATCTTAAATAGAATAGATTGATGTGGCTGAAAGGTGAAATTGCACATTAAAGGAGATGATGAAAAGCATGTAAAACATGACTAACCTTTCGTATTACTTTTGGGTGAAGTTATCAAGACTACTTTATATATTCTTACAAGAGTTCTAAACAACATAATTACTAAAGACAACATTTGAACTTTAAAAATGGAGATAATTGAGGCTTACTCATCTCCGTATATAAGTTGTCCTGATCAGGTACGTTTATATAATCCTAATAAAGATAAATTGTATTTTCATTTCACTTGATACTATTTTAAAGTTATCCTAATAGAAAGGCTAATGATTTTATATTTGGCATTTGAGCTCAAGCTTAATCTGGTTTGACCTGGAGTTAATGAGTTTAGCTTAAATTAATCAAATTTTAAATTATATTTAATTTTTTAAATTTAAGTTTCAAGTTGGGCTCGGGGTTCAGGTTAGGCAGCCAATTTGAAGTCTGAAGCTTGAATGTCATATGATATTTTTACTTATTTATTTAAACGACATTGTTTTATTGATAAATAAAGGACACTGTTTATGAAAACAATACAGTATGCTTTCTCATTCCCATCTCTAAACCCTAATCCTTGGATTATCTTATTTAGTATAAGCTATTACCTCTGTCTTTTGCTTTACCTCTCTCATTTTGCATCTCTTTCATGTCCAACCAACTTTGTGCTAGTGGAAGTGGAGCTAAAATGTTTAGTGCATTTAGTGTTATTCTAAGTGTAAACAACTTCAGATTGGCAAATTTTTTTTTGTAAATTTTACTTTTGAGGACTTAAGATGCAATTTTATTTTTGGAGCAATTGTGTTTGTTTGAGTTTATGAAGTATGTTGTATACTGAAGTGGAACTAACCTCAAGTATGCTTATGATGCATGTGTTATTAAGTTTACTTGATTTTTTACATCTTTTGTTATAGCAGGGTGAGTCAACGGCATTGTAGGATGAGTAATTGACATTGCTCAAAATTACACTTATTCATTGAGAATCAAAGGATCAAAACATTAAAGTCACTTTTTTCACTTTCTAACCACAAATTTGATACCTAACGTTACGTCAACGAGAAAAAGAAGTGAGTTTGTAAGCTGTGGCTTCAAAGGTGATCCCACTCTAAGGGCCTTGCCTGATGCTTAATAGGTTTCAGACTACCTAAATCTCAATCAAATTTGGGTTTGAACCTTAATCCTAGGTCTATTTAAACTCTGGGTTATGAGTGATCCCTGACACTTTTTTTAGCTAGGATTGAATCAATTTTCTCTTTTATTATCCTATTTATATATTGCAAGTTTTGTGATTGTAAGCTTGTGCTTTTCATTAAATTGGGATTGACTGACTTCATTTTATTTTGACGGTCTTAGATTGTCTTACTTGATGGGTAGTTCCAATTTTAACTTTGATTTTATAACTTCGAACAAATGTCAAAAGAGTAAGATTTTTATCATTTATTATTTAGCATCTACCTTTTAATCCTACTTTATATTCACATACATCTCTTTATATTATTCATACATATATGGATATATGTTATGTCCTTTTTGTCTTATGTCTCTTTCCGATTTGAGATTACTGTACTTATGAATTCCCAACATCTCCCTCTCACAAGTGGATCCATCCATATCAGAATAGCTTTCCTATGATCCATAGCTTATCTTTTTGTGTTATATCTCTTTTTGATAAAGGATTACTCCATTTATGAATTTCCAACATTTGCCCCTCATGTGGATCCATCTATATCGGACTAGCTTCTCCTCAACCTATAGCTCATCTTTTTGTCTAATGTCTCTTTCCAATGTGGGATTACTTCACTTATCAATTTCTAACATTTTCCCCTCATAAGTGGATCCATCTATATCATACTAGCTCCCCCTCAACCCGTAGCTCATGCGAAGCCATTTAAGTCACTCAATGAATCACCCATTCATTTGACCCAAATATATGAATCTCTGTTTATCAGACTTCACCAACCTAGCTTTGATATCAATGAAGGATTTTGAGGGGGTTTGGGGAGAAAGTGGACCTTATCCAAGTAAGTCCATATATAACTACGACATCATATCTCAACTCAAAACCTTACAACAATGAGTTATGAATTTTATCTTTGTATATAACTCACTTCATTATTATATCTCTTTTCAATATGAGATTACTTTACTTATGAATTTTCTACAATTAGTATCATCCCATCTTTACTTCTAATCTTCGAACTTTTTTTTAATTGTTAAGTTATTGCTCTAGTCATCTTTGATTCCTCGACTTTGAGGCTTCGTAGAATTATATTTCTTTTCTTCAGTGATATTTATGTATAATTAACCTTGTTATTATAAATATATTATCAATTCAGTGAAAAAGGAAGAACAAACAAGAAAAATAAAAACAACTTAAAAGATGAAAGTGGATGGTTATGCAAGTTGCCTTCTTAAACAGTTTCTCAATCATTATTCTTATTATTGATGTTATATCCCTCCTGATTTATCAATGATGACGAAGTTTATATTCAAACCACAATTTTTTTTCATCCAGACATATTTACTAATTGTGATGAATATCTAGTTGTTAGTTTTTTAGCATCTCTATTTGTAATATATCAATTTCTGATCCCTTATTTTTACTATTTTGTCATCTATCATCTTCTGCATGTCTCTTGAGCCACTTTTAATGGAAAAGATAGTCTTCTCATATATTTATTTATTAAGGAAAGCTTTTCACATTGAGATCTTATTCTTATTCATTGTATGCATTACCCTGATCAGGTCTTCTTCAACTTTTTGAATTCATGCCAAGATGTTTTATGCCATATCCAAAGAAAAGTTAAGAAGACAGCTAGATGGTGTCCATTAGGAGATTTAAGCTACTAAGTGAACAAAAATGAATCTTAAAGTGCTCATATTGAAAAAACTATTGTGTGGCTACAACTGAAGATGTTTCTTCCTGCAAGGGTACAATTGTGTTTAGCATAAAGATATTTTCTTGTTGGTTAAAATTCTAAAGCATGTTATATGTGAATGTTGTCGAGCATATTTTATTTTTCTTCTATTTTCACTATCCAATTTCAATAATGTAAAAGTCTATTTTTCTAGGAGTCAGAATTTTTGTGTCTAGTATATCCTAATCAAGTTAAACAAAGTTCTATCGATCTCTAATTTGAATCGAATTGTTCAGACCTGATCAGAGTTCAGATCACTTAAAATTAGATCAAACTCAAAAATTAAACTTCATGATTTAGATCTAATTAATCCTTAGACTAAGTTCGAGTTAAAATAAAAAATTTGAGCCTTTTCCACTACCAATCCTAATTGTCATTTTGTGAATTTATCGATATTTAAACATTAGTTACACTAGAAAATTATACTTTTTTCAGACTCTTCTTTAAAGTATCAAAATATATGTTGTACTGCTTATATGTTTAATTATCAATTTAATAATTATAATAAATAATTATTTATTCAAACCATAAATTTTATTAAAATTAATAGGGCATGAAATATGAATTCTTTAATAACATTGTTTCCAACCTTTAGATGACTTGCAAATGTTTAATTGAAATTTTAAATGTTATATATATATATCATTTATGTGAGTTATATTTTCATTCATTTAAAAATAGAATTTGTTTAAAATTTTGATTTCTAATTTAATATTGAACTCATTCATATGCAATCAATAATCTAATTTAATTACATCCATTGCTTTTCTTAGGGCATATCGTTAGTGTTACTATATTAGAAGTTATAAAATATACATGTGATTTGTAGATTATGTCTATATTCTGTTCAATATACATTTGAAAAATAAATGATTACAAATCTTATGAATGTTTAAAAAAATATATAAAATATAAATAAAAATATGGATCTTCAGTTGTATAAAGTTACAAAATTCAAAATAAACTAGAGTTTAATATTAATAACCAAATGCAGATCTATAAATTTTAATCCTACCAACTGAAGTTCATGGGTTAAGTAAACTCTTGAATTACTTGAATAAAGGAATTCATAAAGGCTTATTTTACAAGTGATACTACAAGGAATCTTACTGAGCCAACTACAGAGGACCTTCCGCAGAATTTACATGGCCTTCCTAGTTCTCTTTTGTATACTACACATCAGACTACAGGCTTGCGATGTGGTTGATGCAATACTGAATTGCTCGGCTGACTAATATTTGGAGCAACTGCTGGTTTTTCCTAGTAAATTTGAACGATTGTCTACTTTTAGCTTGGATCAAAAGAGGGTATAGACAAAATCCCATAACAATGACTGCACCACTTATAAAGAATGTTTTAAGGGACGCCAAGCACATAAAAATAACAAGTAGCAATGCGGGACGAAGGCAAAACAGTGTTACTCCAAAAGTTGTAATGGTACTTTGTTTGGTCTATGAAGCTCTAGCGTCTTTATTCTCAAGACTATAGAGGCTGCAAACTCAAGGAACATCCCTACAGCATATAAGAAATTGTGGAACTCCAAGGTCTACTGAAAACTAATCCATGACAGGAAGATTACTCCTATAGCCGAGCATAAAATGCTAACTGTTGGTGTCCCATATTTTGATTTGGAAATGTGCGCCAAAGGAATTGCTTTCATGTTAGTATTTAGCCTAAGGTGTTTCATCATAGTATATTTATATATATGTTTCAAAAAGCCAGACAATCGATGAGATCATAACAAGGACAAAAATTGCTGACCTTAAGTCAAATATTGTTGGAAGCATTCCTATCTGGCTCATACCAAGAAGTTGAAAGGCATCAGCACTCATTTCTGCTTCAAACAGGCCCATGTTAGACATAGCAGTTGCTGCTTGTATCCACCATTTGAGCCAAGGCCCTCCTATCGACATCCTAACTTCTGCAAAGTACCCATCATTCCACACTCAAAAGGAGGAATTGGTAGCACCTGTGCCTGGAAGAATAGCAATCAAGTATGAAGAAACTGTTGGAAAAACAAAATAAAGACATAAAAGAGTTTAAAAAAAAACAGAGTAACAAATAAAAGAAATACTGCCAAAGATATTTTATTTAATAAAAACAGTGCTATTTATAGGTACTTTACAGACTTAACAAACTCAGCAAAATGCTCAACAAACTACCTATAGACTTGGTAATGACCTATAAACTAGGAACAAAGCACAACTAAATTAAGACTCATTCAAACCTAAAAGAAAAGACTTATTTATCCTCAATAAATCTAAGATATTTTGAATCATTTTTCAACAGTTCCCGTTGATTCAAAATGTCGTGATCAATGTAGGCATTGGTATGGGCATGGTTGTAGAGATTTGGGCATGGTTGTAGAGATTTGGGCATGGTTGTAGAGATATCTTCTGCATAAACATAAACATGGTTGTTTGCATGGTCATAGGCATAAACATATTTGTCATGGGACATATTCTGATATGGATGTAGGCATAGTATGTTAGAATAACTCATCATTTCCTCGAAGTTGGACCATAACTGCTACATTGGCATCTTTTTGTGAGGCATTTTTGTAAACTTTCTCTATATATCCCAATTGACCGCATCTATTGCATTTAATGTCCGGTCTCCACCAACATTTATAATGAGAGTGGTTTGTTTTTTTACAATAAGGACATACCGAATGATCATTTTTTTCATGTTTGGTTGTTTCCTCCATTACTTGAAATGCCTTTTCTTCATGCTTTTCAACCTTTCTATTGATTCGTGACTCGTAAGCTTGAAGGGACCCCATCAATTCATCGACTGAAAGAATCGATAAATCCTTAGCTTCTTCTATAGCAGCTACTACATGATCAAATTTTGGTGTCAAGCTCCTCAGAATTTTTGCAAAAATTGTTTCATCAGAAATTTGTTCACCATAAGAGCGCATTTGACTAACTATTGCCATCGCCCTTGACAAAAAACAGCTATTAATTCATCATTTTTCATAATCAAGGTTTCAAAGTCTCATCTTAGTGATTGTAATTTTACCACTAGGAATCTTGCATCACCTTGAAACTCCTTTTACAGTATTGACCAAGCTTCCTTTGATGTAGTTGCTGCTGCAATTCTTGAAAAAATAGTATCATGCACTGCTTTTTGGAGAATGAACAGTGCTTTGGCATCCCTCTTCTTAGTTTCCTTCAATCTCCTCTCTGTTTCTTCTTCTAGTTCTAGTATATCGATATACCTGTATTCCACCAGGTACCATAACTCCTGAGACTTGAGTAGGGGTTTCACTTTTATACTCCACCACTCATACTTCTCACCATTGAAAATTGGTAAGAGTGGCTGTGATGAAGAAAAACCAATTTGAGAAGAAAAACCAAGCATTCCCATTTTCTTACTTGCTATCTTATTTTATCACTCAGTCATGTATTTCACTCAAAAGCCAACCTATTTCTGATACCACAATGTTGGAAAAAACAAAATAGAGACATAAAAGAGTAACAAAAACAGAGTAACAAATAAAAGAAATACTGCCAGAGATATTTTATTCAATAGAAATAGTGCTATTTATAGGCACTTTACAGACTCAACAAACTCAGCAAAATGCTCAACAAACTACCTATATACTTGGTAATGACCTATAAACTAGAAACAAAACACAACTAAATTAAGACTCATTCAAACCTAAAAAAAAAACTTATTTATCCTCAATAAATCTAAGATATTTTGAATCATTTTTCAACAGAAAGCACGAAGACCAAAACACCAAAAGTTGCCTTTGGGAATGTCCAATTTTGGATCCTCAACCTCTCCTGCAAATGTGCTTGCCTTATCCCGATAATTTAGATTCCAGAACATGCTGATGAAGTAGGGCCTCCATTGCAGCTTCTTGTAATCGACAACTAGCCATCTGCTGGGCCTAATTTTAGGAATTGAGAGGAGACCCATCACCAAGAAAGGAAACAGTGAGAATACAGCATGGGACACTACTGAAATTCCAACAACGTGTAGGTCTCTGACATTTAGATATGTCAAAGACAATGTAATGCCTAATAGAGCTGGAATTCCAACTGCTAATCTGTTGAATATGAGAAATGAATACTTCAGGTAATCAAGAAACAACATAGGGTAAAGGGCATTATCTATAACCCACTAAATCATTTCCAGAGCCCTTCATGGAAACCCCAGAATGGACCAAAAGCTGAATATATCCAAATTACATATCCACCATCCTCAGAGAAGGATGTGGACAATTATGTTGTAACAAGGGCTTCAGGAACACTCCAAATCAAAGGGAATATCAAGAAACCAAGCAAAGAAAGTAAAGGACCACCTCTAGCAGCCACTGAATCCTTTATACCAAAAGGCCCCCCAGAGACCTCATAGAATATCAAAGCGATAAGAGGCCATAGCATTAGCTTTGGACTTGTTTTCGGTTTCTCCTCTACATCACGTGGTGTTAGGATATGTGTTTTGGCATTATTTATTAAATGGACATATAAGATATTAATTGGATAATGACTTGGATTCAAAAGCCATATGAATAATCTTCTAGTTGAAAAAGAATCATATCTTAGATTAGAGTGTATTATCATTTTAATATTGGAATTGTTTTACTGCTAGACAAGTTGGTAATTGGATAGAGTTCTAGCTGAAGTGGTGTATTAGGAATGGATTCGGTGTTGGCTTAATGAAGAGAGTAGTGGGCATTAATTATATATATATATAAGGAAGCTTACGTGATCTTTAGTGGAATCTCTACAGTGGGCATTGTGCACATATCCTAATCATTGTAGAAGTTCTTTTAAATATGCACGTTGTTTATATCTCCTATTTACGCTGGATTCCTTTAAGTTTATCAATAAACATGGACTTTTCCTAGTTAGTGTTGAAGTCTATTGAAACATGATAGTGGATGAAACTAAGTTGTATGGTGCGGCAACCGAAGAAAGATGCGTATGTGAAAGATACTTTGAAAAAAGGTTCAGTGGTTTTTAATCAACATAGTGAATAACGTGTCTATAAACAAAAATATTTGATGACTGCGCACATGAGGAAATCAGCCGAATAATGCATCCTGTGTGAACATATGTTGAAGTTGCAGTATTGTTTTGTTTGAAGATATGTCTCTTTTTATGCGTTGGTTCTTTGACTAGAAGTTTTTTGTGTGATCACGTGAAGATTAAATTACATTAACAGCTGAAGTGTATGATGTGCATGATTTTGTGGGGTGTTGCTTAAGCTGCACGTTCAGCTTTGTGAAGTAGTTCTTGGATTGGTTTTCTATTATTGTGCAACGATTTCTAAATTTAATTCAGTGGAGCTTAGCATTTCGGGAAGTTGTCTTCTTTTTTTCAAGTGTATTATTATTTTGCTCTTAGTTGATTGATCACTTGAGTTGTTTATTTCTTATCTTTATTATCAAATACTGTTGAAAAATCTTCTGTTGAGGTTAGTATGAGGCGGTCGTACTATTAGGTATGAAATTATTTCACGAGAAGTGAGGTTGAGAGATAGTGTCAAGGGTTGAGTGGTGTCGGCTTAATAGAGCCTTAGGTAAATCTATTGTACTTCGGTGAAAGTGATTAAGCTAGGTGAGGGCCCCGTAGATGTAGGCAAGGAGTGTCGAACTGCGTTACCAAATTTTGGATGTTTTATTATTTCGCTTTTGCTTATTTTATTTTATTGACGGCAAAGAAATTTACGAAAAGTTTGTGAAATAATTAACCCTTCGGTTTTTCAATTGGTATCAGAGAGAGGTCATCGATTCAGAACTTGGTAGCAAGTTGGTGCAGATCCTAGTTTCGCAAA
>JANZXR010000172.1:38314450-38333264 GCA_027575705.1 Erythroxylum echinodendron | reverse complement strand
GTCATTGGAGAAGGTAATTGGAATTCTTACAAATTTCGAAATGAATTTGTTGAGGGACAATCGAGAGAAGAAGAAAGTATTAGCATTGTAATCCAATATTGGTAAAGTCACGAATGACTTAGAAGATGAATCTGACGAGAATGAGGGTATAGAGCTATTAACACGAAAGTTCAGTAAGTGGCTGAAGAGAGTGAAAAAGGACAGACCTGAGTTTTGAAAAAGGACAGACCTGAGTTTAGGCAAAAAGGCGAGAGCTCATTGAACAACTTCAATCAACAAGCCAAAAATCATAAGGAAGAAAGAAAAGTAAAGAGAATTCAATGTCATGAGTGTCAAGGCTTCGGACATTTTCAAGCAAAATGTCCTAATATTATGAAGAAGAGAAAAGGAAAATCCTATACGAGCACTTGGAATGATAACGAATTCGGAAGTGAAGAAGAAGTTGTTAATAATGATGCATTGGTTACTTTGTATAGGAAAAGTCCAGTTACTTGTTTAACAGTAACTGAGAAGGAAGTAATTGAAGATGAAAAAGTGAGTAAATATGAAAATTTAGGGAAAAATGCGAACGATTCAGCTCAAAGCTCAATTTCTGATTATGACAGTGATGAAAGTGGGTCAAGTGATAAAATGGAGAACATTTACGAGGCTTCCGAACTAATGTACAAAAAATGGGTGAAAATATGCAGAAAGAATGAAAGATTGAAGGAAGAGAATCTCTATATGAAGAACATCATCCAAGAGCTAGAAAATAATTTGCTGTTAACATCAAATGAGCTTGGGGAAGCTCGAATAAAATTAGTAAGTACTGAAAAGAGATTGAGAATGTTAAATGGAGGTACCGAAAAGCTAGAAAAGTTGTTGAAATTTGATAAAGTTGAAGGGGATCTTCAAGGCATTGGCCATAAGGGTGAGTGCTCTAAAGTGATTGAGGAAAAAAATAATATGTCCAGATCTATCCAAGAAGAAGAAACATCGAGAAAGAATCGAAGATTTGTATCGACATGTCATTTCTGTGGAATCATTGGACATACACGACCAAGGTGTTATCAGTTATTACAAATGATAATTCAAAGAGGTCAAAACCGAAAATCTAGATGCTCTTCATTAAATTTCCAGCAACATCCCATGGTATCGAAGCAAGCTTGGATTAGAAAGGGTCAAGTCCAAGCACAAAAATATAGTGAAGGAAAAACAAGAAATTGTACAGATTCACAGTTAGATACTCTTTGTCAAGTAACTGGTCAAACAGAGGACAAGTCAGTTACTTCTGAAGAAGAAACCGATGACCGAGATAATGTGGCAAGGAATAAGCCCAGTTTTGAGATTCTTCGAAGGGCACATGGACAGTGTATTTTACATTTTTGAAGTATTTTTTTATGTTGTTAAAAAAAAGAGACAAAACAAAAAAAAGAAAGATTTTTTTTATTCTTTAGGTTTATGTTGCTATTGTCGTCCCATGTTTTTAGTAGTTTGCATCGTGACTTCTATTTGGCTTCGCCAAAGACTTCTCAGCTCTCTCATTGATATGGATCTCTCTCGGGTATCTCTCTCTTTCGGACATATCTCTCAGTGTTTTGATTGGTGGTAATTTGTCTTCTTGGCATGCTTATAATTCTTCCGCTAGTATGATTATGCATTTTGATACTGTTTTGTCCCAAGGGGGAGACATCAGATTGTTTATGGTGAATGTTCCATTCAGGAGGATATTTTAAGGTATATGTGTAACTATTCGTCTTATTTTTTGGCATCTTTTTTTCCTAAGGGGGAAAAATTTGGATGATTGGTGTTCTTTGAAACTTGATGTTTGATTAAGGGGGAGCATTGTGAATTTCATCTTTATATGTCCAATTATGATTATTTATGTAGAGTTTCATATTTGTAACAAACAATGACAAAAAGGAGGAGATTGATAGGATATGTGTTTTGGCATTATTTATTAATTAGACATATAAGATATTAATTAGATAATGACTTGGATTCAAAAGTCATATGAATATCTTCTAGTTGAAAAAGAATCATATCTTAAATTAGAGTCTATTATCATGTTGATATTGGAATTATTTTACTGTTGGACAAGTTGGTAATTGGATAGAGTTATAGCTGAAGTGGTGTAGTAGGAATGGATTCAGTGTTGGCTTAATAAAGAGAGTAGTGGGCATTAATTATATAAGGAAGCTTACGTGATCTTTGGTAGAATCTCTACAGTGGGCATTGTGCACATATCCTAATCATTGTAGAAGTCTTTTTTAAATATGCATGTTGTTTAGATCTCCCATTTACGGTGGATTCCTTGAAGTTTATCAATACACGTGGACTTTTCCTAGTTGGTGTTGAAGTCTATTGAAACATGACAGTGGATGAAACTAAGTTGTATGGTGCGGCAACAGAAGAAAGATGCGTATGTGAGAGATAGTTTGAAAAAGGTTCAGTGGTTTTTACTCAACACAGTGAATAACATGTCTATGAACAAAAATATTTGATGACTGCGCACATGGAGAAATCATCTAAATAATGCATCTTGTGTGAGCACGTGTTGATGTTGCAGTATCATTTTGCCTGAAGATATGTCTCTTTTTATGCGTTGGTTCTTTGACTGGAAGTTTTTCGTGTGATCACGTGAAGATTAAATTACGTTAACAACTGAAGTGTATGGTGTGCGTGATTTTGTGGGGTGTTGCTTAAGCTGCACGTTCAGCTTTGTGAAATAGTTCTTAGGTGGACTGCTTTTCTATTATTGTTGCGACGATTTCTAGATTTAATTCAGTGGAGCTTAACCTTTCGGGAAGTTGTCTTCTTTTTCTAAAGTGTTTTATTTTTTTGCTCTTAGTTGATTGATCACTTGAGTTGTTTATTTCTTATCTTTATTATCAAATACTGTTGGAAAATACTCTGTTGAGATTAGTACAAGGCGGTCGTACTATTGGGTGTAAAATTCTTTTACGGGAAGTGAGATTGAGAGACAGTGTCAAAGGTTGAGTGGTGTTGGCTCAGTAAAGTCTTGTGTAAATCTATTGTGCTTCGGTGAAAGTGATTAAGCTAGGTGAAGGCCCCGCAGACGTAGACAAAGAGTGCCGAATTGCGTTACCAAATTTCGGGTGTTTTTATTATTTCGCTTTTACTTGTTTTATTTTATTAACGGCAAAAAAATTTGCGGAAAGTTTATGAAATAATTAACCCGTCAGTTTTTCACTTGGCATTCTCGCTTCACCCATTCCACCCTTCGGACGGTGAGAGGTACTAAAGATTGATACTTTGACTCTTTAAGCAATCCAACTAGCTCAATTACTCACTCATAGAATTTATTCAACGCACAAGAGGGGGTTGTGGCCAGCAATTAGATTTGTGCAATTCAGTGGATGTTGCAATTTACTAAACAACAAGCATTTAAGAATAGACGGACGACAAAGGAATTGAACTTGCCCGAATTTCAGGAGAGGAATATCAGATCTTTATGCGTAAAATACAACCCCCGAACCTTTGGCAAGAAAACTTCATGAGGTGCAGAATCTCAGTACCTTATTTTTCGCAACTGAGATATGAACCGGTATTCTAAAATCTAACTAGTTAAACAGTTGCCGCAGGCTTTAGAGGCAGTTGACCACCGTTGGATACGGCTGTGTTCAACACGCGCCACTTTCCCTTATGTTTAATAACATATTAAAAGTGTTTCTTTTTGTACTAATTTATTGTATGATGTAATTTAATATTTGATATCAGATTCTTTGGAGTCCATTTCTAGCTTCCTCTTGCTCTGCAGCAAAATGTCTGATAACCCAATTCAATCTTTCGTTCACACCCTTCAAAATGTCTCCAACTTGTTGCAAACCAAATTCTCCAATTTCTTGGGACAACCTTGTCATCCATCACCCACGTGCAAAAGGCCTATTTTTTCTCTTTCTTCTTCACTGTCCAAAGTGAACCCATCAGAGACAGACAGTGCCACACAAGGCCAAGACATTCTTAACAAGGTAAATCACTCTTACGTTAATGGACTGTTTTTTCATCACCGTCTGATTATTAACATGATTTCTGGAGAGTTTCTGTGGGCTGGATGTTCAGCTCGCTAGCTGTTCGATAGAAGTTCTGACTGTGAGGAATTTTAGTAAGTTTTGTGCGTCAATGGTGGGTATTTCTCAGGTAAATATTTTGCCTCATTCAATGGAACAAGGACTGGTCCTGCTCAGCTGGGTCCGAAGAGCTAAATAAGGTTCTTTGGAGGGTTGTTTATACATACAGACATGCATAGATCATATATGGCACCGTATTGTTTTTCTGGTGCTAATATGGTTTACGGTTTTAGGAATGAAATCGCCAGCATATATTTTGTCCTGCTTGTAACATGTCCTTTTGCGTGTAAAGTTTGTTTCTTCCTGATAATGCTATAGGATCAAAGTCTTCATTTGATTTTCCTTTTCGGGAAAATTGAGATTTTTATTTTGTGTTAGATGGAACTTTGAGAATCAGATAATCCTGTGATTTCTCTTCTGCTTTTGGATTCATTTCTTATTTTCTAGTTAAGTACTGTTGAGTGAGTCAGATGAAGAAATAGAGGTCTTACAATTAGGCTGAGCTTTGAAACGTACAAATTGATTATAATGCGTCGCAACATGACACTAGGATCATGATGCTAACGAATTTAGTGTGATTGGCTTTTGTGAGTTCCGAATATATTGGAATCTTGTTTTCTAAATATTGTTTAACTTAATTTTTTATATCCATTTGTTTAAGAAGAAACCTGCGGCACCTGTGACCAAAGAAGAGCTAGGAAGAGCAACTTGGACATTTCTTCACACGCTTGCTGCTCAGGTATCCTCCTCGTTATTCATTAGGTGACTCAGTGACTTGTTATAAAGACGATGTTATTTCTTATCTTGCCACTCCGATGAGTTCAAAATCTGAAGGGCTTTCTCAGGCCTGCTTGGAATACAACTCGATCTCTAATAACAACAATGTGTTTTTTTCTGATCCAACTCTTCTAGTTAGCTTGTGATTATGAGGAATGTTAAGTTGTATTGTTCTTTACAGTATCCAGAAAATCCAACGAGGCAGCAGAAGAAGGACGTAAAGGAATTGGTAATATACTCCCATAACCTCTAGTGTGTAAACACTTTTTATACTAAAAGGCTATAAATCAACTTGTCATAGGACTTCGCTCGCACTTTCTTGATTATACTCATAACTATGAGCAACTAATAAGATTGCTTCGGCGTGCAGATGGCTATATTGTCTCGAATGTACCCTTGCCAGGAATGTGCAGATCACTTCAAAGAGGTTTTGAGGTATGCTGTTTTCTTTAATGTTTTTCCCTCCTTCAAACAGATTTGATCTATTCTTTTTCTCTCTCTCCCTCTTTCTATCCGGTGTTTGGGAATTGTGTGCAAAAATTTGCACACAGGCTCCCCTCGTCCTTCCAACTTGTTTTTGCAAGAAAGTTTTGACGTTCAGGTCATTGATATCAGTCGTTGTTCAAAGATTGATCTTTCTTATTTTGGGCGGCTACCATCGAGAAACAGCATTTCTTTCTTAATCAATCGTATCCTTGCTTCCAAATGCAAGTCAGAATCTAATGTGGTATTGGGCTTTTCTCGACATAGTAATAATATAACATAAAGCATATGGAATATAATCTCTTTCAGAAGGGTATATGAGACTATTAGGATCTTCAGTGAAGCTAATTAAAACGTATATAGAATGCCATAGAATTGCTAGCATTTCAGATCCTCTGTCAAAGCATTTTGGCACTAATCACTGGAATAACATATTCAACAGAGCAAACCCTGTGCAGGCTGGATCTCATGCCGAGTTCTCGCAATGGATGTGTCACGTCCATAATGTAGTCAATAGAAGGTAATTAAATCGCATTCTAATTTACCAATCAGTAATTCAACTTTGATTTCTGTTCTTTTCTTAACGTGATTGTGATCTGAGCAGCCTTGGTAAATTGGTATTCCCCTGCGAGAGAGTGGATGCAAGGTGGGGAAAGCTAGAGTGTGAGCAGCGTGCATGTGATCTACTTGGAACCACAGATTTTGGCGGAGATTAGTCAACTTGTCTCATGATTAAATCATTTGTGTTGTGTATCATCTACATATTTCATAATTTAAGAATTATATAAGTGATTAATTAAAAACACCTCTCTCTTTTTTCCCCCCTTTATTGGTCTGAAATTAAAAACTAAACGTCAAAATAAATTTGCAAAATTAAGACGAAACTTAACTAACGGGTGGAAGATGAGCCCGGGGCAGCATGACTTAAACTAACCGGTGGACGATGAGCCCTGGGTACTGGTAGCATGTTGTTCCGGCACACGAAACGGCGGCGGTTCACCAAATTTCAAAATGTAAGCAGTCTCATAGACGGGTCTGAGTTGAGAGATAACCTGGGCATCAAGATAAGCGTCACACGCGAAACACCAAACCGATAAGTCGGAGAAGCTCAAAGCAATGCAGTGGTTGGGTTGCTGCTGATAGTGTAGAAGCATATGCTTATTCATAAAACGACTGCACAGAACGTCCTTGCAGCTCAGGCACAGCCAGTTCTCTCTCAGGTGTTCACACCTTCAGTTAATACTACGCATTTGCAATATCAATTTTGGACAAAAAAATTTAATTTCGAGTTTCACATCACTAACCTACCTGTAACAAGAAGAATCCGGAGTTGGGATGTGAACGAGATCAGACGACAAGAAGGCCAGGTGATCGCACGATGTTCTCGCCTCCACCCAACCCGATTCAGCGCCGTGGATCGCCAATTCATCGTCCTCCATCATCTAAGTGCCGATTCGTCTCACTAATTTTGGGGTCCGGAGAGTTACCTTATATAAGAATTGGACGGACCCGAAACGCAGCGTTTTTGGGGAAACTAGAGCAGGCCTTGGATGGGTCGGGTTTCGGCTGAACTTGACTGAGTCCGAATAATAATAGTGGAATAGGGCTTCTTTTTTTTTTTTCCCCCCCAAACGTATGTAAGTTGTCTTCACTGCTAACTTCCCTGCGAAATCTTTTTTAAGAGGCTAAACTGTAGAGCGGCTCTGCAACTTTGAAGAGGAAGGCAAATTCATGGGTCACTCTAACGTTTGGAGCTCTCACCCCAAGACTTATGGTCCTGGTTCTCGTACCTGGTATGATGTTTTTCTCTTCTAAATTTTTCTGTGTTTGGTTCCCCAGACAGCGTAGATGGATAAATTCAATATCCTATCTTTATCTTTTATTATCTCGCCTATTGTAGTTCTTCATAACTGGGGGGATAAAGTAATACGGGTCGCTGATTGGTTTTTGCTGATTTGAAGTCATACGTTTCCTCAAATATTATACATAGCTTCGCTTTCAATGAAGTTGATGTTTATATGGATTTGAATTCTTTTGCCGTAATTGCTAGGATACAGTGATTAATTCTGTTTAGTTGTGCAATTGTATGGTTGCGAAAAGTTTTTTGTTGGGAAATTGTTGGCAGAAGTTTTATATAAATCTTTGTTTGATCAATGCGTTCACATAGGTTTAGAATTGAATTATACTTGCTGGTTTGATGAATTGGGAGTTCTGATTTTTGACTTGTCTCTGATTTTTATAATGTGATAGCCGTGTGTGTGGGAATCCCCATGGGTTGATTAGGAAGTATGGTCTCATGTGCTGTAGACAATGCTTCCGCAGCAATGCCAAAGAAATTGGCTTCATCAAGGTGAATTTATATTTAATGATCTATGTTTTATGCTGGTGCTGATTGTTGTTTAGAATGCCTCTGGTCTTTTAGGTAAGCTCTAATTCTTGTCCATACTTGTGTTGCAGTACCGCTGAATGATGTATCATCGTGAACAGTGACGGGGAATTGGTGCAAGCATCATATGAGCAGTGTTTTCTAGTTTTGGATCTGACATTTTATATGCGTTCATGTGTTATTAATGTTGGACAAACGATAGACTCAGTTTAATTTTTGAGAATTACTTGTCCTGTTTACTTATTGTGCACGGGAACTTGATGCTTGTTCAAGTTCATATCCTTGTTTTTGTCCGCTTTCTTGACAGAAGCTTAATTCAATTGCTGACTAGATGTTGAATGAAATGGTTTAGAATCCTAGAGTGCTTTACATTTTTCTAGTTGGGTGGCAGTTAAAATCTTCATCCATAAAATCTTCATCCATGTCACCGCTTTTCCCCCACGACTGTTTGCAAGTTTCCAGAAAACAATTCCTGGTCTCTGGACTGCCTAACACTTTAACTGGTATCCAGATCATATAGCAAGTCTCTGGGATAGTTTTGGTACGTTAATGAGTGTTGTTTTCATGTGAAAGCTCACCTTATCCGTTCAGTGGTTGAGTGAAGTGAAGTCTCATGATACCAAGATAACATTTCGTTATTTACAACTTTCGATATTATCTTCTTCCAAGGTAAATTGTGACGTTTGTTGAATATGCATCTACCATACATCCCTTTCAACCCCCACTGCTTTGTGGTGTTGCCATTTCTACGTCCTTGCAGGATGTAAATGTTTCGACAATCTACTATTGTGTGCTTGACCGTTTATAATCTTCGAGATGAGCCTTTTCCTGTCCATCTCAGTAGCTGTCACCTTCCTGTAGAGAATTTGACCGAGATTTTGGTAATCGTTGGATGGATATCTGTGCCAAGGATACCATCTGCTTGCCAAGAGACAAATGCGGCACTTACTAATTGTATCCATCTCAAAAATGAAAAGAAATAGAACTACTTTGAATACCACCAAAGGAACACTGCAAGTACCAAGAAGCCAGAGAATCAGTCTGGATCTTTCCATTTCTGCGGTCGGATTTTCACTGCTCGGATTATTAAGTTATTCTTCTGTGCCAGCTTCTCTTCCGGGGTTGTTTGAACTTGGAACCCGTATTTGCTGAAATAACTCGTCTTTTGCTATATTTGAATGATTTTCAAATGCGTGTATGTGTTCAGAAAATTTACGAATTAAATCTCAAAGGCAAAATAAGAAAAAAAAAACATGGATAAATTTAGTCTAGTTCATCCTCTAATTTTGGCTACATTTATGGGTCAAACTCTGAATAAAACTTCCACTAATAAAAATAGTAAGTACAGAGAGTGAAAAATAATATAACAAAATAATGGAACTCACAAAAAAGGGGTTTCTTAAATTTACTGCGCTTGCGCGAGTTCTGTCTCACGAGCGCGCTACCGAGTAGCGAGCGTACACTAACGAGAGAGGAAGTACGAGCATCCTTTCCTTTGAACAGAATTCTGGTTGAGAACAGAATTATGGGGCGTGGATGCCCTTCCTGGCTAAAAGAATGGCTATCGATCTTGATTGAGTAATGACTACACATTGACTGGAATAGAATCTCAGTTCCGTCACCCTCTGCTTCTTACTCTGCTGCTACTAGTAAAGGAGGTCCTTCTACAGGTGCTGGGTATCGATCTCGATCTCTATATGTGGCTGGAACAGATGCCACCTACTGCCTTTGCTCCCTCTACTGTGTCTAGATCTGCTGCTCCTGGGTTTACCGGGTATGGAACTACTCGTGCTCGCTTTTATTCTAGAGATGGAAGGTACATTGCTAGGTATGCTGCTTACTTAGATGCTTATACTGGACCTGGGACTGCTACTGATAGCTTAGGTCATTTCTTTCTTGGTCGGACCAACCCAACCGGCTATTTCTGACAAGTCTTTTTTCATTTTGAGAGCAAGAAGCGGAATTAGAAGGATGAATTCTAACTAATGAATCCACAAGAAATTGAACTATATGGTAATACAACGTTCAGTGATTTGCAATTTATGGAAACGACTGATTATTTTCCTTCGACAAGTAGCGCCGATATCATTCTTAGGATAATATCTTTATTATTTTGTCACTGACTCTTTTTAGGAAAAATGTTTCGTAAAAAATACCCAAAATCAATCTCTCACACAAGACTTTAAACACTACCACATACACATATAAAACATTCATTCTAAAGAGAGAGGAAGGGCCTTTGTATACACCCTCCACCGCCCTTTGCCTGTCAAGCTGTCCACCATGACAGCTTGCATGCAAATTGTTTACGACAAGTTGCTTTTTTTTTTAAGTACCTATGGCAGCACCATGTATGTCGGTATCGTCTTACAATTCTCCCCCACCAACTACATAGTATTTACTATCATTCTTGCAGATGATCGACATAACTCAAAGTTTCCCCTGGGTAGAACTTTTGTTATCATATCTGATCTATTATCATCCGTATAACTCTTCTTAAGTTGTAATAGCTTCTTCTCTGACACCTCTCTGATCCAGTGATATCTCACGTCAATATGTTTGGATCTTGAATAAAACGAGGAATTTTTCCCAAAGTGAATAGCACTCTAGTTGTCGCTAAACAGTTGATATCTATCTTGTTGAAAACCAAGTTCATATAAGAACTTCTTCATCTATAGAAGCTCCTTGCATGCTTCAGTTGCAGCAATAAATTACGCTTCAGTGGTGGATAGAGCAACACATTTCTGCAATTTTGATTGTCATGACACGGCTCCCTATGTAAAGATAATTAGGTAACCTAAAATAGACTTTCTCGAGTCAACATCGCTGGCTATGTCTGTATTTGTGTAACCAACTAACACAGGCTTGGTAGTTGCAAAACATAAGTATATTTTGGAAGTATCACGTAGATATCTGAGAATCCACTTCACAACATCCCAATGATTCTTACCAGGATTTGAAAGGAACCTACTCACTACTCTAACTGCGTGCGCAATATCTGACCGTGTACATTCTATAACATGCATCAAACTTCTAACTATAGAAGCATAATGGACTTTCATCATCTCTTCTTTCTCTTTATCTATCGACGTGCATTGCTTAGTACTCAACTCAAAGTGATTAGTAAGAGGGCAACTAACCGCTTTAGCTTTATCTATGTTAAACCTTTGAAGTCCTTTCTCAATGTACTTCTCTTATGATAACCATAATTTCTTGGCACACTTGTCTCTGATAATTATCATGTCAAGAATCTGTTTTGCTGGCCCCAAGTCTTTCATGGCAAAAGACTTGCTTAATTGCTTCTTCAAACTATTAATCCTGTTAATATTTTGACCAACAATTAACATATCATCAACATAAAGTAAAAGGATAATGAAATCATCACCAGAGAATTTCGGTACAAAAACATAGTGATCTGAAGTAGTCTTCTTGTAACCTTGCTCTCCCGTAACTATTTCAAATTTCTTATACCACTGTCTCGGTGGCTACTTAAACCATAAAGTCTTTTCATCAATCTACACACATAGTCCTCCATTCCTTTTTCCTTGAAACCCTCTGGCTGCTCCATATATATCTCTTCTTCCAAATCTCCATGAAGAAAAGCCGTCTTGACATCCAATTGCTTGATTTCTAAGTCTATACTTACTGTTAAACCAAGCACTGTACTGATGGATGTCATTTAAACAATTGGTGAAAATATCTCGTCAAAATCAATACATTTCCTTTGGTTGAATCCTTTAACAACCAATCTATCTGTAAATCTTGGATGATGATTGTGTTCATCGTGCTTAATCTTGAACACCTAATTATTTTTCAAAGCTTTCTTGCCTTTTGGTAACTTCACCAGCTCAAAAGTTTTACTCTCATATAAGGACTCCATCTTATCTTGCATGGCTTCAAACCAATTCATCTTATGTTCATCTATTATAGCCTTTTAAAAATTCTCAAGTTCTCCCCCATCAATAAGTAACATATATTGATCATTGGAGTATCTAGTAGTGGCTTCTCTTACTCTCGTAGATCTCCTTATTAGAATCTGAGTAGTCTTTGCTGCTAATGGTTGATTTTAGACATCATCTTCATCAGAATCCCTATCTGATTGATTTTGAATGGGAGCATCATCATCAACTACATTCGGCTAGTGATTTTCAGTTTCATCTCCAAATTATCTTGGCACTGTTTTTGGAGGAATTAACTCTAAGTCTACTGAGTCGCCATTAGTTCTTGGAACATTCATTTTTACTTTGTTAATATCTTCAATGGGTTGATCTTCAACACATATAAAATCATAGCTCCGAATCAACTTCTTCTGGATTGGATCATAAAACTAATAATCGAATTGATTTTTTCTATAACCAATAAATATACACTGGCGAGTCTTGACATCAAGCTTGGATCTCTCATCTTTAGGAATATGCGAGTCTTGACATCAAGCTTGGATCTCTCATCTTTAGGAATATGAACATAAGCTTTGCAATAAAATAACCTTTAGATGATCGTAGGAAGCATCCTTTCCTGACCATACTTTCTTCGAAACATCAAACTGTAAAGGAATGCATGGTAAGAGATTTAATATATGAATTGTTGTTAAAAGAGCCTTACCCCAAATGGTCTTAGGCAACTTTGCATATGAGAGTAGGCATCTAACTCTCTCAATCAAAATTCTTTTCATCCTCTCTGCTAAACCATTCAATTATGGTGTCTTAGGAGTAGTCTGATGTCGAATACCATGCTCTCTATAATAGACGACAAATGGTCTAGTGTACTCTCCACCATTGTCTGTTCAAATGCATTTCAATTTCTTTTCAGTTTGTCTTTCAATCGAGGCATTAAATTTCTTGAAAACTTCTAGCACTTTATCTTTAGTCTTCAATGGGTATACCCACGTCTTCCTATAATGGTCATCTTTGAAAGTCACAAAGTATTGAGCACCACTTAGTAAATTTGGCATTGGCCCACATAAATCTGAGTGTACCAAATCCAACACATTCTTCGTTCTGGAAGGAGGGGAGCTTTTGAAAGCAACTCTATTGTGATTTCCTGCAAAACAATCATCACACTTCTTTAAATGTACCGGGTCAATTCCAAATAATGCAATTCTTTTTCACCAACTGAGTCATCCCCTTCTCGCTCATATGACCGAGTCTCTTGTGCCACAATTCAATTGCATCATCTTTCTTCACTTGATTTACAACATCATTGGAGACCTTTGCCTGCATCATATACAACTTTGAGCACTTATTTTTGTAGTGATAATACTCAACATTTGCATATTTATTTGATCTTCCTTTACTCTTAGCTCTGAAATTTGGACCTCTAGATTTGCTCCTTCTCCTAAAACCTGTAACCAGAACTTCTGACCGTGTTGAAAGGCCAAACTTTGTGATCTCCATCTCATCTCTTCATTCAAAATTTCAGTTTTTACAGATTCCATGTTAACGACACCATCAACTACAGTATTGGTGATTGAAATCTTCAAAGTCTCCTAAGACTAGGGCAAAGAGGTAAGTATGAAAAGAGCAAGTACTTCATCATCGAACTTTATGCTCATTCCTAATAATTGATCCACGATCCCCTGAAATTCATTCAAGTGATCTGCTACAGAGTTACCTTCTCGATATTTTATCTGTACTAGTTTTTCAGACAAAATAATTTATTATTACTGGTTTTTGAGGCATACAACTCCTCAAGCTTCTCCCACAATGTCCGTATGTGAGTCTTGTTGCAAATATGATTATACACATTATCTTCAACAAATTGCCGAATAAAACTATATACCTGCTCATGCTCAAACGCCCACTCCTTGTCCGATTATTTTTAGGTTTTATTGTGGTAAACACTAGTAAATGCAATTTTGTGACGAGCATAAGATCTTTAATATTGTTCTTCCATATGTGTTAGTTGGAGCTATTTAGCCTAATTATTTTGCTTATTTTTGCCTCCATTTATGATGAGAAATGCTTTGACACAGAATCGAACCCGCTCTGATACTACTTGTTAGGAAAATTTACGAGTTAAATCCCACAGGCAAAATAAGCAAGAAACTAACATGCAAAAATTTAATGTATTCACCCTCTAATTTGATCTACGTCTACAGGCCAAACTTTGAATAAAACTTCCACTAATGAAAATGACAGGTATAGATAATGAAAAATAATATAACAAAATAATGGCACTCATACACAATGTGCTTCCCAAATTTACTATTCCTTGAATAATATCCTCACTATTTTGTCACTCACCTCTTTTTAGGAAAAATGTTTCCTAAAAAATACCCAAGTTACTTTATGATATAAGACCTTAAACACTACCACATATATACATATAAAACATTCATATGAAAGAGGGAGGGAGGGTCCTTACATAGACCCTTCACCGCCCTTTGCTGCTATGTAAGCTGTGACTATCAAGCATATTGCTTGCATGCAAGCTGTTTATGACAACTTGCTTTTTTTTAAAAATACCTATGGCAGTACCATGTACTGCCTTATAGTATGTGCATTCTGAATTATTCTGGACAATAATATTATAAATTTAAAAAGTTAAGAAACGGTTATCCACTTAAAATTATTACCTTAAGCTTAGCTACAATTTCTAGTAATTAAGATCCGCTTCTACTTCTTATGTAACTTCTTTCCCGAGTCCCGACATAGGAAGCAACATATACGAGTAATTGCAATGCAACGTTACTAGTTTATAATCAGTACTTAATTTGGGTGTCTATATATAGGCTAAGTTTTGCTTATACTATGCAACATTGACTAACTGTATATTAATTCGACGTTTCTCAGTAAGGCCACCTAGGTATTGTGACCCCCAATCAATACCGTCTTTTCCCCTGTTTGAGATTACGGGTACTGTAACAAAGTCTGTAGATTCTTTATGCATTTGAATTTTATGCTAGAATTGTAGTTCTCTAAAATAATTTCAGTTTCTATGTCTCATCCAACGTCCTTGGCTTCCATTGGAGGATTAGGTGATAATTTAAGCTTATATGGCTCCCATGCATGATGTCACGGGATCGGACTTTACAACCTTGTGAATCGTGCAGTACTAGTAAACTCCTCAATTTGAGAATGCCTTCCTTGGCTAGAATGCTAGTTCAACCTTTTCACAAGTACTTCTTAAGAGTATTTAGATCTAACACTTGGCGGAAGCAACTTTGAAATATGAAAGATGAAAGGAACACAAGATAGCTTGGAGAATATTCTTATTACTCAAAGAACTCTACAAAGAATGGGATGGTTATATAAGTGAGACCTCTAGCCTATTTATAATCCCCCATCCCTCAATGGACGGTTAGGATCGATACAATCCAACAACATACAAAGAGTCTCTATAATCATTTATACAAATATCCCACTAATCACTCCACCAATCAAGGAGCTAATATGCTATCTAGAGTCTTCCATCCTCTTTAGACTTGTGGAGAATCTTTTAGATGATTGCAGGGTCCAATGATAAATATAGCCTCTTTGGTGGGGCGAAATTTCACTACGTGACATTCTCCCCCACTCAACCTGGCAGCGTCCTCATTGCTTCAGTCTTGCATACTTATGATGCTATTCCATATTCTCCTTCCTCAACCTTTGCCTCCTTAGCCCAAATGGTTGCTTGCCTTTGATATTCGATGTCCCACCTTTATGTCTGAATTGACATGTCCTTGCTGGACTTGTCAAATCTCTCGAACTCATGGCTTGTGGGCTTTGCTTCTTCTCCCCGAAGCAATATACCAAAGGAACTCTTGGACTTGTGATGGCTCCCAAACTTACCTTTGTACTTTGAGCATCCACCTCCAAGGTTGCTCCTCTCGGCTTTGGCTTCATCACTAAGTCACAACTTGCCACAAAAGCTTGTTAACCTACTTTCTTCCATGTGGTCTTCGGACGGTTGAGGAAATGGCTCCATGCCATAAAGTTCACCTTCTTCATGAACTTGGAGCCTTCACCCATCAACTCCTTCGGTCGCCTCCTAGCTTCATCAAACTTAGGAGGTACTATTCCTTGCACCGTCTTGCTCACATGGTCCACCTCTTTCCTAGGTGGTTAGATTTTTGACAACTCGGGTTGTGTCTCTTCTTCCAAGAGTTGGATAGCCGAAATGCGCTTAGCTGGAAGTCTTATTTACCTCGAAAGTCGCACCACACACGTCTTGCCTTCCTCCATGATGCACATTGCGTTGGAAAATAGGATTGGCTTCACCTAGCGCTTCTTATTTCCTTTTAAGGATATACCCTTGAAATTGCTACTTAACTTCTAAATAGAGTTCCATCTAAATTGGTTTCTAAGACTTTCTACAAGATATAAATTGGTAGCATACCAAACTTGTTATCCTAAAGAATTGAAATGTGATGCTTATATGAAGCATGCAACATCTGATAAGCTTTAAGATAAATCAGATAAATGTAAATTTATAAGGTAATCGAAAGAAAGTGTTAGATTTAATTTCACCATCCTTTTAAGCAAAATATGTTTGCCTCAAGATATTTTTCACTTTTAAAAATATAATTTATCCTCAAGGAAACTAACAGGAGTGAGGTAGAACCTAGTGAAGGTCAATAATCACAAATTTATATCTAAATAGAACATGAATCTTAAGTTGATACATATTAAATACAATCAATGGTTTAAGAGGTATGTAGTTTGTGATGCAGTACTAGGATAAATCATCCCCATACTAGATTGGTTTTACAAATTAAAATAGGGAGAGATAATGTATTACTTACATATGATTTCTATGAGCATACTAATTTTAAGTAAGCAATGTTTGACATTGATTATTGATAGTTGTGCATTAATTATTCTATAATTTTCTAAGTAATTAATAAGTGTTTCTTGCATAATTGTTGATTATTGTTATAGTTTAGGATTCATTTTGTATATTTTCATTTATTTTGGTTTCCATTGTTGTTCTTTTATGTTTGATGTTAATTTAGGGTAAGAATTGATTATTTTTATATAGGACATAATATTGAGCAACTTAGAGATTGAGGTAGAGATCAAAGAGGAGAAGAGAAGAGGAGAATCTCTGTTACAAATTTCCACAATCGTGGGAATCATACTAATTCCCACGATCGTGGGAACTATAATCCGAGACATTATGCAGGGCAAAAAAGACAAAACCCTTCTATAGAGCCTCTTTGAGTGAAGAATACAAGTTTTTAGCCTTGGGGAAGGTGAATATTCAAGGATTATCATCAAGATTAGGGAAATAGCACATCAACATCAAAATTCCAGATTTTGGCAAAGAAGAGAAGAAGTTTCCTTTATTTAATTTTCTGTGTTCTTCTTTCTTCTAATCTTTATAAGATGGATTATTTGTGTGTTGATGATATTATGGAGACCATGATTGGCTGATTTAGTTTTTGTAATTTCTTTTGAACTATTTTGCTAAAACTCCTATTTTATTGAATTGAATGAAAGTGTCTTTGATAATTGTTGATTTTATTTCTATCTTGCAATAAATCGAGGGAGTGAGTAAGGTTATATGTGTAGGATTGTACAACAAGAGTTGGCAACCTATAGACTTACAATCATCACGTTAATTGATTAGTTAGAAGAGAGATCTCAGTTAATTCGATTGATCACCCATAGGATAGTTTAATAACTAGTTAAATTGATGGAGTGATTGGGTAGGTTGAGAGATCGTTCAATCGATTCCATTTAATTTGATTAGGGACAATTAATTACACTTTAAAAGAGGATAGTTAATACATTCAGAAATATTAGGGGATACATAATTTGATTAATAAAATAGGAGGGAGACATAATAGGGGGAAAGTAATCTCTAGTCTTTAAATTCTTGATTCCAATTTTCAGCATCTTGGTATTGTTCATTGTTCATTATTAGTCTTTCAATTTTAATTTAATTTTCCAGATTATTTCAATTAAACAATTTCCTTTCTTAAACAAAGTTTGATATGAATTAAATGATGTCTAAGCATCATTCCTTATAGGATCGATATCTGCTTTTAACTACAAGTCACGACCTATACACTTGCGATTTTTGAACGTCAAATGAGTAGATTGTTTTTGCATCCAACAATTATTTAAAATAGCATGAAGTCATGAGTTTGAAAAGGAACCTATATACACTAACTGAGTATGGACTTTGATGCATGCTCTTACTAGTATTATACCTATTAGTTGTAAATAGGTTTTGAAAAGAAAATTTTACATGGCTGGTAATGTAACACTTAAAAAGCAAGGTTGGTGGATAAAGGTTACAAATAAAATTTTTTTTTGATTTTAATGAAACCCTTTTACTAATAACTATGCTCAAGTCTATAAGGATCTTATAGGCTATAGCCTCGTGTCATAATTATTAAATTTGAAAAGTGGATGTCAAAATAACATTTCTCGATTAAAATTTTCTTAAGGGAGTGTATATATTACACAACATGAAGGATTTGAATCAAAGAGATTTCGTAATCAAGTATTCAAGTTACAAAATTCTATTTATGAACTTGAGTAAGTGCATTAAATTTGGAGCATCCTTTTTTAAGAGACAATCAAAGAGTTGGATTTATTAAAAGAGTGGATGAGCCATATCCATATACGAAGGTTAGTTGGAACGTAATCGTCTTCCTAATGCTATATGTGGATTGCATTGCTAATTGGAAATGGCACACTAATGATTTGATCTATAAAGATTTGGTTGTTCAAGAACTTCTCTATAAAGGACATAGGAGAAGCATCTTATATTCTAAGAAAAAAGATTTATAGAGATAGATCAAAGAGGTTACTTGGCATATTCTAATTTACATACATAGATAAAGTGCTAAAGAGGTTCAATATAGAGAATTTTTAAAGGATATTTTTATGTTCAACATAGAGAATTTTTAGAGGATATTTTTGCTTGTAATGTATAGGATTTCTCTCTCACAGAGTATATGTTAAAAGATACAATAAGAGAGAGATAATATGGATTATGTTCCATAAGCTTTAGATGAGATCACTTATGTTGAACCCCGATCCTTTTCTTACTAGTAAGCATGTGAGTAGTCTACTTTGAGGTTTAATTTGATAAAATTGTTGTGGTTAGGTATTAATTATAATTGTCTTTGGGTGTAGAATTTTTTTTTTAGATTGATGGATTA
>JANZXR010000172.1:38303360-38314350 GCA_027575705.1 Erythroxylum echinodendron | reverse complement strand
GTCGGGATCAGTTCGCGTCTGCATTAGTGTTTTCTTATTTCTGTATAGAATTGTGTATTATGAACTTTTGTACAAATAATTTTGTCATTTATAAATTCAAACTGACTTAAGTACTTTGTATTTGTGGAAGCGCCCGAATGATTATTGACAATTTGCACTAATTGAAAATGATGATGAATGAATGTGGGGCCAATTTGAGTATGGATTCCATATGTTATGTTATAAAAAAAATTTGCAAATAGAATGGGCCCGATTTGGTTATCAATTTTCGCACTTTATGTTGTGGTTTTACAAACAAAAATTTATACCCACTTTTGAATGATTGAGTGCATTAGCACGCCACCCTCGGGGAACACGGACTCGGATATCACCAACGATATCGGGTTCGGGTCTTGCAGGAGTGGGGTGCTACAGTTTGTGTTTTATATTTCAGGCAACTTTAATATTGATCCATTCAAGGATGATAAAACTTATAACATTGTTGAAATAGGATAAGTCAACATCAAAATGTTTGATGGTATTATTAGGATGTTGTGTGATGTTCGATATATACCAGATTTGATAAAGAACTTGATTTTATTGGACACCTTAAATATGAAAAATTTTGATTACAAAGACAATATTAAAGTTATAAAAGGTGTATTGAATATAATAAAATGGTTAATATTAATGGGAAAAATCCACTTACTAATGGGGAGTATAATTGTAAGTGGAGAATTTACTATAGTAGGGTCAAATGAGGATAATAATATGTTATGACTCATAAAAATAGGTCATCTTAGTGAGTGATAGATCACAAAACTTCATAATGGGAGTCTACTCAAGAGCATCAAATACTATGTCATTTTTTTTCTAAATCTATATGCATAGTAAATAGTGTAAGGTAACATTCAAAATAGGGGAGCACATAACCAAAAGAATTGTGAGTTACATGCATACTAATGAATAAGGTCCTACTAGAGAGTTATTTTTTTGGTGAATCTCAACTTTGTGACATTCATTTATAATTTTTAGGAAAATTTTGGGTACAATTCATGAAGTGAAAATTTAAGGTCATTATAAGATTCAAGATATAAAATCCTAAGGTAGAGAATCAAACAAACAAAAAAATTAAGTACTTTAGGTTAGACATTTTGGGTAAACTCATAATTTTATAAATTCTATAAGGATTATAGGATTCAAAGACACTAAACAATTCAAAAACACTATAGCAAAATAACTTTTTAGAGATGATGAACATACTTATAACTAAAAGAGCCAGGTGTTTGAGGCTCAATATAAGGCCTCTAAAAATTTCTAAGTGAAAGTTATGAGTATGATGTGTTACCTCATCAATAGATGACTACAAGAGAGAGGTAGTATAAATGTAGACAAAAATTAAGATAGATTTTTATAGATTAAAAACCTATAATTATCCTGCTTATGTGTATGTTTTCAGTGATGAGACGTCAAAACTCAATCTAAAGTAAACAAAATGTATTTTTATTGGATACCTTAAAGGTATGAAAGGATGAACAAATGGAGAGGACGTAAAAAGATCAATAAAGATAGTATGAAGCAAGAATAAGTGGAACTAGAACAACTTGGAGCATACTTAAAGAAGGTTGAAAATTTTGATTAAAAAATAGATTAATGTTAAAAGAAGGTCGTCAACATAATATAGCCATAGATAATGCAAGGCATACCATTAGGCCACCAAATAGATATGGTTAGAAAGACTCAAAATACTTCATGCTCATGATAAGAAATATGGAATCAAGTAACTTTCAAAAGGCTATAAACAACCAAGAGAAGGATAAATGGCTGGAAATTATAATACAAGAGTTAAAACTTTGATCAAGAATCAAACATAAGAGTTAGTGTAGGTTTGTAATCAGAAGAGACCTACAGGGTACAAGTGGTTATATAAAAGGAAGCCATCAGTAGTAGAAAAAGAAAGAGAAAAATTTAAGGCTTGATTAGTAGCTTAAATATATGATATTGGAAGGGAATCGATTATGAAGAAATCTTTTCTAGTGGTTTGACATATTTTCATCAATATTTTGATTGCATTAGTGGCAAGTTTGTATATGCATTTAAGGTAGATAGATGCAAAGAAAACTTTTCTTTATAGTGATTTGGAGGAATAAATTTATATGGAGAAATCTGAGGTATTTACGCGACTTAGAAAGGAGCATATGTTGTGTCAATTAAAGAAATCACTCTATGGATTAAAGTAGTCTCCAAGTTAATAGTAGAAAATTTTTTCCACCTATATGGTCTAAATTGGCAATTAGAGAAGTGAATATGATTATTGTGTATATGTTAAGAAAATTGATAATGGATAATTTATTTTTCTGTTACTCTATATGAATGATATTCTAATTAGTGAAAAAAAATGCATGATGTGAATGTACTAAAGACCTTATTAAGAAAGAAATTTAGGATGAAAACATGTAAGATGTAGGATTTAGATGTTGCTAAACAAAATACTAGGAATGGAGATTTGGAAGGATAATAAATCTAAAAAATTATGGTCATCTTAATCTAGTTACATTGAGAAGGTGTTGGAAAAATATGGAATTGATAAATCACTTCTGGGTTTCCCTATATTAGTGTCTGAAAACATATGCAGAGGTTAATGATATGCCTAAGGTACCATATGCTATTACATTTTTAATGTATTTAATGATTTGTACAAGGCCAAATTTGGCTCATATTATTATTGAGGTGTAAATACATACAAAAACCTGAAAGACAACATTAGAAAGAAACTAAATGGATATTCAAGTACTTAAGGTGTACGTCAAACTATAAGATTGCATTTAGTAACAATGAGGTGATCTTTTGGTTTTAGAATATATATGAACTTGAACTATATAAACGATTTAAATAATAGGAGGTCTATTATAAGTTATGTATCTACTCTTATAGAAGGGCCAATTTATTGGATATCAACATTATAGTTTTATAACTACATTGTTTATAATTAAAGCAAAGTATACAATAGTGGTTGAGAATACTAAAGAATCATTATAGCTTATAGTGCGTAAAGGAGGTACGCATCAATTAAGGTAGAGTTTGCACATAATGTGATATTAAAATGCCATTTATTTTGAAAATAAAAAATGTCATGTAAGGATTAAGCGTATAGATATGTGGTTTTCCAAGATCGGGACGCTAAATTGCATTTAGACATTATTTTTAGAAAAAGTTTACATTTAAAAAAATGCAACAAATATGTTGACAAAGTCGGGTTACCATAGATAAGTTTAAGCATTGCTTATAATTTATTAATGTCTCAAGATGTTAGACATGGATATAACTCAACCTATGAAAAGAGAGCTTGCCTTTTTCCAAAAATTATAGGCAAAGGAATAGGCTAAAAATTTGGTCATGTTAGTGTGGAGAAGGTGCCTTTAAAGGAAAAAACAATTTAGTTATAAGTGTATCACAAACTCTTTCTTGTGCATAAAGAAGTCAATAATATCCATAGTTTGTGAGAAAATCATTTTTTAGGCCATGTCTTAGTATTTAGAGAAGCAAGATCTACAATACAAGGTCATGGGCACGCTAGAGATTGTGCCATATTCTACAAAAAGAAAACAAAATCCATAACCTTTGACATAATCGTATATCAGGTTGTAGCTATAATACTCAAAATTATCTAAAAACACATTCTTGGTGGGTTTAAAACTCCAAAAAGATTTAAGACTCACCAAAGTTATGAGTAAATTAGGTAGGGTTTGGTAAAGGGATTATTTAAGTAAAACTGCATTAGTTAGGATTTTCATATAAATATATCATTGTAAACCTAGTTTGATGTAACCATCATCGTAATTGTTTAATAGTGCATAAACTACTCTTAGATGTCAAGGATGTAGGTACACCTAATTGGCCAGACCTTATTAAAACTTCTTATGTTCTTATTTCTTTCTTTTATTATTCTCTGTTATTGTTATTTATCTTCTCAACAAAGAACCATAGTGAGAAGAAGGCAAAGAAATATAAGATACTTATAGTCATTCGTGCTTCAATTTCATATGTTATTTTTATAAGAATTATGACTTATGAGACTGAAAAAGAATATTGGGATAAGATATACGAATATTTTTGAAGATTAGATAGAATAAGACAATTTATAATCCTCAAACTTTAGATGGAGTTTAAGTTATTGAAGATACAAGAATATAAATATGTTAAATAGTTTATCGATAAACTGATAAAGATTTTAAATCAGTTAAGGCTACTTAGAGAGAACTTAGAAGAAAAAAGAGTTATTGATAAAGTTCTTGTATTTTTTATAAGAGATTTGAATCTAAAATCTCATCCTTGAAGGAGTTCAAGGATATTCCATAATTCACATTGATGATGCTTATGAATTCTTTTTGATTTTTCAAACAAAGTAAGCTTTAAAGGCAATAAGATGGAGAAGAAACATCCAAGGCGAAGTTAAGCTGTAATCAAGCTAGTACAAATCGAGTAAAAGGAAGGAATAAAGTTATAGATAGGGACTGGAACAGGCTGTCTAACCTAATTTTTTAAAATGTTGACTTAGGTAGCCTAATTGTTCTAACAACCTGAATCTTGACTACATCGAAAGGACATTATTTTGGAATTTTATCATTTTAGCCAAACTAGCTTAGATCTTGACCTCAATCAACTTAAGCTTTTTCTTGTTAACTTAATTCAAGCCTATCGATTTGTCATACCTAGTTAGAAAGAAGAAGATCAAGAGGAACAAGAAGGAAAATATTCTAATAGAATTAAGGATGAAAAATTTGTACCTTACAAATATTGTAAAATGTGCAATCATACACTTAAGTATTGTTGGTTCATACTAGATGTAAGGTTTAGGGTATGCAACCAAGTTGGACATATTGAAAAGGTATGTAAGAGTAAGGAGAATGAGACAAAACAAGAAAGAAATGAAACTAAACTTAATGAACATAAAGAAGAGACATTGTCAATGACTTTTGCAATGTCTAGAAATAACAACGAGGATGAGTGGCTTTTATAATCTAGTTGCATATGTCATATAGGTCCAATCTTAAGGTTGTTGACAAGAGTTTTTAATCAATGATAAGAGTTAACAATGGACATTGTATATAAATGAAAGGGAATGGAATAACTGTTGCCAAAATATATTAAGATATCAAATTAATCTGAGATGTGTTATTAGTACCAATATTAGATTAACCCTTTTCAGTAGATCAATTAATTGAAAAAGGTTATGACATGCACTTTACTAAATGTTAAGTTAGTGGCATATTTGAAGGCTTGACAAATTCAAGCGTTACTTTCGAAAGCAAAGAAAGTTATGAATCTTAATTTTAAAGTGTACATAGTGGCTTTAACTAAAAGGGAAAATACTTTAGTTAAGATTCGTGATAGATACAGTAAGAAAATATTAAAGCAAACATGTTAGGCCAAAGATGTTAAAAAGAAAATTTTGATTAAAGCAAAAGAAAAGAGAAGATTGAAATGCTTGCTAAGACTCTTATGAAAAGAAGCTTTTCCAACCACACAAAAAAAAGAAAAAAGAAAAAGGAAAGGTGAATGCTAAACTGAATGATGAAATTAAGTTGCCTTAGTACTCACCAGAACATATTACAATTATGGTGAACAAAGTATTTTCAAGGAGATATGGAGCCTTAAGTGAAAAACTTAGTGTTTTAAGAAAAAAACATAAGGAAAGAGTGTTGGAATTGATGATTTCTCTTGAAACATCAAGCTAATGATCCCTTAAATCCAAATTAAGGGGTGTAACAATTATAATATCTCATGAGCAAGAGAGTGAAGCTGCATAACAATTATAATATCTCATGAGCAAGAGAGTGAAGCTGCATTATGTTTGGAAGAGCTTTTAAAGTCTGTATATGTCGTTTTTAGACTTGGTGTTCATATTTTGATGCTTTATGAGTTTTATGATCTAAGTCATTAGACCATTCAATAGATAAACAAGGTGATTTAATATTAAATATAGAGATTATACATAAATGAAGCATGTTGAATATGAAGAAATAAAGCATAACAACAATGATACTTTAGTGGAATAATCTATACTTCAGTGGAATAATCTATGTTTGGTGTCAAAGCTATAGTGACTTAAAAATCTAAGTAGCACATGTCATACCGAGTTTGAACAAGTTAGTTCATGTTTTTCCTAACTTGGACAAGTATTATAGATTAAAAATTGAGAAAATGCAACTTAAGTTGAAGTAAGGTCGTAAGAATATTGTGAAAACTTCAACTTATAACTTATTCATAGTTTAGATACTCATTTGGCAAAAACAACTTTTCCAATTCTTTTTGGTATATTCCCTAACTAATTTGGTTCATTTATAACTTGCCTATATATTAGTCAAGTTGAAGTAAACATTAGAATTGTGAATTTATAATTTATTACAAATTGTGGAGTTAATTTGTACTTACATACTATCATAACATTGAAAACATGTTTCGATTATAAGTTTTTTATTTGTTTAATTACATAAAATTAGAGATTTATGTGATTAGAAAATTCGCCTAAGTATATGTTACACTCTACTGTATGTGTGTACGTATATATTGATGAAAATTTAGTCTTTTGAATCATACATAAGAGTGTTATAAATTTGTTCTTCCTGTATTTCCGGCAGCATAACTCATTTCTTGACAATCTATGTCTCCACAGTCTTCTTCATCATCATTTCTGCTTATTACCATAACTCTTTTTTCTCTATCCCAAAAGAGAAAAAGTAACCGTGTGGCTCTTATACAAATCCTTGGGTGTTGCTTAATTCTATTCATTAAAATTTTGCTGATATACTATACTCTGAGGAAAACTCAGTTATGAGTAACAAAATTACGTAATCAAACACTGTGTCTAATATTGTAATAAACTACTAAATTTAATATTGCAAAGACTGTTTAGTTGTGAGTAGTAAGCTATCGACCATATTATCTTAGGGTTCATTTCATCTGTGTTCATTATTTTGCAATTACCTTATTTTGTTGGCATCTATTCATTCTCATAAAATAACGTAAGTACATGCTCATGGAATAATGTAAGTATAAAATAATATTTATGTCATTCTATGAGCAACTATCCATTCAATAAATGAGTCTCATTTATTGAATAAATGGATGTTCATAAAAAAAGACTATGTTTAGTTGGACATAAGATTTTTAATAGAATAACATGACATATAATAAAATGAAATAGAATGCAAATAAATGAAATAATAGAAAATTGTTGTTTGAGAGGGATCGGAAGATTCATAATGTAATATAGTGAAACGTTGTTTGGATGAAGGGTTTATAATATAATATATTGTAAATTTGTTTATTATTTTACTTTCCATCCTAAACTTTTCAAATCAGAAGTTTTTCATTTTTACTACTTAGGCTTAAAAAAAGAGAGTTTCATATTAGATTTTATTCTATTCCATTCTATTATAAATCATCCTCTCAAATAATATAATAATATTGAATTTCATTAATAAACTCCCGGCTAAATGTAGCCTCAGATAGACATAAAATAAACTTGTTCCCGTTTGCGTGACCTCAGAGGTTTGCTCGAGGGAAGTTAAAACTGAAACTTTAAGATTACACATCTACCTGACAACATGAAGAATTCTATATTTTTTTTTAAAGGGAAATAAAACTGAAAATTACATAATGAGTCTAGGGAAACAGATCCCCGATCTATCCTCTGTGAGGAAATGATGACACCCTAAAGGTGTAGTGTCAAAATAGGTGACCCCAACATTTACAAGTTCAGCGTAGTGCGCCAGCCAGTCAGCGCATCTGTTGCTCTCTCGATAAATATGTCGATGAACAACAGTCCAGTTCCGGTGGAACAGCTCGTCTATGCCTAGGACGATAGAGTTGTGGGTCTGAGCTCAGTCGTCTGCTGAGGAAAGGATGTTGATCACTGCTGCCGAGTCCACTTCAAGTTCTACTCGGCGGTGTCAATGGTTAGATTTTGTACAAAGATGATTTTTTTATGTTTCGTGTGTATAGCTTTCCTTGTTAGGGTAACTATTGGATGTGCATGAAAGCCCAATTGGGGTAGCTTTTCTTAGTTATTCTTACATCGCCTCTTCCTCAAGAATCCATTTTTGTTAATCTTCAATCCTGATATTGAAATATATACACATACATGTATACAGTAGAGGTTTTCCTTTTCCTCTAATGACTAGAAAGATCCAAGACGACCCCTTTTCCTCCTTTTTCATGGTTTTGATGTTTATATAAGGTTTTGATAGAAATTGCTCTGACTGGACCTATGTATGAGATTGTGGAGAACCAGTCAATGGTGATGATGATCTTTTTATGTACCGTGTGTGTAGCTTTCCTTGTTGGGGGTAATTATTGCATGGGCATGGAACCCCAGTTAAGGTAGCTTTTCTTGGTTATTCTCGCATCTCCTCTTCCTCAAGAATCTATTTTTGTTAATCTTCATTCTTGATATTGAAATATATACATATACATGTATACAGTAGATGTTTTCTTTTTCCTTTAATGAGTAGAGATATCCCAACTTTAATGTTGGGATGACCCCTTTTTTCTCTTTTCCTTTATGGATTTTGATGTTTATATGAAGTTTTGATAGAAATTGCTTTAACAAGACCTATGTATGAGATTATGAGAACTAGTCATTGGTTGGACTTTGTAGAAAGATGATGATCTTTTATGTTTCGTGTGTGTAGCTTTCTTTGTTAGGGTAACTATTAGATGGGCATGCAAGCCTAACTGGGTGAATTCCAAAGGAGACAAGTTAGCATCTTGTATTTCCAAGTTATAGGATTCTTGATGACTTGCCACATCAGTAAATTTAGTAGAAATATTAATGTTGGGTTAAATTAAAAAAAATTGATAGTTTGTATCTTATTATCACTTTTTAAAGTTTGAACTATAATTAAAAAATTGAATAAAATTTGAGATTTTTTTAATTATTCCTAAACCATTTTACAACCTTTTAATATCATCGTTTATATAAGAACCAATATTACAAATATTATATTGCACATGATACCATATTTTATTTTGGTACGGTGCGATAGTTGTACCGGTTAATATTGAATATTTTAGATAGTATTTTAAAATTATAAAATTGTTTCTAGATTTATAAAATTACAAAATAGTCACTCAATATATTATGTTATACAATTTTTGGCTTTACTTCAATCATATCTTAAGACATCATAATAATATAAAATTTATATAAAAATGTTTTTATTTTTAATATTATTTTCACATATTTCTTATAAATTAAAATAGAAATATCATTTAACTTTCATATAGATATAAAATTAATAATAATGTAAAGTTAAAAATATGTATATATAACGTGTGAACTTATTTTCAAATGTTATCTTTACATATTCAAAAAGTTAATATAATATTCTCTCTCTCTCTCTCTCTCTCTCTCTCTCTCACACACACACACACACTCACACACACAATATATATATATATATATATATATATATATATAAGCAATTATTAAATATAATTGTATTATGTTGATATATTAGTTTTATAATTTATAAACACTTTGTATATGCCTAATGACATAAAAATTTATTCAATACATTCTTATTTGCATTTTTATTATTTATTAAATAAAATATAGACAATTTTATTATAACTTTTAATGTATAAGTAATTATTATTTTATATAGGTGAGATATAAGTGTTTTCAATGTAGTCTTAAATTTGGTTTACTATTCTGACTAGTAGTTGAACAGCATTTTGATTATTGACCGGTACTGATTAATACCAACTAAAAGAGCCAGTTCTGACCTATACTAAAGTTTGATATAAAACTTTCTACTTTGGCACCAATTTTTTGTATGGTATGATATTCTAATCAACGATAAGAACTTTAGCCGATGATATTCATGTTACAGGGATGTAATCTAGAAGCATAAGAAGACAAAAGTTTTTTAGGTTTATACCTAGAGTGAAAGCTTTATTGTTACTCTATTTTTTCCTGACATTTGAAGATCTAATTTAACATATCAATTAGCTAGGAACTAAATTCAATAAGTTGATGCATTATAATTTCCTCCAAATTATAGAGCATCACAATTTCTTCTGTTGTATAGATATATTGAATTATTTTACACTCATAAGGGGTAGTGTTGTAATTATGCTTTCAATAACTACTAAAGGTAGTTATATGTTTTGAATGTAAAATACCAAAAATGAAAGGCATATAAGATAATCTGTGTGAGTTTCTTCAAATGCATGGTTTTTCATACGAAGAACGAGAAGTATAAAAGATCTGCAGTAAAACGTTCTTTAATCGGTGGAACTACAACAATAAACTAAGTATGTGTTTTTTGTTTTATGTGCATATGAAATGATCCTGGTTTTAACATGATTTACATGATTTTGTTTTTTCTTCACAATTTAACATTGGTATTAAAGCATAGGTTTGTTTTTTTTTATATATGCATGTGTACGATTTGAATTAAACCCATCGCATGCTTCACGTTAGTTTTGAAGAACCTTTTACTGCATATAGAAATAGATTACTTCTCTCTCTAGAAGTTTGGTTTTGTTTTTTGCAACACCAAGAAGTGAGTTACAGTTAAAAGACACAGAATATGATATGCTATTTTTTGCTATACCATACATCTATTTACGTTTATGGTTTTATTCATTCTGTTTCTTAGAGTCCAACCTATAAATGTCGGTTTTCATTATAATTGTTGACAGTGAAAAATGAATGATGTTTTATTTTTCGTTGCTTCTCATTCTGTTTCAGAAAAGACAATGTTGGTTTGTTTTTTTCGTTTCTTCTCTTCAAAATGCTTTTATTTTTCTAAAGCCAGAAGAGAAGAGTTAAAAAAAAAAACACAGAAACATATGAAGAAGAAGAGACTTCTTCCTAAATACAATCTAACGTTGGATAAGATAACATTTGCACACGCACGCATGCACACAGACACACACACACACACACACACACACACACACACACACACACACACACACACACACACACACACACACA
>JANZXR010000172.1:38281338-38303260 GCA_027575705.1 Erythroxylum echinodendron | reverse complement strand
GAAACGATTGCGCTATAGCTAGGTGGGGTGTGCGAAGCAGCAGGAGTTGGAGGGGGAGGATCTTCATCTCTTTCTCTGGTACGGACTTTCTTGGTCGCATGGCCATCGCATTGTATTGTTGGGTGAGCAGTGTGGTCGTCCATGGTGAACAGTAGCTAAGCTCTCAATGAATAGTAGCAGGTGAGAGCACAACAATAACTACAGATGAAGGAGCGTTATAGTGAGAACTTTTATCAAACAGGTAAAAGGCAAGGTTATAGTATGAAGGAAAGAGTTTTAGTGAGATGTTAGAGAATCTCTCTCTAACGGCTACTTCCAAGCTTTTCTGAAACTAGTTATATAAATTTACAAATTCTATTTTTCTTTGTAGGGATGTTCTGCGAATAAAATTGTCCCCTGAAACGTCGTCAGTTCCGACAACTAATTAGACACTAACTTGTTAGTGTAGTCAGATACTCAAAAAGTGCTATGTAATGTTCATGTCATAATCCAAGTATGTAATTGGCATGTAAAATGACCCTTTCGTAGTTGACCCCATCTCTCACTTCATTGGGTCACAACTAGTCACTGCTTTTGGCTTTAAAGGGACCTCTCTACCAAATTGAAAACAACTCGAGTGGGTTAGAGATGTTAAGGGACACCGTTGACCTTATTCACCATATGATACACAATACTATATTAGTTAAGCAACAACTGGGTCATCGTGAGAAAGGAAAAGGGCAAAAAAAAAGTTATTGGAGGATTTTCTAAGAAACACTAATATGCTTTAAAGTCAAGGATGGATGGATGGAATGAGATGTTGCATCTTTTGTTTTTAATGGAAAACCAATTAACATATAGCTTGTCGAAGTCACAATGCGTTTTTTGCGGCTTATTAAGCTCTTCTTTTAAGTTAGTTGCATCTTCGTTGATTAGCGTCTGCCATGAAGTTTTAAGAGCTAATTCATCCATTTCTCCATTATGATATGCTGATTTAAACTAGCTGTTAGAAGCTTGTCATCTAAAGAAGGTGTTTTTGACATTCTGATCAGTTTTGATAGAGACAAAAGGGTAATGTATAATGTGATTACTGTTTAACCATGATAATTTGAGCATATATAAAGAAAATGAGGTGAATGATAACAATTTAGCAGCAATAGAATAACGCTGATTTCATTAACGTGAATCTTTGGAGTGTGCGATGGGCTTCCAGCAATGAAGAAGAGAAAATTTGGAAACAGTTATGTTATCAACACTATCAAACGTTAGCTAAAAGGGCGATTTGTAGGTGAAGTGCAGGAACATTAACAACCAAAACACTCTATACTCATTGGTCTTCAATTGATTCCGATAATTGGGTAGAAAGCTATAATCATTTACTAAACTTTTTCCTATCAAGTTTGTTAATTCTTCCGGTTCATACAAAGAAACCCATATCAAAACCACACCCTAACTATATCTGGGCGTTGATGATAAAATTGGTCAGACACAACGTTGTTGGAAGCTTGGTAAGAAAAACGTATGATCAAATAAACATAACGTTTCTCCAAAGTTTCACTAAAACCCAAAACTGATAACAGCCCACCTGTGACTCTCCACTCCAAAATCTTACCTCTCACCTGCTTTCTCTCTCTCAAAGCCAGGAAACCCAGAAAGCATTTTACCCTGAAAATGCAGGATCATGAACCATTAACCTTTCCAGGAGTGCCGGGTTCTTGCTAAATGTGTTAACTTTTTGCTTATCTTGTTCCTTTTGCAGGTTTTTAGACGATGAACCACTGAAGGCTACGGGTTTAATGTGAAAACCCGCACATTTCAAGCAGCAATGTGAGGAGCCTTGGAAACCAGATTTTACGTTTTCTCGCAAATGATGATCGCTGCCATTCCACAAACAGCTTCTGCTACTTCCACAACTGAGAAAACCCCAAATCAAACCTCAAGACCTCCACTTTTACCCTCTGACAAAGACCAATGCAACAATGGTGTCGCGCACATTCCTACCAGAAAACCCAGAGGCAAACAAGTCCCTTCTAGGTACCTTTCTCCTTCTCCTTCAACATCAACCACCACCACTACTAGTAGCAGTACTACTACAACTACTACAGATTCTTCAACTTCCTCTTCTTCGTTTGTTTCAAAGAGATTCCCTTCCCCTTTACTTTCACTCTCTACAAATTCCGGCCCACCACACACACCAGCACCGAAGTTTCATTTTTTCTCGGGGCCCAGAAGATCCCAATCTGTGGATAGAAGACGACCTGCCACTCAAAGGCCATCAAAACCAAGCCTAGAAAGTAAGGAAGGCAATGTCACCGACATGTATACTGCAACAAAGATGTTGGTCACTTCTAGTCGTAGTTTATCAGTGTCTTTTCAAGGTGAGGCCTTTTCGCTTTCCATTAGTAAAGCTAAGGCTGTGACACCTCAAAATGCTGGAAGAAAAGGGACTCCGGAGAGGAGGAGGTCTACTCCAGTGAAATATCAGGTAGAAAATTCGAAGCCAGTGGAACAACAAAGGTGGCCCGGTAGGAGTAGAGAGGGGAATTCGGGTTCGAGAGAGAGCAACACGTTGTTGTGCAGGAGTCTGGATTGTATCGGCAATAGTGATAAGATGATTATGGGATCTGGATTGATGGGGTTCAAGTCATTGCAGCAATCTATGCTAGTTAACGATACTAGAAGATTGAGGTTGGGTTTGGGCAGTGCTAAGCAAAACCCAGATGCCAGTTCAGTAAATGAGTCATCTTTTACTGGTGACCTCACTGCATCTGATAGTGATAGTGTGTCATCTGGAGGTACTTTCGGTGTGCAAGAGTTTGGTGGTGGTGGTGGTGGTGGGATGTTGAAAACAAAAGGTGGGGGTCGTGGCATTCTTGTCTCTGCGAGGTTTTGGCAAGAAACTAATAGCAGATTGAGACGTTTGCAGGATCCAGGCTCGCCTTTGTCTACTAGTCCTGGTTCTAGAATGAGTCTTTCTTCAAAGATGACACAAGCTAAAAGATTTAGTGGTGATGGTCCATTGGCATCTCCAAGAACAATTGCTTCTTCACCTGTTAAGGGACGAACCAGGTCAGCTTCTCCTAGTAAGCTTTGGACATCGTCTGCTTCATCTCCACCAGGAGGGATTTCTAGTCCTTCAAGGGTGAGACCAACGAGTAGCACTTCTGGTAGTACACCTTCAAGTCTTAGTTTCTCCGTTGATTTAAGAAGAAGTAAAATGGGGAAGAATCGAATAAATGATGCTCATATGTTGAGGCTCCTTTATAATCATCAATTACAATGGCGGTTTGTAAATTCAAGGGCTGATGCCACATTCACGGTTCAGAAACTTAATGCTGAGGTATGGTAATTCGTCTATTTTTAGGTGGACAGTTTGCTGTTCAGATCCTCTGTCCAGAATAACACTGTCCAATCCTGTCCAAAACTAGAGTCTATAAACTCACATCCAATAGCCAAAACGAAGTTGTTTTAAACGTTGGACAGGGTTATTTTGGATAGAGGATCCGAACTCGGACAATTTAATGCGATATTTGCTTCTTTTATCTAGTAGTTAACAGCTTTGACAGAAATGGTTATTGTTGGTTATATGTGAGTCATACCTCATTTTGGGGTGTAAATATCAATTTAACTCTTGAAGTCTCGCATGATGAAAGTTGCTGTGTGCTTTCCATTATAAAACTCAAAATCTGTATTCAGTTAGATATTTGTTTTAGCATAGATAAGTTGTTTATAACCTCTAATATCCATGAAAAGAACTTTGAACCCGAAAACAAAGGTGTTGAGGTGGCAACTGGAACAGCAACTGGAACACCAACAGAGGTATGAACTAAATGAAGCAAGGAGATTATTTGTGTTTGAGGATAGTTGAAGGACATTGATAAGAAGGTCTTGAGGTTTCTGAGCACATAGAAGACTAACGTGGTTGGAGGTTAAAGATGTACTGACTAAAGAAAGTGATTCTGTAGATTTGACTTTTACTTGCTATTTGCAAAAAAAAAAAGATTCCATTCATTGAAGGTCTCATTAAAATTAGTTCGTGATAATTCTACGTATTTATGTGCCAACGAAAATTTACCTTCAATTCTTAAAATCCATGAGCGAAACATGATTTTTGATCTTCATGGCTAGGATGGTGTAGCATTTTTATGCTTTTGTAAGAGTTCCGAATAATTAAAATGTCATTCTATCACCATGCTCAAGTGCTTTCTTTTATATTTGACTAAGCTCAAGATGAAGGCCTGGGGCTTAATCATGTAGTGGTATGTTAAAGGAGAATTTAGTGCTTTAGTTTGTGGATTGTTATCATCCATGTATGACTTTGGACGGTATCTTTTTGGTCAGAGTTCACAACTAATTGAAATGAAATGTAGAGATAAAGAAATGGAAACTTATAGTTTGTGAAAGCTTCTTTAGCCCAAATAGACCAAGACAAACCATATCTTAGCTGCATATTCTATGACCAGAACTCGAGGTCTAGAGAAATTTCATATTTGGTGTATATTAACTCCTGTAAATTGTGTTCTAGAGGTGGTTCCATCAATTCCCCTAATACTTCAATTCTGGATCTTAAACTTCTGTAGACTTGGTCTTTACTAAGGGGCTTCGATGTGCAAAGAAAAGATGCTTGATGTGCTCTTATACTACTTAGCAGAGAGCACTATATCAATCTTACATAGGTATTTTTATTCTTTCTACCAGAGAAATTTGTGGAATGCATGGGTGACAATTTCAGAACTACGCCATTCTGTCACTCTTAAAAGAATCAAGCTTTTATTACTGAGGCAAAAGTTGAAGCTAACTTCTATCCTGAAGGGACAAGTAAGATCACTGGACTTACTTTATTGCTTAAATGTTTGTATGATTATCTGTGTTTTGTGTTCAATTAGATCATCTTTACGATAATTGTAGGTTCAAACATTTTTCTATTGTGAAGTGTGTCAGACTTTATTTGATGACATAAGCTGGAATTTGTGTTGAACATATTCTGGGATAATCCATAACCAATCATGGAGAAATATATATTGCCATTCCACCAATTCTCAGAATAGTTTTCTTGACAAATGTGGATTCTGCATATCGTCTGTTCTGCACTTGTGATGGGATTCCCCTTCGTTCTGATTGTGCAGTCCATACAAGTCAAATGCAGTAATCCAGTTTGCAGTCTGTAAACCCTTGAAATCAACTACACCTCCTAGAATTTATGCCACTTGCCTGAAATAATTCATACATATGTATGTCTGTATGTACCAAACGCATATACCACTAACAAAAATATATAATGCTTCAGGACTTGCTAACATTCTTGATGATTTTGTTATCCTTTCCTTTCTCTTCTTGAAAATGCTTCCTTGTTATTTCTTTTGACATATGTAGTTTTTTGGTAACCTGGTTGTCTCATTCTACCTACCAGGAATAATACCCTAAAATGCATTGTTCTGGAAAAGTTTTCAATTTGTTGCAAGGTCATTTCTAGCTATTCAAGCCAGTCTAGAAATTGAGCAATCTGGAATATTTGTTCCTTAAATCCTGTGGATGAATTACCACATAAGCTAGAAGACAAGAAGCATTCTATCTTCTAGTGGGATTTGAAACTTTTTTTGCACATGGTCCTCAGGGACACTCACTATGCCTTAGATGCATGATGGAGACTTCCTAACTCCTAACGTAATTCAATGGAATTCCAGTCCTAGACATATTAAGAGCTGTAAATTGTCATTTATCCAGCTGTTTATAGTAATAGTTCTGCAGAAAAGGAAATAGATATCTAAGATTGATTGTGATCATTCATGTTGATGGTACTGGACTGCTGGTATAAATTGTTTATTGGAATGTAGTACCTTCATGCTCAGCTTTCAGTTGGCTGATTTTGTGGTGGAATTGTCTCTTTGTCATAGCTGAAATTAGTTGTTCTTGTAAATGTAGATTTCTTATTTAGAAGCATGGTCTAATCTAGATAGAGATCACTCAAACTCTTTGGAAGGAGCAACTGAAGCTTTCAACGCCAGCACTCTTCGTCTTCCAGTTATTGGGAAAGCTGTTGTGAGTGCATTCACTTTTGATCTTTGAGTTTAAAGTGGATTCCTTTAGTGTAGTGCTTGAAAGATACCAAATTTTCTTGCTCCTTATAGACTGATGTACACAATGTAAAGGATGCTGTTAGTTCAGCTGTTGATGTGATGCAAGCAATGGCATCCTCCATATGCTCATTGTCCTGTAAGGTAACTTTTTTTTTTTTATTGAACGGTATGGATTCTAGTTCAAATAAAACTAGAATTTGGAGGAACTAGATTCCTCTGTTTCAAGAACTTGCATTCAATTATCAATACCTCATCTGTCTTTCATTGGAAAACGTAGAAAATGGACTTCTAACATGAAGGTTAGCAAGTCAGTTTAGGTATGCGGTGAAGGGGAAAGAAACAACAGGATGCATGATCACTAGCGGAATGCTGATTAACTTATAACTAGCTTAAGTTACCTGGAGCTGCACCCAGAAAGTTTGTAATAACTTGGTTTGATCAGATCTAATTGAGGTTTGATAAGATTGTAGATGGCAGTAACAAAGCTGGGTGACCTGCTTTTCAGGTTGTTTAATTTCTGGTTCAAGACAACCCACTTTACTACCTGATAGGTCTGAAATGAAATGCCTGCCATCTGTACATCCTTCATTATGTTCAATTTCATGCAGACCCCCGTGCTCTGAAGCTCTCTATAGTATTGGAAGTTTTCAATACTACCAGAATGAGATTGTTAATTTCTTGAGAATATAATTTATTGAGGAGACTGAAAGTAATTTTTTTGTAACAATAAGCGAAACAGTATTTGATGTGGTGGCAGTGTTATAACAATTAGTTCTAAAGGCTCTTATTAAAAGATTGGGAATGAAGTCATTGTTGTCTTTCCTTTGATCTTTTTGGGGCACATTTTGATAGGCCACGGCAGTCAATGAGGTTCCGTAAACCCAATCCCAAATATTTGGGATAAGTCGGACGTGATCAATATGCAGTTCACGTTGCATGCATGCCACATGCAACAAGAGACGAGAACGGGTCGTAGGGAACGTTGGAAACTTGGGAAGTTAGAGTTGGAAGTTTACGTAGGAATCGGTTTTTAGAAGTTATGCATTTTACTTGTTTTTTCTTTTAGTTAGTGTTGTTCTGCTTTGCGCTCTGTTTTACGTGTCTGTTTAAGTGTTTGAGTTTTCGTTAGTTGGCTGCTAGTTTCCCTTCATTTTCGGCATGATCGTAAATGGCTTTGCTTATTTAAAGCGGCCCAGTAATTGTTATGAGAGGGAAGAAAATTATTCAACTATTGCGGTTTATTTTTCACCCGTAGAGAAAACTATTTTACGTTAACGTGATCACCTTTATTAGACTTATCAATTGGTATCAAAGCCAATAGCTCACAGTCCCAGGTTCAAATTTTTTTTTTAATGGGAACCAATAAGGAGCGAATCGAGCAGCTGGAAGTAGGAGTACAAGAAGGGTTACATAGGATCGAGCTTGGTATGGCTGACCGGCTTCGTCATGTAGAAGAAACTCTCAACCGCCTTTCGAATGTCTTGCTTGCAAACCAGGAGAATCCCATCCACGAACATCAGCACCGAGAAGGCCATGAGGAAGGACGGCTGGTGGTATGGTCCAAAACGGCAAAACTTGAATTTTCTCGATTTTTAGGAGATGATCCAAAGGAGTGGTTCAATCGCGTGAACCAATCCTTCGAGTTCCAGCATACGCCCAAGGCACAAAGAGTTTCTTTGGCCTCCTACCACTTGGAAGCAGAAGCCAACCAGTGGTGGTAGTGGATTCGCAAAACATTCCAGGAAGATGGATGTGTGCACTCGTGGTTGGATTTTGAGGAAGAACTCTGGGCTCGCTTCGGACCTTTGGAGTGGGAGGAATTCGACAAAGCCCTTTCGAGGGTCAGACAATCTGGGTCCTTACGAGAATACCAAAGGGAAGTTGAATGCTTGGGCAATTGAGTAAGAGACTGGACACAAAATGCTCTTGTAGGCACCTTCATGGGCGGGTTACGAACGGAAATCTTGAACGGGATTCGAATGTTTAAACCTCAAACATTGAAAGATGCCATCAATTTTGTGCGCATGAGAGAGGACCAGCTAACGAAACAGCGGAGATTCATACGTCCTCCACCTCCAGTGCAAGACCATAAACCGAACAACACCAATAACATCGACCGCCCCTGTTAGATGTCTGAGTTGGGAAGAAATGTAGCATAGGCGACTCCAAGGCCTATGTTTTAACTGTAACGATCGTTTTACTGCAAGACATCAATGTTTGGGCCCCCGAATTCTCATGTTGGAGGGTTACGATGGCGAAAACGACCCTAGTGATGCCGTAACCAAAGAAACACTAGCAGAGGAGAACCAGGAGGGGACTATCGAACTAGAGATTACGTTGCATGCTCTAACAGGTTGGACAGCACCCAAGACTATGCGAGTAGCTACTAGGATTGGTGCCCACGACATCATCACATTAATTGACAGCGGATCGACTCACAATTTTATTAGTGAGCATTTGGCCAGCCTACTACAATTACCAGTGATACCGACTGAAGCATTCACAATGCGGGTCGCTATGGGAGTCGATCTCAGATGCCATGGGAGGTTCGATGAGGTACCAGTAAACCTGCAAGGCATAACTTTTTCAATAACTCTTTATTCTCTGCCACTCACAAGATTGGATTTAGTCGTTGGGAATTCAATGGCGAGAGCTACTAGGGTCCGTGGTTTGCAACTGGAAAAGGTTAACTATGGAATTTTCCTCGGACAACCAGACCAGACGTTTGATAGGGATCGATGGCTAAAATATTCAAGCGGCATCACTTAAAGAAATATCCAAGGGCGTTCGATCAGGCCATACTATACTTGCTTTTTGCCTTCCAGTAACCAAGGCGAACTCACAAGACCTCATACATTTGAGCTTGCAAGCAGTATTGCAGGAATTCTCTGATGTATTTTCCGAACCTTCAAGCTTGTCGCCCTTTTGCGCGATTGATCACAACATTCCTTTGAAGGAAGGAACCAAACCAATTAATGTGCGACCGTACCGATATGCGCATTATCAAAAGGAGGAGATTGAAAAATAGGTCCAAGAAATGCTAAGCTCAGAAATGTTATGGTTTGATCCAATTGCAAGGTATGAGAATTGGATCCCTCATTGATTAAATACAAAGTTGGTGTGGGATTTATAAGGACTTTGAGCTCTCCACCCTCATAAGCTAGCTTTTGAGGTGTGGGTCTCCTAAAAGCTCTTATCAATTGGTATCAGAGTTTGGTTTTGGACTGGTGGCCCACGGAGTGGTGGCCTGGGAGTGCCAGCTGTAACCAACGTGGCTGTGACCAACAAGGATCTCGAAGTAGTAGCCCATAGAGTGGTGACGTGACCAATTTGGCCGTGACCAATGAGGATGTTGGTCTTTATTGAGGGACCAATGTTACGATTTGATTCAATTGTAAGGTATAAGACTTGGATTTCACATTGATTAAATACAAAGTTAGTGTAGGATTTATAAAGATTTTAGACTCTCCACCCTCATAAGCTAGCTTTTGGGGTGTGGGCACGCGCATCCACTCAGTGTTTCATGTGTCGCTACTTAAACGATTCCAAGAAAAGGACGGCCTTACGAAACCACAGTAGACACTATTGCCACCTGTCTCCAATGAGGGAGTGGTTAAACTCGAACCACAATTGATTCTAGACAACCGCTGGGTCAAATAGGGAGGCCAGTTGGTTGAAGAGAGCCTCGTGCAACGGAAGCATCTACCATCGAAGGACGCCAACTGGGAACAAACGAAGAAATTGCTGAATGAATTCTCAACAACGATCCTTGCGGACAAGGATCGGCTGAACGGGGGGAGTATTGATAGGCCACAATAGTCAATGAGGTTTCGTAAACCCAATCCCAAATATTTGGGATAAGTTAGACGTGATCAATATGCAGTTTACGTTGCATGCATGCGGCATGCAACAAGAGACGAGAACGGGTCGTTGGAAACGTGGGAAGTTAGAGTTAGAAGTTTATGTAGGAATGGGTTTTCAGGATTTACGCATTTTACGTGTTTTTTCTTTCCATTGGTGTTGCTCCGTTTTGAGCTCTGTTTTATGTGTCTGTTTAAGTGTTTGATTTTTCGTTAGTTGGCTGCTAGTTTCCCTTCATTTTCGGCATGATCATAAATGGCTTTGCTTATTTAAAGCAGCCCAGTAATTGTTATGAGAGGGAAGAAAATTATTTTACTATTGCAGTTTATTCTCACCCGAAGAGAAAACTATTTTACGTTAACGTGATCACTTTTATTAGACTTATCACATTTTTCAACGGAACTGAAGCCATTTGTACTTACAGGTAGAAGAAGCAAATTCTCTGGTGGCTGAAATTGTGAATGTGACTGCCAAGGAAAGACTTATGCTTGAACAGTGTAAAGATTTCTTATCCTCATTAACAGCCATGCAGGTAAGGTGTTAATTTCTTATGCTGTAACTGGCATATTGTTTTCTACCTCATCTATTGATAAAATATATTTGATCTGTTCATAAAACAGGTAAAAGACTGTAGCTTGAGAACGCATATAATACAAGTAAAACGTTTTCAACTGCCAGCAGCCTGACAACATATGTAGAACTGATCTCACTTTGACTTCTCACTCTCAAAGTGCTAACTTTACGCCCGACCTCTTCTTTTTCTACTGGGTGGAGGTGTACCGGAGGTAATAAACACGGACTGTTGATTAGTTTAGCTTCACCTTTTGGCATTTTTTGAAGTAGTTGTGATCTTGTAAGTAATTTATTCTATCTTCTTATTGGAAGATACAAAGAAAAGGCTTTCCCTCCTAGCAGTTAGTTGTATACAAGTACACTCTCGGTTTTCATTCCAAAAGGAAATCGTGTATGTGTGTATATATGTAACATTTATGATTCAGCTCATCGGTGATAAGTTGTGTAGTTTTTGGAAACTTGATTTCCAATATCCTTTTGCGGTACTTGGTTGTTGTGATAAGTTCTGTTCCCTTGCTTCTAAGTTCGGTGAACTAGTTTCTATGTCATGGTAGAATGAGTGCATCCAAAAGAAACCCAATTTCCTGTCTCACCAAGCATCATTCATCCTCTGGATAGCCGTTTGCCAAATTTCCTACATCGTGGAACAACAATATGAATGTACAGTTATGAACTATGAGTGCCTATGTCTGTAATGTACAAGTAATGATGTGCCTTACTGCCTTAGTCGATGATTATGGCCGAAAACTTGGCATAGATTTACTCAAACTAGGCCGGAAAGATGCAACTTGCCCTCGTAATGACCATGGTCCAAAGCTGGAATACTAGACTAATAACACATCTTCTAGCAACAATGCTTGTTATATATGAACGCTCCATATGAAATACTTGATAAATGGTATGATAGTTCTTCCTCACTGTATAGCCAATTTTGGTTATTCATTTTTCTCATTGCAAAATTTATACATAAAAAGATAGCTAAGTAATGAAAGTTGAGTTGACTACCGGAACTAATCATATTCAACGACAATTCACGTTACAATTTCCGGCGTATGGAGAAGTGAGGGTCCAATGAGCCCATTCCATAAACCCAACATGCAATTCGGGGCATATAGTCCAACCCGTCTTCTTCCACATCTCCTTAAATGCAATATGTGCAAATCATATGTATGTATACATATTATTGCGCCAATGGAGGCTTTAATAATAATAAAATATAATACTAATATTTTTATCTTTGGTGACATCAATAAGTTAATTTATTAATGATCAAAAGGTCAATGATCATGTTTAATTGAAGGACAAGGTGATCAAAAGATCAAAATTAGCAAAATTGAAAACCAAATACAATTCAAAAGACGTTCAGGACAATTCAATTCAAGTGGATCAAGAGTAAAGTCATTCTATGTATAAAAACAATTATTATAATCTTTCTTATAACCCTTTTAGGTTATTTCAATAAATAAAAGGTTCGATTATTTTATGATCATTTACATTTATGTAATAATGCGCAATTTCTTTCATAACCAAGAAAAAATTTTATTTTAGATTTTTTAAAAAATTCTCTTAATTTTCAGACATAATTTAATAAACTTTTGATTTATGAGTGGTTATAAAGAAAATTTAATGGGATGTCAATGATGAGAAACTGAATGTTTTAAATAATAAAGCAAAACCTATTTTCTTGGTTCAGTTGATAAAAATGTGTTAACTAGAGTGTCATTGTGTGAAAATGCTTATAATATTTAGCGCATACTTAAAATTATGCATGATGATGATATTAATGAAATGGATGGTAGTAAATCTTTGAAGTAACTCTATGGTTCATGGGGTGGACTAGAGTATCGTTTTCGGCGTCACTTGCTGGCATGTTTGGTATTGGCGAAATCAAACCATATTCAACTCAAACTTTCAGTGGCCTCCGAACCCATGTCAAATAATCCTTAAGTATGTTTGCTGGATTAAAAATCTAGTGAAATGTTAAGACAAGCGGTGAAGAATCCTAAACTTCGGATTGAAAAGCTAGTAGGCTGGTCTCCGCCGAGTAGTGAATGGGTACGTCTAAATACGGATGGACCTTCTAAACTTTCTACTGGGTTAGCCTCTGCAGGGGGAGTTATTAGAGATAGCAGTGGGACATGGCTAGCTGGGTTTGTTCAAAACATTGGCTGTTGCACTTCTATAGAAGCGGAACTTTGGGGAGTATACTCAGGATTATTGCTTGCTTGGGATATGGGATTTCGTCAAGTTGAATTGGAATCTGACTCACTTATTGTTATAAACATTCTTTCTTCTTCCACAAGGATGCAGGTGTCAACAAATTCTCCTGTTCTAGGAATCATGAGGCTATTATCCAGAGATTGGATAGTTCGGGTTCAACACACCTATAGAGAAGGTAATCGGTGTGCCGATTGGCTAGCCAATATAAGCCTCTCCTTTAATATTGGAGTCATAGTCCTACAATTACCCCCACCAGGATGCATAAGCATTCTGCTTGAGGATATAGCGGGAGTTGCCCTACCGCGTTTATGTTTGTAATTGTCTCCTTTTCAACAAAAAAAAAAAGAATCAAGAAATGTAATGAAGAAGAAAGAAAGAAGTTCGAAGAAGGAAAGAAGAGGATCACAAGATAAAGAAGACATCAAAGCCACATTGGATAATACGAGCAATTTGGAGAGTGAAGAACTCGAGATTAGGGTAGCATACATTTGCATAATGACTCATAACAATGATGTACCTTTTTAATCAAATTCTTGTATTGATAATGATGATAATGTTATTGAACTTTCACATAATAGGTTAGTTGAATGCCTAAAAGCAATGAGCATGAAAAGGAGAAAGTCTCTTTTCAAGTATAATGGGCTAAAAAAGTCTTAGAAACATGCACAAATTAGAAATTGAAATGTAAATTGCATGATATAATAAAATCTAATAGTGTGGTTGCTACAAATGACAATGAGCATGATTTATTGTATAAGAATAAGACATTGAAGAAAGAGATCAATGTTTCCAAATAATCACTATCCAAGTTCACTTTATGGAATAAAAAATTAAAAAAAATAGAACATACAAGAACTCAAATAATAGGCATAAGAATAGTTTCACTTGTAGAATTCATTATCCAATTCCAATATAATTTTTGTGACCTAAATCATCACATATGCATATATATAACATTTAATTCTATAAATAGAAATTACAATGCCCATGCATTATCTTCTTGTTCCTAAGTTAAAAATAAATTACATATGTTTATATATGGTTCATGACCTAAACCTATCAGACATAATTTAAAAAGTAAGAATAAGAATAACTTTTTTCCAAAAATATATTAAAAGACCGTACATTCTTTTTCTCATTCATAGTAGGCTTTTTTATCTTCAAAATGGTATGAAACAAATTCATTATCATTATAGGCCTTGAAATTTATCAAAAGTCATGAATCATGTCCCTATTTGTTATTATAGGTCATATTTCTATTAAAGGAGAATGTAATTTTTCAATCTATATGCTAGACTTCAAACTCACACAAGAAAATTTCCTAATACATTGTATATTCAAAAGAGAGTTTAATGTCATTTATATTATTCATCAAGACTAAAAATATATATATATATGACATATTCCTATAGGTTTTTCTTATATGGCATGAAACACTTTCAATTCTTATCATGTGAACTGACATGTTTATGGTGATTGTAAACTTATAAAATAGAATTGCTCTTTGAAGTCGTGCTTCTTAAATAGACTCAAAAGAATATAGATAGGAAAAAAAATTAAGCACTAACCTAAAGGACTCAAGTTTATGTAGATACATATATAGAATATATTAATTTCTTTACTTTATAGGACAATATTAAGTGGCATCAAATGGCTATCAATTATCGATATCGCCTTCATTGATATTAAAAGAAAAAGAAAGAAAAATTTTGGTGTCCCCAATAATTGATTTCAAAAGAAAACTCATCACGAGGCCTCACATAAGTTAAGGAGGAAATTATTATCAAATGACTAATTGTTGAACCAAATGAGGAAGAAAATGAGGTAACCGTTGGCGGTATATAAAATGACATGACTATTTATTTTCATATTTGTTAGTTCCTAATAGCATCCAAAAGGGGGGCAAATTTGGTATTTACAAAATTTAACAATTTTTTAACCAATGTACTCAATTAACAACAATCAATATAATAACTATTGAGAAAATTGGTTAATATAAATTAATCAAACAATTGAACAATAAGAGTATAGGGAAGAAAGAAAGCAAAACGATTTATAGTAGTTCAGTAAACAACCTTTGCCTACGTCCACTTCCAAGACTCTTCTTAGAATTTCATTATAATTCTTCTTCTTAAGGTGAAGAATAGCATTTGTACAATCTTTCTTGCTAAAGAGGAAGTCTTCTTATAATCTACTTCTAAGGTGAAAAGAAACTTCAATCCCACTTGTATCACCCCCAAATACAATAATATATTTCCACAACCAAATATTATAACCTAAAATATCTCACTTTATCACTTTATAACTCTAAAATGGCTCACCCATACAAATAAGATACAATGATGCTCAAATAATTGAAAAACTCTTTAAAATATGAGTATATAACACCTAAAAACTTTTTGATGCTAAAACCAGTAAGAAACACTTATTTATAGTATTTTAGGACCCAAAATAGCCATTAAACCTAAGAAGTGAAAATTTTGGTTTGGTTTTAAAAGTCGACTATACTAGTTGACCTGTAAGTGATATTGGTTAACCAATATGGCTACTTGGGTGACCAAACAAGTAACCAAATCATAAGCAAACTCACTTAGAACTATAATGTTTCTTTAACCTAGAACATTGGTTAACCACTTGAAGACGTTGGCTGATCAGTGTGAGTAATTAGGCTAGACAATATAGTTTTTTGTTACACTATTTGACCACACTTAATGTATTGGTCCACCAGTGTGTTCTGAAAAGCTAAAAGATAGCTTCACAACTCGAATTTAACCAATAAAACACTTAATGGATCATAGTAATATCAATAAAAATTTATCAAAGACCTTAAAAGAGACTTCAAACATACAAAATCAATCAAGAAAATAAACTTATCATCATTTAAAGATATAAAAAATATTACCCAATTAATATAAACTCTAACTTAGTATCCTCATTTTGTACAATAATCTCTAAGTCTAGATGCTTTAAAAAACAATTATTAAACACCTTATTCATAATTTCCAAACAAATATCACTAAGGATTCACACTCAAATTGATGAATAAATGCAAGTTGTCACTTATTTCTAAATCATGAACTAATAATTATCTCTTGTTCAGCATTACTCATGATTAATTTGAATGAAGATTTTTCTTGCGTTTACAAAACATTGAAAGCATCTGATCTTTCTCATCTCCTTCACTTGGTTTAACAATTGACTCTTTTGACAAATCTTTGGTGGTTAAATTCTCTATATCTTAGAACAACATCTTCAAGGCTTTCTTAGATGTACTAACGTTAGATTCATCATGATTAAATGCATAAACTCCTTAATAATACTCAATTCAATAATTACTATCTCTACTAGATAGCATTTGCCTTTTCTTTTCTAGTATCCTTACAAAACAAAGAAATCAATGTGTTAAGGAACTCAGATAAGCTTAGTTCCTTGGTTGTTAGATTCCTGCTTCTTTTCAAACTACACTCTCAAAGGTTTGCTTATTATCCTTTGTTTGTTAAAGCAAATTTTATCAATATGTCTAAAATTATCTCAAAAATGACATATCATGTTATATGAGTAATGATGATGTATAAACATATTGTTTGGAATTCTATGTGTATATGTATAATAAGGAAGTTTTATTTGGACATTAAATGTGTCGACCAGTCTCCTTGGATGGTGAAAAGTCCTACCATGCTTATATATATGATGCCTACTATGAATGAAGGCTTGATGTATACTTCTATAGAGGTGTGAGTGGTTTTGTATATTATCATAGAAATTATACCTATACTTCCTTTAAGATTATTGAACTTTATGCCTAGGTTATCAGTCATATATGAAAGTATAATGTTTGCTATTTGTTTGAGCCCGAGTGAATGTGTTCATTTTTCATTCTAAGCAATGGTTCTTCAGTATGAAAATATTTTCCTTTGATAAAATTAGCTTTAATGTTGGAAACACTTTCACATTTATATCCAATTCTATGCCTATTATTAGAAGTCTTTTAAGCTCCTAGCATAGTTGTAGTTTTTCACTTCCTTTAGTGAATTTGGGTAAAAAATCCTTGAGAGCATCAATTTCCTTTTTCAATGTTTTGTTCTCATGTCTTAATGCATCTAAGTCACGATTATTTTCAATGATCAAATTTTTTGATATTTCACTTTTATGCAAATCACTTTGCATCTTTTCATTCTTACTTATGCATGCATCCAACTTTTTTTGAACTTTTTTAACTTTTAAAGATAAATTATTCTTTTTTTTTACCTTAAGATTTTTACACTTTCAATTAATTCATCATACATGATATCATCATTACTATCATTACAAGAATTAGAGTTGGATGTTATCTCATTGTTGCCTATAGAGGTAAGGCATATATGATTTATCTCTTCTGCGGAATGCTCACTGTCTGATTTACTTATGCCATCCTAAGTTGATGCTTTAGGTGTTTTCTTTTTATCCTTCTTATATTTTCTCTAATACTTCATTTGAAGACATTGTAACTTGATATGGCTAGGTTTTCTATATTCAAAGAAAATAATATTAGAGGATTTATATTTAAAATAACTTTTACCTTCCTTGAAGTCCTTTCTTTTGGAGAATTTCCTCTTCAAGAACTTCTTGAATTTTCTAGTGAGTAATCCAATGTCTTCGTCTTCACTTTCACTATTTGATGTCTTTTCCTCTTCACTTGATTCTTATTTTAATGATTTAAACCCTAAATTATTTTTCTTTAGAGGTTTCATCTCTTCTTGTGTCTTTTAGAGCCTTATTTAATATGTGAGGAAAGATCCAATAAGTTCCTCTAATGATAGCATTATTAGATCCTTGGATATTGCATGGCCTTCACTTTAACATCCAACATCTTCAAAAGTGACCTAAGCAACTTTCTTACCATTTCAACATTAATATGGGTCTTTCTAAGACCTTTAAGAGCATTAATAATATCAAAAAGTCTATTATACATGCTATAAATGCTTTCATCATATTTTATTTGAAACAATTCAAATTGATGTGTTAGTATGCTTACTTTACTTTCCTTAACTTGATTTATGCCCTCAAGAGTAATTTTTAATGTATGTCAAACATCATAAGGTGTTTCACACATAGAGACCCTATTAAATTCATTTCTTCCTAAAACACAAATAAGATGTGTATGGTCTTACTATTCAAGGATACTAATCTCTTATCTTGATGTTCTCATTCTTCCTTTAATTTCAGTACCTTTTATTATCTACAATTTTTGTAGGAATAAAGGGAACATTCGAATATATTTCTCATAGATCTACACTTTTGGTCATTAAGAATAATCTCATCCTAGCTTTCCAATAAAGGTAATCATTGCATCAAATAAGGTGGTCTATTAATGCTTTGTCTCTCTTGGTTGAATGATGATGATGTTACTCCTAAATATTTCATTATAATCTTTTCTATAGAATTTTGTTAGAAATGCTAACTTAATAGACCTACTCAGATATCACATGTTAGTTCCTATAACATCTAAGAGAGGGGTAAATGGGTGTTTACAAAATTTAATAATCTTTCTAACCAACGTACTCAATTAACAACAATCAATATAAATAATTGTGAGACTGTTTAATACACCAGAAGTCTCTCTTTCCCTCACTTTAGATAATAACTTTCCCTCTCTTTAAATAGTAACATTTCCATTTTCAACAAGGTATTGATGACATTATCAGTAGCTTACTATTCTGAGCTACTCTAATGGAGGCTCTCGAACATCCCCCCCAAGTCTTGGAGAAACAGAAGCGTGAAAGTAGTAACTCTGACATTGCATTCCTCACTATTATTGAATCTATAGAAGCTGGTAAGGAATATCCCAATAGAAGTAATGCTTTGACAACCTCTCAAAAGGAGGTAGACAAATCCTCGAGAAGTGTGGTGGCAGCTAAATTTCCACAGAGAAGCTTAAGCATTATCATTCAACTATAGTGAATGGGATAGTCTCCCCGCCTTTGTAATTATTGCACAAAGATCCAAAACTTGGTCCAGTACTTTGATACATTTTTTCCTGAACAAGAGGCCTTCTTTTCCTCATGTTCAAATTTGGTCTCAAACGAGATAGGGAAGCAAGGGCTTGAAAAAGATTTGTTTGACTGAAAAGGATTCTTTCCTATTCAAATTCAGAGACTAGGATATTCTGAGTTCATTTACGGAATCTGGTCCTTGACATATTGGTAGCTGACCAATGTTTATACAAATATGGTTTACAAGAATGGAACTAGATGAAGTTGAAATAGAGAGGGATTGTGGAAACATCTGGTGATAGGGATGAAGAATTGATTAATAATCAGAAGGAGATCCAAAAGGAGTTAAGAGAAGTAACAGAAGCAACAGAAGTAAATAAGGAACTTGGATTTATACCAAGTGGGTTTGAAAATGTTGAAGGAGTTCCTACAATTAAGGTCAAAAATGGAAACAAGGACAAGGATAAAGACTCTACTAATAAAGATCATGAGGTGGATGATTAAGTACAGGAGATGGAAGGGCTCAATCAGATAGAGGAGCTATTAGGGGAGACATCTCCTGCTTCTTATATAAAATTGGGAAGTAGGAAGATACATCCCAAATGAGGTTGGTAATCCCTCTGATGCTTTTACCTTTTGAGGGTTATAAGTGAACCTTATAAAAGAGACTCTATTAGGGACTTACTTTAGGGGGGGAAAAGGCTATCATTATTAGATTGCTTGAGACTAGAATTAAAACCCCAAAATTTCATGATTTTATGAATTTCTTGGGTTCTAACTAAATCTTAGGTTCAATCATGAGCATCATTATAGTGGAAGAATTGTTTATGCTAACGGATAAGGAAAAAGTTCAAATTATCGCACAAAATAGCTCTTATCAAATTTTCCATTTGGTGTGCAAAATGGTGGATTACTCAATCTCCTTTTAAATGTTCATCATCTATGCTTCAAATTTTCCTTTCCAAAGAGGTAAAATTTGGGAAGACCTTATTACTATTCAATTCTCAATGGCTAGCCTATGGATATTAGCAGGTGACTTTAATTATGCTCTTCATTCCTTTGAGGCTCAACGTGATAGGGTTAACTTTAGTAATATAGGCAAGGAATTAGATATTACAATATGCAAGATGGAAGTGTTTGAATTCTAGTATGTAGGCTATCTTTTCACCTAGAGTAATAAACAACAAGGCATATACTTCGTAAGGAAAAAACTTGATAAAATTTTGGCTAATCAGGCTTGGATAGGTTTAGTTTCCTAGTCATTTACTCATTTTGGTCCTCTTTTGTGTTCTCATCACTCCACTATGGAAATTAATGACCTTACTACTCCAATCTCATTCAATGCTCCTTTTAGATTCTTTAATTTTCTAATTCATAAGGAAGGGTTTATGGATTTAGTGAAATAAGTTTAGGATGTCAGGTTTCTATTATGCAAGTCTTATCCACTCATGAAAAAAGTTAGGCTTTTAGAAGTTAAGCTAAATGATTTTCTTAAAGCATGAGGTTCCCTTTCTGCTCAAAGTTTATAAATTGCGAAGGAAGAGATAAAAAAATTCCAAGGAGAATGTTACCAAGATGTAACCAATCAAGATGAAATAGAAAAAAACTTAGGTCTGTAGAGATTTATAATAGGGCTTTACATGATTATACCTCTCTTCTATTACAAAAAGCCAGGTTTAACTGGCTGAAAGGTGGCAATGGCTTCAATACCTTCTTCTTTCAATCTACTTGGGACATTATTATGGGCCTTTTGGGGCAAGTTATCCAGGAGTTCATGTCTACTGTCCAAAAACTAAATGAAGTTAAATCCATTCACATTGATTTAGTTTCAAAACTCTTCAATGGTAATAACCTCAAGTATTTTTTCCCTATCTCTTGTTACAATCCCATGGTGCCTTTATTTCAAGTAGATCCATTTCTAACAATCTTTTATTGATTCAGGAACTGTTAAAAGATAATGAGACTAGTAGATCCATTAAGAGTTGTGTAATTAAAGTGGACTTTTCAAAAGTTTTTGAAAAAATCAATTCGAAGTTTATCCTATATTGTCTTAAAAGGATTGGATTTCCTTGCAGATTCATCTCCTGGATAAATACGTACATTTCTACCACTTTATTTAGTATCCTTATAAATGGTATTCTAAGTAAACAATTTAAAGGGACCAATAAGATAAGGCAAAGGGATCCTATTCCAAACCTTTTTGCTATTTCTATAAGGTTGATTATAAAGAACACTCAAAGAAGCCTCAAATTCAAGTTTCATCATAAATACAAGGTGTTAAAGCTTACTCACATAAGCTTTACAGATGATTTGATATGTTATGTAGAGCTGATCTAAATTCTATAGCAATATTGCATAATTCTCTTGAGACTTTCTACAAGCTTTTAGGATTGAGTGTCAATCAATATAAAAGCAAGATTTGTTTCTCTTCTGATGTGGAAAACACTTCCAAACTAGAATGATTACTAGATTGAATGATCACTGCCTCCCATTTAAATATCTTGGAGTTCCCATATCTTCTAAGAAGTTAAGATATCAGGCTATCTTCTACTTCTGGAAACTTACAAGAGAAGAATCAATACATGACAAAATAAGATTTTGTTGAATTCAAAGAGGCTTTAACTTATCTCTTCTATGCTTAGGAACTGACACACTCACTGAAGCACCCTTCAAAGAGGCTTTAGCTTATCTCTTCTATGCTTAGGAACTGACACACTCACTGAAGCACCCATCTCTTTCTTCTAAAGAAGAACAACAAAGAGTTCAAAAATGTATTTAGAATTTTCTATAGAGTGGAATTGCTGGTAACTTTAAAGGTACAAAAATTAAGTTGGAATAACTTTGTTAGAGAAAATACGAAGGTGGACTAGGGTGAATCAAAAAAATTTCTTGTTTTGACTAAACAGTTATGGATGAGTTGACAATTAATTCCAATTCGCCTTTCCTTGTAGATGACTCAATTAATCCTAGTTACAAAAAGAATATGGAGATTGATTACCGATAAGAAGGATCTCTAAACCAAACGGACTAATGAATATTTTCTTAAAAACTCAAGCTTCTGGCAAATTGGCGAGAGGAAAGAACATTCCTGGCTATTTACATAAATTTCAAGGAAAAGGCATGCATTTTTTCCCCTAATCAAAACACACATAGGTAATGGACAGATGTAACATCCCCTCACCAATTGCCATGAATAGGAGTGTATAAATGTATAGTGACATATGCATGCATTCATATATG
>JANZXR010000172.1:38264839-38281238 GCA_027575705.1 Erythroxylum echinodendron | reverse complement strand
ATCCCAGAGTTTATTTAGTTTTGTATAATAAGCTGAAATTGTGAGATTACCTTGTTTGAGTTGGCTGATCTCTCTTTTTATTTGATATAACAGTGGACCATTAGCCTCCCCAAATCTTTCCCTCATCTCATCCCAAAGCTCCTAGGCCGTGGAAAACGACAAGAATGCATCTCCCAGCTCTTTGCTCATTGAGTTGAGAATCCAGGACTTGACCATAGAGTCTGCTCTCTTCCATCTGGTGAGTAAACTTTTGTCCTCTGTAGGTTAAGTACATGTTCCATCAATAAAGGATAGTTTATACTTGGCACAAAGAGCTATCATCGTTGCCTTACTCCATGTTAGGTAGTTATTCCCATTGAAAAGGGTGGTAACAAGGACTACTCCTAGATTTTCTGTGTTAGTGATGGAGTACTTCTCCAGGTCTGTGGAATCAAGATGGCTGGTTTCACTTTCAGCCATGGTCGACATTCTTGGTGGTAGGTTGGATCAGACCATAGGCTCTGATACCATGAAAAGATGTAAGGAAATATTCTTCTATTTGATTCACCACACAATGTATACATATGTTGTGTCTATTTATACTAGAAAGAAGCTAAACTCTGTTGGCTACGAGACTGTTGTACCTATAACTGTATTTATAGAGAAGCAAATAAAGCAAAAGAATAAAGGACACTGTGTATTGCATGTTGTGCCTCTGCATATGTGTGGTATGGTGGTGCGCCACTGTTGTAGTTTTAGGTTATTGTCAGAAGTAGGGTGTGTCTTTTGTGGACCCACATCCCGTGGTCCATAAGCCAACTGACCCAAGTTATGAACCAGGCCCATGACAATGTCCAGTCCGCAACATAAAACAATCCAGCCTCTTAACAGATGTCATCAAATTCATATACAAATCATAACTTATTGAGACGATCATTCTTAGGCTTGTTTATATATCAAATTCATACACAAATCATAACTTATTGAGACGATCTTTCTTAGGCTTGTTTATATATCAAATTCATACACAAATCATAACTTATTGAGACAATCTTTCTTAGGCTTGTTTATATATCTATTTGATGTGTAAAGATATCATCTTGGTTTGAAGCCTACATGTTTTTTTAATCCCGAAATTATCGAACCAAAACTACAAACCCTCATCTGGTCTCACTTGTGGGTAACTAAAATGACGTGTGTGTTCCTAAAGATCGCATGCAAACCAATCCATTATTTCCCTGCTTAGGACAAGTTGCACTTTCCTATTACAACTTAGGGACCTTGATTTTACTAGTACGCTAATAAATGTCTAGTGGAAGTTTCATTTATGCCTGAAGGCCATCATTCGAAGTTTGTAAGATATAATTTCAATTCCCAGCTACGTTACCAGTCGAAATTTAGGTAAGTCGTTTCAATCAAAACTAATTGCATTCAAGAAAATTGTCTTCTCTTTACCCTCTTGTCACAAAGTTCCAACTCAAAAAACAAGATGGAAAATATGTCTCTTGCCAATTGAATCGGTTTTTTTAAAACCATTGAATATACATCCAAACATACTGCGAAGATCTAGAAATCGAAGTTCTTGAGATTATCATAGCCATCACTATGGATTTCGTTACTCCACACTTGGTCAACAAGAGTTGAGCAACAACAACTACAATTCAATAAAAATTTTGTTAAATACAGAATCTGAAGAAATGTAATAGGACGCAGCCTTAATCTTAACAAGATTTTAATAGTTACAAATTCTGCAAGCCAAATTCTTGGGGTTGAAATCATTATTATAAAGATGCATCATGATTCAAGTACTGCGCCGAGTTAATTGCAACACAATGTAAGACTGGTAACTAACACTCCTATATTGTGGGTGTCTTACTGATTGGCATGTTATAATCTACCTAATTATTATCAATAAAATTCTTCAGTTAAACAATATTTCACCGATCAGAACATTAGATGGTTAGTAGCAGCAGAAGTCTTGGTATCATTAGCATTATTCGTGCCATATAACATCAAATCCCAGACATTTAGTATTTTATTTTGGCCTCCTAGAATTAAACATATTTCATGTTATTCTAACATCGAAAATAACTTATATTTCATTCAATCATGCAATAACCACATACGAATTCTATGTCCCATTTGTTGTTATTCATAGAGACAGCCCATTAGATGGTCCTTTTCTGCAACTATACTTGAAAGGAAATTTTGTTCCTTTTTACTCATCACCTACGACTTATATACGTACGTGTGTGTGTATATATACACGATTTTATATGTATACCTAAAAGTTAAATTCACCATAATTTGGCATGCGGTTAATTATGGTGAAAGTTATTTTAATTTTCAATATATATATATATATTAAATTAAAATTAAAAATATATATTAATATTACATCGAGATAGATGGTAACATTGCCCGATCTACAATCTCTCATGGACTGTTGTGATTCTAAATCGAAACTACTTGAAAAAAAACGTTAAAAGTACTTTTTATGACAATTTCCTGGAGAAAGAACCTTGCAAAGTCTCACTAAGAAACACAAAATAGGAACTTGAAGCAGAGAAGTTGAAGAGAAAGAAAGAGAGAGAGGGGAGAGAAGACAGGAGAATTCTTTAGTTCTATTTTAAACTATTCAACTTTTACTTCATACCATTTATATGACGGTCCATTGAATATTTAAACATTAAACTTAAGTGATCACTAGGACAGGTCAAAGGCTCAAAACTCTACTCCATATGCAACTTGATTATAATATTAAGATACTGAATGCCTTCTGTTTCTGGAAGGTGTGGATTGAACTTCTTCTAGGTTTGCAGAACCAAGACTTCCTGATAAATACGAGCCGCTATGCTCTCCTTTGCTTGACCAAAGCTTTGTAAGGATCTTCTTTGACTTGAGCAACCCTCTCATTTTGCTACTAATAGCCTTGTCTACACTAATTCTACCATCTGCACCTTTTCTCTCTGTATCACTCAATCTAAAGGATGCTATTTCCTTCTTTAAAGCCTTGAGCTCCTCTGCTGTGGCCACAGCATCCCAATCTTCCTCTTGGTTTGGAGTAACAGATATGGAGCTCCTCCTAGACCCATTATTGAGATGACGGATGCCTTGAGGAAGGTCGTGAGTGTTGCCGCCTGATAAGGCAGACACCCTGAGCTGCTCAGAAAAGAGTACCTGTACAATAACCCGCAATGGGAGCCTTTCATTCTGTACTGCATGCAGACATGCATCCACTGATAGCTTCTTGCAGTCCATCAACTTGCATATTCTCTTCATCTCACTCTTGCTCATGCCCGGGTGTTCCTACACAATGGAACTCTATACGTAAGCAAACCCTACAGAATTTACGCATGTAATAACCCTTTTGGTCCCTCTTGCAATTCTACACCATAACCATCTACACTAGTAAGTCCTAGCAAGCTGTTGAAAAAGGGAAAATAAAAAAGAAGAAGAAGAAGCAAAACGGCTTGTTTTACTCCTCCATTTGTGCCATAAGAAAAAGAAAATTGTGAAATTTCACAATTTGGTTGAAACCTAGAGAAGATGACGTATTCTTACCTTAAGATACATGTCAATTGCCCGGTAGATTGCGTCATGAGCAGGACGGGGAATTCCAGCCACCATGTCAGCCAGCTCCACAAACTTCAACAAGGGTAGATTGGGATCCTTTGCAATTTCAGCAAGATAACCATCTATGAGTTTTCCCACCATGAGTTTTGAAGCATCTGATAGAATTCCTGGTTTTATTGCTTCCTGAATCTGGTGGCCTTCTTCTGATGAATCAATTGCATGATTTTGGTCTCGCATCAGAAACGCTTCAACTATTTTCTTTACTGTATCAACATCATAAATCACATTTTCCTCTTGACCAGCTTGTAACAGAAGGTCATGAACCGAAGCCTCTTCCAATTGCTGGCCTATTCTCCTTATTAACTGTCCCTTCATCACATCTCCTGACTTTCCAAACGTGGCTGCTTTCAATAACTTCAGCAAAAAGTTGCAAGAAACAGTACCTCTCTCACCAGGCAATAGCCCCATGATTGTATCAACTATTGATCGATATTTTACTAACTCTTCAGACTGAATCATGCTTTTACTAAGACCAGGCAACCTTCTATAAGCATAAGCTTTCAATGCTTCTCCAATAACCGCATTACAGAGTATATTTTTGGTTCTAATTGTCGCAATAACACGCTTATATAACTCAATTTCAAGTTCACACAAATCCTCAACCCACCAATCCTTAGGCACCGACTGGATTCGTGTACCATTCAAAGTTGGATCATTACCATTTTCTTCGGGAATTTTTTTGCGGTTGTTAGTAAAGGACCAGTCAACTTTGGAAATATCAATGCAGGCCTTGGTAGCTATAGCATCAATACAATGGCTTGTTACCTTCAGTTCCTCAGATAAAGGCAATAATGACTTTGTTGTCTTAAGAACAATGATCGAGTCTTTCCAACTGCGGAAAATGCTTGAGTTCAGGAATACATCAATCTTGCAAGCGAGGTTCCCCTTCTCAATCATCTCATGCATTTCGAGGTACTCAGCAGCACATCTCACCCCGACAACATTGTAAGCATTGAGGGTAACTGTCATGGCGTAACAAAATTTGGCACATGTCTCAAAGGCGGCAGGCCCACCAGGAATGTCAGAAATGTCAACTTCATCACATTTTCCTGCATTAGTAGTGACCATCTTCTGCAGGCGAATACTTTTTGACAGCAGAGGAAACTGCAGAATAGGTTCGACTTGTGTTATTATTCACTTTAACGTACACAAGTGCTACAAGGACGTCTTATTTACTCAAAAGGGATCAGACCAACTAACATGAAATCAAGCCTAAATCCGCCCATTTCAGAGCAAAACACTAGTTTTGGTTCAATTTTCGAGAACTTGTAACAGACTAATCCGACCTGATGTCTTTCATCTAAATTCTCAATTAGTGTTAGTGTCGCATTAACTTCTATTTCATGAATTGCATTAATGAGAAAGATATCAAACACTGATCTACATCATTTAGGAGTTGGGCTGCAGAACTAAAGAGAGGGAGCTGTTCTTTCTCTTAGTTGGACGGTGCTTGTTGCCCTCCTCTTTGAAACGTTTAAGGGACTACTTAAAAGTTGGTTCCTTGGTAATATGATCGCCCATATGGAAAGAAATGAGGCCAGCTCCCTCTTCTTTTAATAATTTGTCTAGATTTATTTATGAATCAGGTTTAAAGGTATTAAATGTCTTGGCATGCAGCATCCTTCCTGGGCTGAATGCCAATAATATTTCACAATCATTCAAAACTTTCGAAGGGCTTTAAGCACTGTAAACCTGAACAAAAAGCTGAAAAAAGTGATTAGGCCTGTTTTGGGTTCACTAGATTCTAAACTCTGTGAAAACATGATTGAATTCGGAGTCAAAACTGATCCAGTCCAATCCATGTTCACCAGCCAAGTTGCTCTGATCTAAAGCCTACCAATGGTTTGGATTGACATCACAAATGGAACAACTATTCCCCATTTTGCGTTGCATTATCTGGTTGCACTCTAATGGACCAAAACAGATTCTACTGATCAAGGACATTCAATCTCAATACTGAACTCCCAGAAACGGTGACATAAATGGCAACATGTGGAGCATCAACATTGCATTATAGCAGAGACAATACACCGATTCATTTGAGATCATACAGACTAGCTGATATTAAAGATACAACCCTCAGAAGGCTAATAAATAACATGGCATGTAAAAAGGAAAAAAGAAAAAAAATACTGTCTTCTCCATATTCTTAAGCAGTTGATATATCATAGATTATTGTACCTTGTGTAAGTAAAACTTCACATCCCCTATATTAACAACAATATCAGTTGCCAATTCACTGGCCACATACCTGCAGAAGAAAATTGTAGTCATTCAGATGTCATTCAGATGTCGGAAAGACAATATTTACAAACTAGTACGTTTGCTAGTAGCCAATATATAAAGCAGTAATCATATCAAGTTTGAACACAGCAGGCTGGACATATGAAGATTGCAGTATTGCTAATGTGAAAGTATGATGGAGGAAATTCCAACAAGGAATATACAACGGTATCCATTAATCCTAGCTTATACTTGTGAGTAACTCTATCGGGAATTAAATAGTAAACTTCTTCACCCAAATAAAAGTCACCCACAAAGCAAAAGCATCTAAAAATAAACTCCAGATAGAACTGTCTAGTGTTCCAAAAGTGGATTCATTTTGTTTGCAGAATGATAGACCAAAAAGAGACTCAAATTTGAACTAGATTGTACCCAACACTTGCCTAATAATTGTTTGGTGAATCATTCACCAATTGGAGTAACAAAACTGACAACGTTCACAAACATAAACTTTTCAGTGATGTTAATATAAATGATATTAAAAACCATGACAGGCAATATAAAATCCCTGATTTAAGTTAACAATTAAAGTAAAATGGTCCTAACTACCCAATTAAAGTAAAACGATCCTGATTGTCACTTTGGCCAGGAACCTTCCTAAATTAACCAACTGAGAGAGTTGTGCAATATTTCAATGAAAAGAGAACCAATAAAGAAAAGAAATCACCCGCAAGAGGATTCTCTGCCGGTAACGTAGCATGCATCAATCAAGACAGTAACAGGAGAATTACCAAATAGAACTTCAGCCAAGAAGATAAGAGCATACAAGAACCATAAGGCTTAAGAAGGCATAAAAGGACCATAAGGCTTCAGAAGAACTCACCTAGCACGGTTTCCATCGGTCTGGAAAGTGTCTGGCTTTGACCCAAGTTTCATAAACTTCATTTTACCAACCGATACAGCTTTTCCTATGCTACCTCAAAACTGACCTGCTCGCTACTCAGTTGAGAAATGCTAAATTGAAATACCTTTAGGCTTAAGCTCCAGAAAACACATTCCCAATGAATCATAGAGGAAGAATTCCTGAAGTGGAAAGGAATACCCCGGGTTGTGGGGACCAAATTTCTGAAGTCTAATAGAGACTATGAAATCCAATGAAGTCAGTAAAGATTAAAGAGCGTTTGAACAATATATAGCACGCAAATCAAGTAGTCCTGACTAAGAAAAAGATAGGGAGACACAGAGAGACTGTGCGTGCGTTTGAATAAGGTTGTGTTTTAAAGGGATAATTGAGGAGATGGGATTGATTTAGCGAAAGGATATCTTAAAGAACAAGAAAGCCAAAGAAGTGGCTGTTGCCTAAGCCGGCGGCAAAGCCCAAGGAGCCCGGGCACAATGAATCATCCCAGGAGACATAGCCAGCAGATGCTTTACAGTAAACAATTCACTCATTACAGACACTCGACAAGCATAAATCCGATTCCACCTCACTTCTTCACTATTTCTTTGTCTTTTCCTCTCTGAATTCTCTTTTTAGCCTGCCTTTTCTGTTTATTTAAAGACCGTTATCAATCAGTGAACTGCAGCCTGACTACACGTTCAAGTTCCAAACTTGACGTACTAAAACAATATATGCCCATTATCAATACTTTTTACCGTTGAAGTTTGGAAAACCTGCAACCGAAAACAGCATCTTGGTATCAGTTGAAGATACCACCAATAACGGAGACAACAAGCATCTTTCTCTATTATTTTTTTTTTTTTCTCAAAAAGGCCGAGTCTGGGAGTAAATGAGATAGACGAAGATGTTAGTAATGAACAATCAAACATAAACTATCAACAACAACAAAAATTACAGTAAAACTGAAACTGAAATCTGAGGAATCTACCAGAATATATTGCAAAATGTCTATTAAAATAATCATAAGAACCCACATCATATCGAAGAAATGCAACTATCCAACCAACTTGGAAACCAAAGGACAAGTCCCAAAAGCCACTCTCCGTGTAAACCCCAACAGAACCCAAGACTAATAGTGTATCCAAATCAATAAATTCATGCACAGTACCACCTCATTGTTGGGACTGATGAAGATAAAACATGAAGCCATTTTCAACCACGAGTAACATCAACTAAAAACCAAAACTTTAAAGCATAGATCCTAAAAGAAACAGAGAAGAAGAGTAAGCTCATCAATGAACAAGAAGGAGATTTCAAAATGCTTAATCAACAAGACTCACACAGCAAAGACGCTAAGCATGAGCCTAGAGAGCCAAACCCGTTAACCAAGACAAAAAGGCTAAAGAGCAACCCCCCAGAAAGTGTCCCAAACGAACAGAGCTGTTACCTAGTTAAGGAATCCCGAAGAAACAACGAAAAATAGACACCTTCACAAACTTTTATTACGCTTGAGCGTAAAGAGTTCAACAAATGCTTTATCAAACTTATTGAGTGGACCAGCATTAACATTGTATAGTTGAAGATTAAAGGAGTTTCTTTACATTTCTTTCTGTTCGCTTTAACTTTTTACAGGAAAGTTGGAGATATTGATTCAGTGTTTTGGAAGGCAATAAGATGCACTCATGACTCACCACTTTGCTCAGTCATGCACGCCAAAACTGACACACAGCTTTCTTGTTCGTTGTTGCTACACCCTTAATAAATGTCTCTCCTTTCACTTGCTTCCCCCATTAGCACATTACTCGACTGCTCGGAACGACCCAAAAGTAAATGAACTAGGACCATAAACTCAAAAGAAATCACGCAAAACAAAAAGGGAAAAAGATTCCATCTGGCGAAGTGCCCATGAACCAAGAACTCGATCGTGACATGTTATTCATCAAATGATTGCAAGAAATGAATGCCAAGATGTGAGCTTATCTTTATATATTTCCACATTTTGCTTAGTGCTTTGTCCATGTTTTCTCAAACCTGAAAATACGTTTCGTAAATTAAAGGTTAAATACCTAGATTTTAAGTTATCAATGACTTATTTTATCACAAGTCAAATATGTGTTCAGCTCACATGTCATTTGTTTCATTACTATTTAAACCGCCTATTTAAATCATTTATTTAGTTATTTTATTATCTTTATTTCGGATTAAATTTTTAATTTCCTTAATTTTAATTTAAAAATAAAAATTATTAAACGTCCAATAGAAAATAATACTTTGAATATTCTCCTCATTAAATAAATATTAATTATCATATTTTTAATAAAGTAAAATAATAAAGACTATGAGAATAAAGAAGATATTATATTTATTGACTTTGTAAAGATTTCTAACACTGGAAGATATCATATGTATATGTGATAGCTAATAACCTAGTTCTAATACGCATATATAATAACCTTATCAATATGAATAAGAAAACGAAGTGTGATAAATAATAATGGTACTTCAATGATCTATAATGTATTATATTTGTTTTTATCAATCTCGATTTTCAAAATTTTATATTAAATGGTAATAAAAAAATGTGTTTTCTCTCATTATATGTTAACTTGCATTAAAGAAAACTATTTATGGGATAAAACTTATATCCTTTTATATCTCATAAACTTGTAAATATCTTAAGATACATGAATATTTCAAGGTTAAATTGTAAATATGCCCAATGACCTATCATATGTTTAAGATTGACATGAATCTTAAGACTTTTATCTATTTTTTAATAGTGCAAAATAATATATATGATTGAGAACAAAATAATTATCATTGACATTTAAAAAATATAGTTATAATACATGAAAATAAAATAGTATATGGAACAAATATACAATCTTACCTAACTATCGGTGTCAAAGAACTTCGACAAACTCATAATATAAACAAGTCTATCCAAAATAGTAACAAGAAGTCCTCTTATTAGAGGATTAGCCAACATATGCTCAATTAAAACATGCTCCACTCTAATATCACCTTTTGGTACAAGTTCCTTTATAACCAAACATTTGGCCTCTAAATGCTTAAATCCTATAATATGCTTATTGTTGTTAAACAACATTGTAAAGTAGATTATCACAATACAAATAGATATGTCTAAAAATTAATCAAGCATAAATAGTTCATAAATTAAAATTCTTAAGCAAACCACCCTTGAAGCGACTCTATAACATGCAACAAACTTAACATGTATGATAAAAGAGATAATAAGTGTTTGCTTAACACTTTTTTTGAAATACCTCCATCTACAACAAGAACAACAACAACCTCAGTACACAAGGCTTCCCACTTTGTGAGGGTCAAGAGAGGAATATTAACTTTACCAGTTACTCCAAGGTCTGCCCTAAAAAATAACTATATCTAATAACATCAATATGTTACTTGATATGGACATTTTTGTCATTTAGGCACATACCAAAGTCAAAATTTGTATATCTAATTAGAACTAATTTCTTAACTTTCTTGTATGTCAATATATAATAATTTATCCCCTGAAGACATCTTAAAACTAATTGTTTTCTTAGTTTAATAACAAAGATTATTTTTAGTTAAATGTTCAATTTTATTGAAAAAGCATTTGGTTTATTATTTTATTTATGTAGCGTTTATTTCATTGATGAATATTAAGTGTCTTCCAAATTGCTTGTCATGATTGAATTAATTGATTTCTAGAGTGCGCAATTAGGAATTGATTTGTTTAATTTATAGCCAGATTAGTAGGATTTGACGTTTAGTCTTGCTAATCCAAAGTGGCAATTAGGATTATTATCCTTACGTTAGAGTTTGGAAATTCTAAGAAGACACTTTACTTAATTAAATGCATGCTGTACATGTGTTGTCTTGTTTATTGTTTCTTAGTTCTTAAAGTTATCAATCAATTAAACTTAAGATCGTATCTAAGTTGTAGCCTAATAAGAATGTTTAGAGTACATGTTTCTATTTATTTAATCTTAAGAGAAAACATTATCCAATGAATTTTTGTTAATAGACTAAGTTTTGTATCAAGGATCCATATTAGTTTGGTAATGTAGGTGATCCGAAACTAAGGTTTGTTTACTGAATTTCCAAATCTGATTATTTTTGTTAATTTTCAATTTCTTCCTTTTTAATTTCTTAAATTTATGTTAATTCAAACCCCCCCCCCAAAAAATTGTTTTAGTTTTCAACTCGTATAACATTTACCATTAAAATTTCTCGTGGGAACGATCTCAACTCAACCGTTATTACCAAATTTTGGCACCATTGTCAGGGAAATTCTTGACGGTATATGTATGTCACATGAGTAGATAAGACAACTCAACTGCTATTTGATTCAGAGATCGAAAAGACAATCAAGAGGTTACAAAAACAAACAAAACAGCAACAGCAAGTGCAGACAACGGAAAGGATGGTTATGAATCGCACTCTTCGTTAACTAGCAGCTCCCACGGATGCTCAATAGCCCTACTGTATTAACTTTCCAAATTTGGGGGACAACAAGACTTTTGAATTAAAATTTGAGCTGATCCATTTATTACCAATTTTCTGAGGATTATCGGGAGAGGATCCTCACAAATATTTGAACGAGTTTGACGTGGTTTGTATAGATATGAAGCCAACAAATGTGACAGAAGAGCAAATCAAACTAAGAGCCTTCCCATTTTCTCTAAAAAATGATGCTCAAGATTGGTTATATTATTCAGTTGGTGAAAATGTTCAAACATGGGCTAAAATAAAGAGACTATTCTTTGAGAAATATTTTCCAGCATCAAGAGCTGCCAACATTTGAAAGGAAATTTGTGGCAATCGATAACACATGGGGGAGACAGTTTACCAATATTAGGAAAGATTCAAAAAACTTTGTGCTAGCTGTCCCTATCACCAAATAACCGACCAGTTGTTGATTCAATACTTCTATGAAGGTCTTTTGCTCACATATAGGAGTATAATTGATACTACAAGTGGTGGAAATTTACTTGACAAAACATCAACAACCGCAAGGGATTTGATAATGATATGGTTTCCAATACACAACAATTCGACATATGTTCTAGGCAGGGTTCAAAACACGTAAATGAGGAGAATGTGACAGCATTGGAGAAAAGATTGGATGACCTTACATCTTTGGTGCGACAACTTGCGGTTATAAAGAAAGAAGAAGCAGAGATATGTGGAATACGTTTGATGTTAGGACAGTCCACTGACGCATGTCTGGTTTTGCAGGAAGAAAACGCAAAACAAAGGAACGTTTTAGGGGTTTTACTGGACCAAATTAGAGGAAATATAACCGATTCTCCAACACCTACAATCCAGGTGGCACGATCATCTAAATTTACGTTATGGAAACTCTCAAGGACAACAAGCTACCACAAGTTTTCAACAATTTAGAGAACCATATGTACCTAGTCAACATCAACAAATGACATCCAATTACGAAGGTAAGTCTTCCTTGGAAGATATAGTTCAATCTTTGGCTACCAATACCTTGACATTTCAGCGGGATACTCAAGCTAGTATCCGAAATCTTAAAAATCAAGTGAGCCAAATGGCAACCGCCGTTAATCGATTAGAGGCACAAAGTTTTAGAAATTTTTCAGCTCAACCAGAAATTAACCCCAAACAAAGTGCTAAAGCTATCATGTTGCGAAGTGGTAAGGAATTGAAGGAACCACTTCCAAAAATCTCCAAAAGAGAAATTGAAGAAGAAGCAATGAAGGGGACACTTGATCAGCCAGAACAGACACAGACACATCTGCAGAATCTGGTTGTGCAGCCCCTTTTCCTAGTTGATTTACCAAGGCAAGGAAGGAGGAGCAAGAGAAGGAAATATGTGAGAATTTCAAGAAAGTCCATGTAAATATCCCTTCACTTGATGCAATAAAACAAATCCCATGTTATGATAAATTCCTTAAGGAACTTTGCACTTCAAAATAGAAATTGAAATTTGATGAGAGAGTGCAATTAGGGGAGAATGTCTCAGCCATTTTGCAAAAGAAAAAGCTTCTGCCTAAGTGTTAAGACCTAGGTATGTTCACTATCCCATGTCAAATTGGTGATTTGAGAATTAAAAAAGCTATGTTAGATTTGAGTGAATCCATTACAAAGAATACACCAATTAGTAAGTTGTGTGAATTTTGCAATTCTATCAAGAGTTAGTAGTTTAGTCAACATGGCCACCCACAAAATTGTAGAGACTCGAGTATGATGATGATCAAACCAAAACAATTCTATCCAAAGAAGTGTTGGTAAGTCACCTACAATCACCTTTCTATAAGACGAATTGGTAAATCTTCCATCAGCATTGTTTCTCCATATTGCACAATCCTCATCTAAAATAAAGGAAGTTTGAATAATTTTATTCTTCAACTTTGTAAGTATACTAACAGATATGACATGATTCCTCTTAGTGAGAGCTTGAGCTACTGAACTCTTTGTAAGTAATTATATTTGAGTATTGAAATTGAATGGGTATATGTATGATATTTTATATGTATTTTATGAAATTGATGTAACCATTTAAAAATTATATCCTTCATTAAAATATTAGGTACATATTTAGAACACTAGTTGTCTTTCATTATTAGAAGAATATATCAGCGTTATGTTTATTATTAGCCTTGTTGAGTAAACTTAATGTCTATTTAACCTAAATATGTTTAGACATCTAATAGTGGGTTTTATTTGACTAGATTTGGATGATTGGAAAAGGCAAACTTATGATCATATGAATTTAGAGATATATTTAGGAATAGCATACAAGGTATGTTTTGACAATTACTGAGTATTTAAGCACCTTTGTTTAGTAAATTTCATATAAATGAAAAAATGTAGTGATATTTTAGAATTGACGAATGTCCCATAAACTTTAAAGATAACATGTAAGATCTATGTCAACATCATGATAGCATAATACAAATGGTTGCTTAAAATAGTTGAAAGATATAGTATCCTAAAAGAATTGTTCCATTTAATTTAACCTATTAAAAGCATAAATTAGGACTACAATTAATGGAATTTTCTTTATATGATAATATTTATCATTAGAAGAAAATAATTGCAAGACTTTTCTTGCTAATATAAGATATGATGGAGAATATATAACCTTTTATATTTGATATCAAATATATTTCTCATTCATGATTTTGTATTTGATACTAAATTTAGATCAAACATTACCGAAATTTGTACGGCATGATAAGAAATAAATTGGTGAGTAAAAAAAGTTACTTAAAGTCTATATTAGTTTATATGTGTTGGATTAAGAGAGACTAATACTTCACACAAGTGACAAGAATATAATGTTAGATAACTAAGATTATCATTTTATGTCAATGTTAAATTAAGGTAATGAGAATCATAAAGTTACATATAACACACACACAGACATACACACATATGTTTTTGATATGTATCTTATGGAACTTATTAAACTTGTTAGGTTGAAAGATGAACAAATCAACCTTTAATGGAAATAATGATTATGGAAATGAAGTATTGAATCTTATACATTTGACGTATGAGATGTCATGATAATTCATAAAATATAAATATTTGTGTTTCATTAAATTTATTAATAAATTTAAGTGAAATAGTCATATTATTAGATAAAATATTGATCTAAATTTTGAAAAGTTCAAAGTGCTTGTATCTAAGTAGACATTAGACATTTAGAATGTCATAAAACATCAATAAGATCAAAATGATGAGTTTTACATTAAATTTTCTTACTTAAACAAAAGGAATAAGATTTTATAATAAATGCCTCCACAATTGAAATCCATAACTATATGAATTTTTGTAAGGAGAAATATACAATATTGAAAATTATGTTAACCAATATTTATTTCTTCTATAGCTATGCCTTAATATAATAACTTGCTTTCTATAATTCCATCTAAATCAATTATCAAGATTCCATTTAAGATGTAGAATAGTAAGACTTTCAAAAGTGAAAGTTAGTTATTTAAGGAAGTTGTGTTTAATTGAAGCATATGTTATCTAATAAATTTATAAATAAATTGGATAATAGAAAGTTATGACATATACAAAAAATTTGGATATAATCTTATAAGTCCTATTAAACAGAATTTATGTTTCAATGTTTTAAGATAATAGTTATCAAGATAAGTCATGTAAGTAAGAGTTTGAAATCGCCCAATTCTCATAACAATATATCTAAATGAAACTAGTGCATTTGTCTAATATATTTGATGTATAGTCAAAAGGTTAAAGAGATATTAAAAAACATTAATTTTGAAATAAATTCAAATACATATTTTGTAAGTGATTGTGGATATATCATGCCTACAAGAAGGTTAATATAAGTATATTATTATACTCTTTAATAAGAGTATGTAGATGACATACTACTCATAACAACTTTTATTATTAAATATTAAATATATGACCGTCTAAGAACAACTTTAAATTGGATATGAAAAGAAGTTATATGCATGAGGTTTTATAAAGGTGGATGTAAAAGTTACTTACATATTATAATCTAAGTACATAGAAAATATACTAAAATATTTAACATTTAAGATATTTGATACTTATGAATTATTAAAGATATTTATTATTCTATGTATGAGTTGATATTCAGGTTCAAGGTCACATAGATTTTAACTTTATTTAACTAGAACAAACATAATTCCAAGTTAAGATATATTTTATTTTAAATTATAAACATCAATTGTTAATCAAGCCAAAATACATTTTTCATTTACCAGAAAAACGTAAAACCAAACCATATCATGGTTCTCTTTTGTTTAAAAGCTTCATTTTCCTAATAATATGCACTTCCTTGGAAAAACACATACGAAAAAGTAGGAAAAATATAACCATTGAAATAAATCACATTCTTTTTGTATTTTCTCTTAAATCGAGCATATCACACGTTGTAAATCTTCTCCCAAAATTTAGGTAAGTTCTTAAGAACTTGATAATAGCATTAATACCACATTTGTATGACAACATTTTTTTTTTCATATCTTTAATAAAAATAAGAATAATTATCTTAGGGCCTGTTTAGTTGGATGTTAATTAATGGAATGGAAGGGAACGAAAAAGAACAGAAGGGAACGGTTTATAATGGAATGAAATGTAATATAGTGATACGTTGGTCGGGAGGGATGAAAGAGTTCATAATGTAATGTAATGAAATGTTGTTTGGATGATGGATAGAATGGAATGTAATGTATAATAAATGACTATTATACCCCTTATATTAAAATCGTTATTGCAGAAAGTTTATTATTTTATTATTAATTATATATAATTTATTATTAATTGTATAAAAATATTATTATTAATTATTCAATATATTATATCATATTATATTATTATATTCTGTATTATTTATATTTAAAAATAATTTTTTATATAGAGATATATACAAACAATTAAAGAATAATTTTTTATATTTTTTCATTAATAAAAATTTTATTAATTTTATTAATTTTTGTTAATTATATACAATTTATTATTAATTATATAAAAATATTTTTATTAATTATTTTATATATTTTATTTTATTAAATATGTAATTTATATATATAAATAATTTATTTATATTTTTATTTATAAAGAAATATATATAAACAATTAAAGAATAATTTTTTATATATTTTCTAT
>JANZXR010000172.1:38248085-38261636 GCA_027575705.1 Erythroxylum echinodendron | reverse complement strand
CTGCCATTAGCTATTGATTCAATTAATGATATTTGTAAACTATTTACAAAATATCATTCCACCTTGGCCAAGGATTTTTCGAATCAATATTAATTGAGAACAACGGAACATTCTCCCTAATTATTTTAGGGTGATGAATCATATCTTGATCGCTCAACTACTTCCATATAGTTCATGCTACATCCAATGATTACCGACTAAACGACCCATGATTAAATTGAACATATATAGTATCAAAACGTAGTAATCCTTATACAAGATAACTTTGGTGATCTCAAGTCAAAGGATTACTTATGCAATCATCAAAATGAAAATTCCATAGACATACAAGTAATGTTGTAAATGGATTTCTTGTATCGGGTCTGTTCAGTGAATTTGTTCTCTAACAAGCACCTATACATTTGTTTAAGTATCTTTATACTTTAGCCTGTGAGATCAACTACTTCCTTCATAAGGAAAAACACAAAGTATGCTACTCTTTTTACGTTTTATTAATGTCCAATCTTAATAGAACAATGACTAGAAACATTTAGGAATAATACATAAATGTAATATGAATCTCATAATTATAATCTCATTATAATTTCATTTGCAATGTACAATTATTCCATGAACTTTATCATATACATCTAAACATGTACAAGATAAATAATGCGTTTAAATAATTTGTCACTAACTACAACCAAATCGATTGGTTGTAGGGCATAAACCAACAGGTTTTATATTCTTAATATTCTATTAATTAATATAGAATTCTATTAATTAATATAGAAATAATTGATAATCATCTAAAGTTAGGATCGACCTAAACTGACCCATTATGATTTATGCAACGATTTAGCAGGCCAACTATTAAACAATTTACTAACAGATGATAACCAATAAAAAATTTCACCAAATCCCCCGCTCTTAGGGGATGCCCTTAGTACCAAAGAACATGTACTAGGGTGTATTTGTAGCTCGTTCAAATCGTGGGCTAGAACAAAAGAAAAGAAACTTTTTTTTTCACTATCCTTCATTGGTACGAATGAAGAGGATAGAATGTAAGAACTCCTTAAGAGATTCAACAACTAAAACTAAAAGAAAGATCGATTCTTTGGAATCATTCCTTTCTTCAAACGGAACGAACAAAGATAGAATCAGACTGATTCCCTAACTGCATTTTTGAATATTCCTCAATGTCCTGTCTATTCGCTGAAGGTGAGAAGGAAATGAATAATCATCTGCTTTTGAAAGAAATCGAACAATTTTTTGAGAATCTTATAAGATCTATTCATTCTTTTTTCTCCTACAGATGGTCATAACTTCATCTATGTTAGAATTCTACTAAGAGGTCTACTAGAAATCAGAAATTATTGAAGAAAGATCAAGATGTTTCTTTTGTCGTGGTTGCAGAAGAACAACTTTTTTAAAATCCCATTTTTATTCATTTTAAAGACTTGTGTAGTTGTATAGTAACAAGTACGGGTTGTAGAGAGTATTCAATGGAAGGAGGAGAATAACAACAACAAAAAGGGCTAACCGTAACCCACCAGTAACTATTTATTTCATTTATTAACCACTGTACAGTTTTGTCTGAATTGTCAATTTGGGATTCAAGCTAACTTGACAAGTTGCGAGCTTTAAATCGCATTTGACCAGCATCATTCCATTCAACTCTAATAAGGGACATCAATTTTCTATTACGAAATTACCCAAAAATGCTTTGATATTCCATTTCAACAAATCCCAGCAAAAGTGCTAGATTTCACTTGCAATTATATGGACACCTCGCTCTTCACTCAAGCATCAATCAAATAGATTAAAATGGTATGTGATGAAACTCTCGTCGATGATGCTGACTCTACCACTTTTAATGCTCCTATGTACTGCGTCTTGCCAATATTCGATTCCTTTTTCTTGAAGCCTCGTCTCAAAATTCAAGAATGGTTTTAGGCAATTTGCCTTGGAAGTCTTCAAGTGGTGTGAGTTTTTGGGCATCATTAGTCAACCAAGTCATACTCTACCAGCCTAAATTTTAATTAATGGCCTTAGAAAGAGAATCATCTCTAGCTTCGAACATATGCTTCTTGTGCAAAATAGCTACTGAATGGCATCTTTGGCCACACCACATATTTTACCATTCCTGTCTCATTTTGTAACTTGATATATAGGTATCGGGCTTCAGTCAGTGGTTTAAACTTTTATAAAAATGAATTTTTTTATATAATTCGTAAAAGTTAAATCTTTCTGGCATAAAGGGCATCCCATATTTTTAGGAGAATCGAACAGCATATCATGTTAAAATACCTGCAAGTACCTTAGTGTCCATGAGACCATATCTATGCAAGAAAGTAGAGGTCACAGGGGACAGTATGTATTAAGTACGTTAGATAACAGAAGGATTCAATTTCTGCCCTAAGTTGAAGATCCTGTGATTAAAGATGGCAGATTTACTTAGTCAGCAATTAGTTGCTTTCTGCACTCCTGCGCATTTACAACTCATATATGTGTACGACCATAAAAAATAAAGCAATGTTTAATTATTTTTCTTGATGATCTAGAATAAGAATCACATGGGCATAACTATAATGGTTTCAGACAGAACTGGATTGATCAAATAGACTATACCCTAATCATGCTCACCGTCACTCTCAATGTTTAATCACATAATCAAGGACTAGACCACGTTGATTCGGTCGCATTGTCAACTTTGGCTGATTTTCCATACCATGATGCAGCTCCTAGGCGGGGAAAGGGACCAAAAATGGGGTCGGGACCATCAGTAGCTAGTTTTAGCATATTTAATACCCCCACCACCCTCACGTTTTGCGTCTAATCTTCCAATAAGAATCATACTACTGCAGATTTGCATTAATTAAAACATGCAGAAGTACACAAGCACACACAAGGTCAGTTTACTGGGAACGTTCTTTTGGAGTTAACTATGCATAATATGCAGAGTCGACCAATGATCACCTGTACTAGTCAAATTCCCAACATATACTCTTCCATTTTACTTAAAAACTTATTCAGCTACTATTGTAATATCGTATCTCTGATCAAAACTAGCTATTATAATTAAAGGACGTCATTATATGGTACGAAAACCAAGTTCATCTAACTAACATGTAGATTAATGAATGCATATGCATCTATTGTACTGTGAACGTGTCACGCTCTTTTCATGATTGTAGTTTACATGAAACCAAGACATACAATTCCCGGTATAAGGAAAAAAAATAGGGATTCCAGTCTTTATAATTATCGTTAATAATAATTTAAACCATTCTTATATATTATAAATTATTTACTGGCGTGTAAAAATAATTTAATATAAAAACAATCATGAAAATTATTAAAATAATAGTTATGTAATTATTTTTATAATCGTGACTAGTTGTACATGGCTTGAATTTAGGGATCGCTCAAAAAGTACTTGCTAGCTCTTCGAATTATTTGCATGTGTGATTATCCTATTCAAGAAGGCAAGATTATTACATGGATCATGTGAATCTTTATTATGTAATAATCTCTTATAGTCTCGATTTGAGTTAATAAACTAAATTAATATTGTAATTTGAATTAACTCTTAAAATTATAAATATCTATAACTAATTATTATTTTTAAAAATATACGATTTGATGTAAGTTGTTTTATCTTGAATATCTTTTCTAATTTTACTTATTACATCTAGAATTTTTGTGATTACAATTTTAAATTATAACAAATATAATGGACAATTGGATTTAATGATTTAAGTCTGTTTAATTAGACCAGTGAAATATAAAAATAATTTATTAAATATATTATATTGAATTGTGGATATGTTCTATAAATTAATAAATAGAATACTACTTCTAATTAATAGATTTTGTAATAATTTATAAATATCTTACTTTAGACAGGACTTGAAAAATGGTAACAGAAAATACATGGAAAATGACAATTAGGGTTCCTAAAATATTGGTGTTCAACAGTTAAAAACTTAGTCTACCATCCATGGCTCAAATTTTAGAGTGTAGTCCAAGTTTCTCCTAGGCCAGTGACAATTAGGGATTCGTAGTGGTCTAACAGTCCCGTTAAGCACAGGCCATATTTGAGCCAAGAGTAGTACTCAAATGTTGGTAATAAAAGGCTGCCAGTATATAAGATTTATCTATTTTGTCAGAGTTCTTTACGTTTTATAGAAAGACTATTTTCAAACTTGCCGATCAATTAAGATTTTGGCTCAATGGAAGAGACGTCCCGTCTTCCACAGCGTTAGCACTTGAAATGTTGGCACAGCGTTAGCTGCATTTTTTATACATTCATTGAATGGTCACAAACAGTAATGATACTTTGATATATGTAATATCGATGTAATGAATTCTCATATTTATTACATACACATGCATGCTTCTAAGTATTTATAATTGAAGTGTCAATGATGCTCCTTATGGCTTGAATTTATCCCAAGAAAGGGACACCAGTGGACAAATAAAGAAGCTATCTGTACTTTCTTAATTTCCAAACAATTAATTAAGCAACTAGCCCAACAAACCTGTTGTCAGCTGTACTTTCGGACAAAATTGGATACTAAATGTATTTACTGTTTTGTTTTAAAGTTATGTCAAATATACTGGGTAAGTTTATGGTTTATGATTATATTATAAAATTGGTTTTCTCAATGTGATTTTTAAATATGGTAGAATTATTATGTATGATTATTAGGATCTAATTTTTTTATTAATGAATCTAAGTTTTTCTTATCAACTTGTCATTCTTACAAATAATATTTAGGCAAAAAGGGCAAAAAATAAGTTAGGTTTTTAACGTTTTGTCGTATTCAAGTTAAGGGTTGCTTGGTTAATGGGTTTGGGAAGAAAAGAATTGGTAAGTGAAAAATATTGGGAGGTAATAGTTTTGCAAACTTTTCAATTTTATCGTGGTAATCACTGGAAAAAACAAAAACAAAATCAATCAAAAGCGAAATAATAAATGACACCAGAAATTTGGTAACACAATTTGACACTCCTTGCTTACATTTGAAGAGCTCTCACTCAGCTTAATTACTTTCAACGAAGTACAATAGATTTATCCCAAGTTTTACTGAGCCGACACCTCTCAGTACTTGACATTATCTCTCAACCTTATTTCCTGTGAAAAATTTTCACACCCAATAGCACGACCAACTCTTGTTAACTTCGTCAGAAGATTTTTCTCTACTACTCTTAACAAAAGCCAATTAATAAAAATAATTAACGAACAACTCAAGTGATTGAAATAATTAGAAACAAAAACGAAAACACTTGAGGCAAAAGAAAAGAACAACTTTTCAAAAAGTTAAGCTCCACTTAAATAAATTTGAAAATTGTCGCACGTAAAACTCCAATCAGTCTAACCATGAGTTACTCCACAAAAATAATTGTCCAGCGTTATCAACTACCACATAATTGGTAAAGAGCAGAACACATATATATGCAGCCCCAATCACTCACAACCCATCAATCAATACAACACTAGCATTTTCACCTTCTCACACATCAGATGGGTTATGAACAAATACTCTCAACACGTCGACCAACTGACTCACTCTTATTACCACCATTCAACCGTCTGTCAAACGCTTCATTAACATCTTGCGCACTCCACCTTTTAAAGATAGATTTAATTGCTGAACTATTAAAACCACACTAACTCAACACCCACTCTATGCACCCTCTAATGAATCGTAGATAATTACTAAATCTTTTCCAAAGCTGCTGCTTTCATATATTCCAGAAACCCTTTGACAAATAAAAATACCGTAATATCCTTTTGCTGCTTCAAATACGTAAGACCCACACAAGTCAAAAATTCCACTTTTATGCAAGATAAAATTCTATTCTATTTAGAACTTTATCCAATTAATGTTTAAATCTAAGATAATAAGAAATATGTCAATTTAAAAAAATATGTCAAAATAAAATAAATAGATATATTCAACATATATCTAATAGTAAGAAATAAAAAACAACTGCTTGGTAGTATATTATTATTGGATGAACAATATTTCTATTTCTGAGTTAGGACATTACTCCATACTCCCTGATTACGAGAAGAATAAAAGTCATTTCTCTAAAAAAAAAGTGTTACGCGCGTGGTAGGAACCTTCATTGGCATGACATTTCTTTTCTTTTCTTTTACTAATTTTTTCTATATATAATAATTATCTCTATATAATATATATCAGTGTTAAGGGCGTGATACTTCTGTTCTGTTTTTCTAATTATTTCCACATATAATAATTATCTATATATAATAATTTATTGTAAAATAATGAAAATAATTCAAAATTTTGATAAATTTTGAATTATTAATTATTTTATCAAAAATTTGAATTATTTTTTAGAATTGTTGTTTTTTCATTTCGTTTCATTTTACATTTAATTAGACATTTTAATTTTACATTTAATTAGATTACAAAACATGATTAAACCGTATTTTAAGGACATTATGTAGCTGATGATATGTTGATGCAAGCAAATGCTAGAGCATTTTTTTCTTCAAGAACTATTAGAAAGGAAATATTGCAATATACTTGACTTTTAACATTTTTTCATCATAAATGAGTGGATAAATTAAATATAATTAATTAAAATATATTAAAATTTGATGTGAAACAAAAATTTAACAAATTTTTATTTTTCAAGATTTTTAACAAACCAATCACTATCAATAGTAATGATAATTATTCCTTCGTCTTAACCAATCATCATAATTATAATGATTATATTCATTCTCATTTATCACTATATTCAATATAAATCCTATTACCATTGTCTCATGTGAACCAAGCACCCCCAAAATCCTACCGTTTTATAAATGTTCAAACTTAGTCCTATATGGAAGGAAATTATAACAAATACTTGATGTCGTCAGTCATTTACCACTTCATTGTTAACGTTACAAAAATAATAATATTTTCCTTTTAAAATGGGTTCATGGTCCCTCGTGTGCGCTACATGGCACTATGGGACCTAGTTTTATATTTAAAAAACTTAAAACATTATAATTAATAAAATTATTAACTTGATTAATATTTTTTAAATTTAAAAAATCTTATAACTAACTAAAATTTTTTACCTTAGAGATTCCTAACCTCATAATCCCTAAGTTTCACTTTCAATCCCAACCTTAAATCTTCGTCTTTCTTCATGGCTCTGCTCTAATTTCACTATTGTTTTTCATTGTCAACTCTTCTTCTATAATTGCAACGATCTTTCAATGACTTCTTTACCTCTTTTGTCTTCTTTAGTGACATTTTTTTTGTACTTTGTCCTTTTTCAAAGTTTCCTTTTTCACGACCATCTTCTTGTTCACATATTATCTTCTTTCTTCCTCTTCAACCTTACTAGTTTTCATTTTAGGTTGTAATTAACTTTGCTCGCAGTTAGTATTTGCGGCTTATACATTTTGTGGTTTATGCATTCTTAATAAATATTCAAAGTCACCTTTGTTCTCTTACTAAATTAATCTTGATCTTTAAATTTGTAATTTGTGTTTAAAAATTATTCAATAATGACTTGGACTTCGCATGTTATCCTAATGTCTGAATTTTCTTAACTTTTTTTTTTTTTTTGCAGGGAGTTGTTCAACTATGATTCCTTCTCAAGGCCTCCACAAATGAAGGTTTTAATTTATGATTCGATTTGATTTTCTAATTGTAGTTCTTGATGAAAAATTTAAAAGGTTGTCACTAAGTTTATATTTTTACTTCCTTTTCTTGAGAATGTCTAACATAACATTAGAAATCAAGTTTAATCAGGTATGTATGAATCTCATTTTTCATGAAATATATCTTTGCTATCCTTATGAAATAAATTCTCAGGGTTAGGACAAGATTAACAGAAGAAAGAATTTGTATAGGAAATTGCAAAATGATGAAAGTTGACCTGAAATAGAAGTAAAAGTCAATAGTTGATATTATGTGATTTTTCTTTATACTTGCTATATCAAACATACAGCACACCTTCCCATTGATGAAAGTGCTTTATGCTATAATTTTTTAACCTTTTCTTTTTCTTTATCTTGCTCAAGATTCAAGCCTCTATTTTTTTTTTCATGTAAGAGTCTAGTTGTTTGGAAATAAACTTATGAGAACACTACATAAAAGTTATTGTTGTAACACATACCATAAGCCTTAGTGCATGTCCCAAATTGAACATTAAAGGGAAATAAATGAAGAAATGCAGAAAATACCTGATTTCGGTTCCATGATTTCAAACTAGCTTTTCAAGGTCGAAATGAGTTCAAATCCACTTCCACCTTTAAGGGATCTGCTACCGGGATGCATTAAAGCCTTTTTATAGCTTTTTGTATATGTGAACGTATGAATGGGTCAGATTATCCTTATGTTCATGATTTGCTACAACAGCTACAGAAGACCTTAACCTTCTTTATATAGCATCTATATCGGGCCTCTCTATCACAGTCTTACTATAAATTTAGTCCATACTGATCTTTGATCGGGGTCCATTTTCTTCCTGAACTATGACCCATTAATCCAGATTATTTATTGGGTCATTTTATTATTTTTATCCAAATCAAATTACATAATTTAATCAATAAGTTATTGAAAAACCAAAAATAACAATTAATTGTTGTCCATTAAATGGGTAAATTTCTAACATTTTCCCTCTTGGACAATAATTAATTACGTTATTGACTCAAATTTAAAAACTAGTTTAAAAATTCAAGTAAGTCACGCAACTGTATTGATCGATCAAGTTTAAAACAAAATATTTGATCTAAAGATAACAAAAGTTCATCATTTTGTCCCGCAAGAATTTCAATACCGAAAGATATCGAATATATATGTCATGTGTGACACAGATCTATTATAATCACGAATATCTAATACCTCATTAACGTGAATGAGAAAATGGAGTGTGACAAACTCAAATGATACTTGTGTGATCTGACATATATCATCTTTTCATTTGTAGGTCTCGATTTCTCTAAACTTTATACTAAACTGCATCAGAGAAATCATGTTTTTTCTCATCGAATGCAAAACTGCATTAGAGAAAACCTTTATGTTCTCTAACTGAATGTTGAATTGCATTAAACAACTTTTATGGGATTGAACATTTATATCCCTATACCCCCCTATGTCATGTTAAAATCCATGGATATACTTATTAAACTATATATGTCCTAATGAGATAGGCTCAAGTTCAATCTGTATATATGCCCAATAACTTATAAAATGCTTAAGATTGACATGAATCTTAATACTTTCATATGTATTATGACTATGTATGATAACACATAGTATTGATGATAATAATGATCATCTTTATTGATGAACCACCATATTATCATAATGCATCAAAATGTATAAATGTATATGGAGAAAAAATAACGATCCCTAACTAATAGTGTCTAAGGACGTTAAAATATCCATATTGTATACTTGTCTTTCAAACACAAGTGGGTAAAGTCTTTTAGTTAAAGGATCGGTTAACATTTCCTCAGTCCTCAAATACTTCACCTTAATGTCATCAACTTCTTTGTGGTCAATTATTTAACCTTCAAATGATAAGGCCTTGTGATGTTCTTATTATTGTTTCCAAACAACACAACAGTGAGATTATCAAAATATAATCAAATGAGTCTAGTCACTAAATCAATCACAAATAACTTAGAAATCAAGTTTCTAAGCCAAATTACCTATAAAGCAGCCCTATAGCATACATTATGCATGCATGGTCTTCCAGGAAGTTACCTATGTTTACTTGACACCCTTCCGTGACATTGCTCCATCTGTAAACTTAAGCTTTATACTAATACTAATATGGACTTCTTATCTTCTGGACACATAGCAAAAATCTGAATGTGGATTCCCTATAAGGTTTAGACTATTGATATTTCTATATGTCAACATATAATCCTTAGTTCCCTTTAAGTACGTCAACACTTACTTGACTGCATTTGAATGATCTATACTTGGGTTAGCTAGATATCGACCCAGCAGTCTAACAATGAATGCAATGTATAATCTAGTGCATACCTGGGCATACGACAGACTACTAAATGCATTAGAACAAGAAGCATTCCTCACAGCCTCTCCTTTTACTTTATTCTTTGGACACTATACCATTGATAATCTCCCACCATGAGAGATTAGTGTTACAATAGGTTTACTGTCAACCATATTAAACCTTTGTAACCCTCACTCAAGTATGCACTCTTCGAGAGGCCTAATGAGTATTGAAATCTATCCCGGTAAACCTGCATACCTAGGACAAAAGATGCTTCACTAAGGTCCTTCATATTGAAAATGCTTGGCCAAAAGTTTTTTAACCTCATGCAATATAGTAAAGTCATTTGATGTTATAAATATATCATCCACATGTAATAATAGGAAGGTAACTTTGCTCCCCCTGACCTTGTAGTAAAAGAATCTTTTAACTTTATTCTCTTTAAAGCCAAAAAAACTCAAAACCTCATTAAATATAAGGTACTAATTTCGGGAGATTTGATATAAACCATATATTGATCTAATTAACTTACAAATCATGTCATTTCTATCTGGATCCTAAAATCCTTTATGTTGTATCATATAGACCTCTTAGTAAAGGTCTTTATTCAAGAAAGTGGTTTTGATAGCCATTTGTTGTTACTTTATGTCATTATGAGCTACAATTGTCATAATCACTCGAAATGTATCCTTTAAGAATACGAGAGAGAAGGTAACATTTAAAGTTAAATATCTCTCTCTGAGTGAACCTTGTGGCAATTGAGAGAGCCCTAAATCATTGAACTTTATCTTGAAATCTTTTTTTGGTCTTTTAAACTCATTTACAACTGACGGATTTGAAATGTTGAGGCAAATCAACCAACTCCTAGACCTTATTATGCTTCATAGATTGCATCTTATCATTTATTGCATCCCACCACAAATATGCATGGGGTCCAGAAACAACTTTTGTAAAAGTGACTGGATCCATAATATGTCATATCATAGTCTTGTTCACTTAAATAGACTATGTAATCAGTTAGGATAGCAAGTAGTCTCACTTTAGTGGATCTGCACAATTGTATTTGTTTAATGCCCAAGAAAACTCTGTTTATTTAGGTATGGGTTCTTGTTCCTACATAAAAATGATACCTAGACCTATATCCACCGAACCTAACCATACGAGTATGAATACGATATAATTGTAGTATTCGTTCTGCTATCATCTGAAGGGTGAGAAGGCCCACCCTCATTATAGACATCGTATTTTAGAAACTTAGCTGTTTGTGATTCTACTATTCTGCGCCCTCCTTCTCTACAGCAAAATCTGTAGCCTTTAGAGTGATCAGGATATCCTACTAAATAGCAATGAATGGAATGAGCTTGCAATTTCTTTTCATAAAGATTATACTAACGCACCTTAAAAAGGAAGTTCCATACAAGAATGTATGCAGGGCTGGGTTTCACACTTTCTAGATAATTAGGTAGATTAGTCCTATTCTGCATTGACTTTATTATGTCCTTTATGCTCCGGTTATGCCTTTCAGCAACACACCATTTTTCTTAGGGCTATTCGGTTTAGTGAACTAAGTCACTATTTTAGCTAATTCCATATATTTGGAAAATGGACCTTTCATGTCCTAAAACACCATGTTCGCCATAATACTCTCCTCCACAATCAGATCTGACTATCTTGATGGATTTTTCCAATTGCTTCTCAACCTTCAGTTTTAAAGATCTTAAACTTATCATTAAGAACTTCAGACTTTTCCTTAAGCAAGAACACATAAACTGTAACGTGAATAATCATTAACAAATGTCAGAACATATCTTGAATTGCACAATGCAACTATATAAGGTCTACTAATATCTATAGGTTTCAGACCCAATAAGCTAATTTCCCTATTTTGGTTAACTTACCCCTGAACAGTCAACACATGTTTCCAGATCAGTAAATTCAAAGTTATGATAATGTTATTCATAATCAATCTCTTAACCCCAGCTCTAGAAATGTGGCTTAATTTTTATGCCACAATATGTATGACTTATCCTTTATTAGGGCTATCTTTTTTCATGACTTGTTCAGCAAGATACGAAGGAGCATATATATAATTCGGGTAAGACACATTCTATATAAACCATATGACAAGAAAGTTGTACCAATATGTTTTGTATTAAATAAAAATTGTAAACAAAAGCACTAATTACAAAACGATAGCTTTCTTTGTTAAAATTTTTATATAAAGGTCAAATATAAAATGTGTCGTATAAAACTAAAATAAACCTTGCAGTAAGGTTTAGAACATACATCCCCTATAGATATTACATCCCCTTCTTCATTGTTGATAACCATCAACTTCTTGTCCATTTAATTAGATCTATCCTGGATATTAACCCCTGCATCGTGCAACACGATTAGATGTTCCGCTATCTAACAACCAAAAGTTAGTTGTGGCTACAACATAATTGAATTTATGAATTGAGAAGTTAAAGAGTTATCCGATGATGTTAGTCTTTCCTTCCATGCCTTATACTGCCAGTTTCTTTATGTATGTAGGTCTTTTACTAGCACTGGATTGACCAACATCAGCATATGAAGAAGATTTAGACTTTCTACCTTTGAACTTAGTGGGCTTCACCTTTTCCTTCCCTTTAGTTGCTTCTAGGGCTGTAGAAGTAGCAATCTTAAGTTTCTCCTCCATAGCAACACAATGGGCAATCAAAGCATTGAAGTCCTATTCCTTATCCAGTAAGTAATATGTCGTCACCAGATTACTAAACTTTGGAGGGAGTGTATTCAGAGTTTGGTGAACTATAAAGACACCAGGAAGAAAAATATTCAACATTTTCAGTCTACTGTGAAGATGGATCATTCTTGATATGTACTCCATCACTTCCCCTTCTCCAATATACCTCATGGAGAATAATTCCTTCATCAAGGCACTTGTCTCAACATTAGATGAGACCGTGTACCTCTAGGAGGCATTATTGAAAAATCCTTCGCTATGTCTGTGTCTGAAAGTCCATTTAGCATATGGTCAGGTACGAATCTCTTAATGGTCATGCAACACATTCTGTTCAATCGATCCTAAGCTTTATAGGTTGTTTTATGAGCTCTCTAGCTTCTAGAGGCAGGTCGAGATGGAGATGGCCTATACGTGTATATGATCATATCAATTTCTACTATCTCTATTGCATTTAATACATCCTTTATCCACTTCTTCGAACTGTGATTCTTGATCGAAAAGGTTACTGCAAAATGACAATGTAAAGATTAGCACAAATATAGGATAACGTCGATACTTAATGTAACACCCTCTTACCGTAGGGTACGCACTAGGACGCCCGCAGGTCATTCCGGTACATATCCTATGATAAGAGAGTGCTACATGCGATTACTATAATCACTCCATATGGCATCACATTAATTTGAACAATAAAGCATTAATTGTAAACCACAATATTTATAAAATCAACTTCTTCCTCTTTTCATTTCATCAAAATCAAATGTTTATACATCATTCCATACTGTACTGTCTGTACATAAATACAAAAACCTAGTACAAAATGCTATATGAAAGAGGAA
>JANZXR010000172.1:38202919-38237858 GCA_027575705.1 Erythroxylum echinodendron | reverse complement strand
TTCATGTATTTATAATATTCTTCTATTAATTATAAGATAAATTTAATTGATGATCAGTATAAAATATTATAAAAAATTTTTAAAGTAGTAATTAATATTTCTAAAATTTCAGATATTTATTATTGATGATTTAAAAAGTTTTAGGAACTATAATCACACTTCATAATTCATGTATTTATAATATTCTTCTATTAATTATAAGATAAATTTAATTGATGATCAGTATAAAATATTATAAAAAATCTTAAATGTTTATTTTTGGCGTTAAAGAACTTACTGTGTTGACTTGTGAGCCAAATGTGTGAGTCCATCACAGTTATCACTAAATGTGCTACATTAGGACTTCCAACGTATTTAAGACTCAGAAAAATAGTTCTGTCGCTCTTTCCAGCAAATCAGTCATGATGTCATGGACTTATGGCAAGGAAATCAGAAAAATGAAATATTTGGTATGTTTGCACCCATCAATTCGACAGCTGTAACTGATACATCGAACCTATGTCGTACAATAAAAGTAAACAGTCTCTTGGCTTGACAAGTCAAGTCAAGCTTAAACAAAAACAAGATAGCAGCTAGTCAGTGATTATCCGTAATACGATACAAGAAAGAAAGATAAATATTTCCCCCTAATATATTAACTTTAACAAACAAATTGCCAAGTAAAGCTGGCCAAATTGGAACACTGTTGCTTTACATATAAAAGGTTACACATATGACCAACAATACTTTTAGTTCTGTTTTGATTCTGAAATGTAGAATATAAGTGATCGTAAATGTTTGTCACAAGGGACTCGCATGCCTATTATCTTTTCCACCATAAACCCCCAAGAAATTCTGGGATGTTTCCAACTCATCAGTTTCTACAATAGCCAACGTCCCACACGCAAAGAACTCCCTTAAAAAGTTGCTCCTTTTCTCTCTCTCTGTGACTTCCTCTCATCAAAATATTAAAGCATAGTTTATTATTCCCATCTTACATTTGATATTCAAAGCTTTAGCAACCGCCAAACCACATGGTATCTTGTTAAAGAGTTGTTTTGGCACTCACTCAAGCCAAGAATAAACACCGACTACGCCACGCATACTTTCTTTCGTATAGGCTTCAAGTTACTCAAGTCTCTCCATATAAATTTACACGTCATGCCACTCTCAACAGATCGTATACAACCCACCAAGATAAATGCATAGATCCTTCCTCTTACCAAACTGTTTCAAGAGGCTAAACTCGGAGCCCACTTGAGACGTGTGTGTACAAGTGTCCTCCTCACTCCTGAGCCGGGCAACAAATGTTGAACCCTACATGTCATTGTAACAGGTGCTTTTCCCATCGAAGGCCTGATCCACATGGAGTTCACATTCGTAACATGGGTGTGTTTCACTCCTTTAGTCCCCTCTTCTTCGGTGTTCACGCGCTCAAGACTTTTTGCTGGTTTACTTGGAATATTTAAAAGTTAAAACACCTCACCATTTTTTTATATTATAAAAACAAAGTTATAAATTGAAGCAACATTCCAAATGAACAAAATTTGGAGATTAACTAACCTGGATGCATTCATTTTATATTTTGATCAGATGATAAATTCTGATATTAATAAAAAATAATAAATAAACCAAAAATATCGATTGGCTAATAATTATTACAGTACTTCCACAAACAATGGCCAAATCTCCTATGTATAATAAATGCATCAAAATTAAACCTATAAAATAAACAAAAACAACTACTAGTTAAAACGTTCTCATTAATTGTTACTACATAATTCGGAAACCTAATCTTCAGCGGCAATCTCCAAACTTCCTTACAGCTCAAGAAACAACTTTGGTCTCTTCACACTCTCAACTTCTTCGCCGGCACCGGACTCAAGTTCTGCCGAGGCCGGCAAGTTAAGATCAAAGTCGAGCCCACCACTGCCGTGGCTTTGACTTTGAACGTGACCTCCTTGCGATGACGTGGCAACGGTGCCATTACTATTGCTAGTGTCATTATTATTATTAACACCGCCTTCATAGTGGCAGCGCTTGTGACCACCCAAAGCTTGACCTGTTGCGAACGTCTTGTGGCAGATAGAACACTCATGAACCCGAACTCCGGTGGCTGTGGATGAGGTGGAAGCTGATGTGTTGATGGCGGTGGCGGTGGCGGTGGCGGTGATGGTCTCCGGAGAGGATTTTCTGTGACTTGCTTTGTGGCCACCAAGGGCTTGATACGACGGAAAAGCTTTATTGCATACCACACACTTGTAAGATAGATTCGAAGAAGCAGATGGTAACGGTGGGGTGGAGAATTCGTCGACTGCTGCGGTGGTGGGGTCGCCACGGTTGAGCATGATGAGGCAGAGAGCGAGGTATTCGTCTTCAGTTGGAGCTGGGGACTCGCTACGAGATTGTTTTGAGCGCTTCCTTTTGGCCCATGAGTCTTCATGTTCGAAAGTGGTAGGAGAGTTTAGAGCTTCGAGAGCCATAATAACCGACTTTAAATCTTGACCTTATAGATAAAGTGGTAAAGCACAAGAGAAGATTGAAAGCTTTAGTCTCCAAGATAGAGAGACAAACGAGAAGTTTAGTAGAAGATGGTAACGAATGTGGAGTACTAAGGAGAGGCTTATAGTTATATATAGAAATATACAGCTGAGGTGGAGTGGGGGAGAGTTGGCGGTGAGAGTGAAGTCGGTCAACCAAGACCGAGAGCAGGTTTGGAGTGTGGCGTTGAGAAGACTGACCTATTATAGAGGACCAAGTCAAAACAGTTGTACACCTTCCTTTTTAACCCTCAACTCCAAGCCTAGTGCTGCTTGTAAAATCATACTATTAATTAATTCCGATAAGACACAAGGGTGAATTGGATTAGTATTTGACTTTTAGCTTTTAGTACAGATTGTGTTATTATTGTTTTAATCCCTGTTTTTAATGGTTTTATGTTTTTGCATCTCACGCAATATCTCATTTTGAGATTTTTAGTTTTTAATCAAGTTTAATGACTTTCTTGTCCTTCCAAAACTCTAACCACTACTTTTTCTACGCAATTGTACTTGTACTAGTAGAAGTTTGATCCTAGTAAGTCTTACGATTTGCTGACAAGGATAAGTATTATGTCAAGCGGCTTTAGGAAGGACCAGGAGACTACTCTTCCTTTTTGATGAGTCTGTTTGTTCAAAAAGTTATAATTTGCATAAAATTCTGCAAAATGATTGACAACAAATACTAAATTACCGACTCACTGACGTGCTCGGACTTTAGAGATTAGGTACTGTCACTTCGTTTAGATTCCATGTTGGAGCATGTTCTTACATGCCTTGCAAATTAAGTTTCCATACGATTACGAATACTTCATTTTGATTCGACCCCATATGTAATATTTTTTTATAAAAAAAGCAAGGACATTGACGTACAAACCCCGTCTGTGTTGTTAGCATATGCTAAGAGTTCAGACCGACTTGGCCCAAGTCCTCGTCTTCCTGGAGCATCCTCCAAGCAGGTTTCTTCCATTATTATATGTATTAACGACAGAGAAGGGCTCTTAACCATAAGTATGTTCCGTCGAAGTTTGTTAGTTGTCAAAATTTAACTGGCCTCGCCTGTCTTGTATGCCCTGGATTTGGCGGTTTCTTGTTAGTTGGGTAGCTATCTTGGCAAGTAAGACAGCTAATCTTCATCTCAAGCGTCCCTCATTGCTCGCCACGTGTGTAACATTAATTCCCACGATTTTCCTCGTTCTTCACTAGAAATGAGGTTCTTTTAAGTTACCCTTCTACCCTTCATCTCTTATTCATAATATTTTAATTCAATTTGTTCGGTAAAATTTCTCAATTGATGAAGGGTGCTTATGTCAATTAAGTTGTTAGCTGAGTAGAAGCAACAAGCGGCGTGCGTGTATGAGAGAGGAGAGCGAAAGGGACTAAGAATCGGAGCAACTGACGCGCAACTGTCATGCGATGCGGCACGCAATGCGGTCGTCTGCAAGACGGAAATGCGTGGCGAACGACGCAAGATCCTCGCCTCTAACTTTTGGTGTGCTCTAATATCGGTCCTTTAATTTTTATAAGCACTATTTATTAAATATATAAATTCTTATGGAACAGACACAGACTAATATAACAAGTGGTCTGATAGGCAGCGAACACCTTACCTCCACCTATCCTAACAACAGATAACCGACAGGCAATCTATAATAACCACATCACAACCGTCCATTTCGTTTGAACTTCCAATCATCCACGACGTGGAAGATTCCGATGCTTTCATTCATGCCACGTATCACCACACATGGTCAAAACATCCCGTAACTCCGCAAATCTAGTGACCCTCTAGTCTTGGGCTTCGCAACCCAAGATAAACAAAAGAGAAGTTATCAAAATAAAAAGCATATGATGAAAGATGGAAGGTATGAGTGGGTTAAGTTGGGTTTAGCACATGTTTCACCATGAAGCAGTTAGTTGGGTGATGTGATGAATGACAGAGTGGTTATGGATTTATAGTTAGGCGTGTGAGGTGATGGATGGGAGAATTCCATTGAATTCAAACAACCATATGACCATTCACTTCGCTTTGGTTTGGTAGGACTATAATTCTTGATTTGTTCTTCTTAGTGACTAGATAAGGATTACAGAAGAAAACAAAAGCTAAGCCATTTAAAGAGTTTGCAATTTAGTAGAATAAATTTATCATAAAATAATCTAGAAATTGACAGCAAATGAAATTTCTACTTGAAATGCTTTTTTTTTAATGTTTAAATATGATAATGTCCTCGTAAAATTTGTACAAGTAGCGTGCTTAGAATGCAAGGATTAGCTTCTCCAGGGTTTCCTCCTATATCTATACTTACTATACAATATGATATTTTCTTTCTGATTATTTGATTAACCCTATCCAAACTGTTACAGTCTCTAGTTACCTGATAAGATTGAGGCGAGGGGGATGTAATGACTTGCATGTCTTGTCCAAGTCACCAATGAACACTTGGAAGTCTAATAGTCTAATTTGACCAAGTATTCATGACGCGTTCTGTTCTGTTTGCACATTTGGAAATCATTTCGCGTCAGGTCAAGTTATCATATTCAAATAGTAATAGTACTCGCCTTTTGATTAGCATTTTTCAAATAGTTTCAAGTAGTTACTTAAGCTTTTCCTATTCTATCAAATCATTAACGTCATGTTTAGTAATTAGTAACAAAAGAGACGAGAATGAAAATAAACTCTCCATTCCTTAATTTTTAGATACTTAATTATTGGTAATAGATAAAATAGGAAATACCAAAATTTGAATGAACCCAAATAATTACTAACAACTAAGGCAACCTTTGGCTACATTTTATTTGCAAATTGTAAGCTAAAAAGTGACAATTTTGAAAAACGTCACAAAAAGCGTATCTTTTTGTGATGCTTTAAAAAATAGTTGCTAAGTATAAGTCTTTGGCAACGCTTTGTAGGCTTAGCATTTTCATGACTACTTTCTGAATCATCACGAAAAGTTGGAAACTTGGCGGCAATTTTTTAAAATCGTCACCAAAAGCTTAAGTAACAAAATCACTCTCTTATTTATAATTATGAACTCATTAACTTTAGCTTGATCATTTTGTAACTAAATATCATTGTCGAGAAAAATAAAATTTAATATTATTGACAATGATTCTAAGTGTAAAAATAAATTTAGTTACAAAAAATGTTAAATCATTTCAATAATTATGAAACTATAAACTCAAAATTAATTAATATTACATAGATTTATATGTTTTATTTTTATCTTTTAAATTATATGATTTGACAATTTTATATGATATCACAAAATTTTTAAATAGTTTTAACATGAAGTTTGTAATATAATAATCATATATGATTTTTACAATAAAAACAATAAATATTGACATGTGATACGTAATATAATATAATGATATCTGGTAAGTAATACAAGATTTTAATTAGAAGTTTAACAAATTTTACAAACAAAACAATAAATAAAGTTTTACGCCTATTCTAATGAAAAGAAAAACAAATAATTATTTTTCTGAACTCCAAGCGAAATGAGTCTCAGTAGATAAGGTAAATGAGTTCCTTGTGTTTGGATTTTTAAGAAGACTCCTTGCATGTTCGAAGAAATCAATTGAAACAATCAAAGATCTTCCTCTAGGTGTTGGTTTATTGACTCCCTCTTTCAACAACTTCTTAGCTTTAACTACACTAGTAAAAGATATAGTGAACAATTCCCAAGATGCAATATGGATCACTGGATTAAATACCATGCGTTTCACCTAAGAAACAAACATTATAGAACTTAATAGCTAAATAAACGATATAAGGAAGCCACATTCAAACACATGCGTACCCGATTGAACAAACATAGTTTTTGCAATCAACAACTATTCCAAAACAATAGATTTCCCTAATCATGTATGGGTCAATATTCTGATAAAAATAGTTGAATCCCTCAAGCCCGTCATCAGATATGGAAAGAGCTTCTTTGTTGGAGTTTAAAATAAAATGAAGTATAAAAATAGTAAGGCCAACCCTAGGTAACCAATAAGATGCAGAAATCACACAAAAAATAGATGCAAGAAATCCAAGAAGATGAACAAATCAATTTTAGAGTAGTTAAGCACAAATTTACAAAGAGGGAAGACTTACCTGAAGAGTTTAATGAAGATTGGGGATTGAGGTATCTCTCCAAAATAAGACCCTATGATCTCTAAGTACAAGTTGGAAATCTGGATTAAGCAAGAAGACACTAAGTTTGTATAAAAGAATCAGGTAATTTTATACCTCGAGGTTAGCTTTCACCTGGGATTACAGTGATCTGTTACTCCTCCAAGTGAAAGCTAATGACTACATATTGCAAAACAACAACCAAAGGTAAAAAGAAGAAGAAAAGGTGAAAAGCAAAATAGGGGAACCCCTACCTGACAACTTGACCAACTCGGAGAAGAAAACTGCTTTTGATAGTTCAACCTTAATTAGGAAGCATCTGGAGACTCTTTCGATGGGGGAGTTTGTTAATTTGTGTCTTCTATTTGGGTAATTAGGTTTTCAATTTCATAAAACGATGTGGTTTTAGCTTGAACTTTGGCAATGAAAATGTGAAACTTTTGTGACGATTTTTATAATTCGTCACCTAACCCTATTCTTATATATTGCACTCTATATATTATATAAATTATATATAGTATATAACTTTTATATAACAGTATAGAATTTATATATAATAAATAGAGAATTATGGTTAAATAGGCTAATATATTACATAAGTAAGATATGAGAAAATTTATCTATTATTGATACATTCATAAATCATTATACTAATTACCATTATTATCTATACATTCATATAACATTATATTAATTACCATATATAATTATATTTATTGCAATATAATTAAAAAATATTTACAATATGGTAAAAAATGGAAACCAATATTAAATACTAATATTATATTCTTAAAAATCAAATTTAATATTATTTACAATGAATGTAAGTCTAAAAATAAATTTAGCTAACATCAATGTCATCTTAAAAATTTATTAATATTATTTACAATGAATGTAAGTCTAAAAATAAATTTAGCTAACATCAATGTCATCTTAAAAATTTATAACTAAAAACAAAAATTAATTTATATTACATAAAATTATACTTTTTATTTATCTCTTTTAAAATATATGATTTGACAATTTTATGTGGTGTTATAAAACTTTATTTATTATATATAAATTCTATTATATTTTATAGAAAATATATATTACAAAAAATTTGTTAAATATATAAATATATAGATATGAAAAGAATTGGCAACGAATTATAAATTCATCGCCAAATTCCTCCTTTAGCGACACTTCTATGAAATCATTGCCCAAAGATTAGCACTTTGGTGACACTTGTAGTAAATTGTTGCCAATAGTATACCTTTAGTAACGATTCCTTGAGATAGTAGCAAAAGGGCTACCCTGTCTACATTGGCTATGTTTATAGAAATCGTTGCCAGTTGTCAACATTTAGTAACATTTTTCTGAAATCGTTGCCAATTGTTGGAACATTCTTAAATATAACATGAAAACGACAAATCAAACATCATTTTTGTGTAATTTTAAACACAGAAATGAAGCCACCAGTCTTTTTTCATCACCGTTTCCTTCCTCTGCTTCCATCTTCTTCAATCGCTACTTCTGTCTTTGTCCATCTTCTTCAATCATTGTTTTTATCTTCTTTAATTGTTGCTTCCATCATCCATCAAGGTAAGTCGTCCATCTTTTGCGACGATTGTTTTTATGTTCTGCTTTGTGACGATTGTATTTAGGTATAATATTCTTATGGGTTTTGTGTTCTGTGACGATGTGTGTTGTGATTTGGTTGATGGTGAATGTGTGTTGTGTATTGTGTTAATAATGAAGATGGTGTGAAGGTGAATGCATCCAGAATGGGTTGATTAAGGCTTAAATGGATTAGGAAGCTTGTTTGAGTATTGCCTATAATATGTTTGATGAAAGTTATGATAAATATTAACTAATATTAATAAACTTTTTCAAACATTATTAAGTTATGATAAATACAATTACAATAAATTATAATAATAATATAATAATGATAATACTGTAACTATATGATAAAGTTGTTTTTATTAAATTAAAAATTCTATTATAAAATCATATTACAACTAAATGTTTAAGTTTTATAACATCTAACCCAGTAATTTAGGAAGCCTAATATATCCTATAACATTGTCGTAATGCTTATGCGATTCTTTGTCATAAGTACTGTGACAATGATTGAATGTATGTTTGTAATAATAATTGGATGTATTGTAATGTTAATAACATTTATGATTGTTTTTATCGATATTTAATATATTGGCACCTGGTAGAAATAAAGGGAAGAAGGTGGCAGGTTTCAAAATTGTTCCTAGCCAACAATAGCCAGATCAATCAGTTCCTAGCCAACAACAACAATTGACCTTATCCACTGATGAAGCAAGTCAGCAACAACCTCATTCTGCCTCAACTTCCTAGCCCATGAATTATTTTATTTAATCCTTCAGCTACATTATTAGCTTGAGCATAATATGGAGTCGAATTCAACAATTTTATCTCATAATCTTTAGTAAAATCTCTAACTTCCTAGCCCGTGAATGTGGTTCCTTGATCACTTGTTATCGATTGAGGAATTCCAATTTGATGAATAATATGTTTCTTGATGAATTTAACTACATTTGTTTGATCAAACTTCTTTAAAGGTTGAGTTATCGCCCATTTAGTAAAATAATCTATAGCTAACAAAATAAAACTACGGTTTTTAAGGATGGTGGATATATCTTACCAATGAGATCAATGGGCCATCTCTTAAATGATCATGAATTGATTAAATAATGCAACTTGAAAGTAGGAATTCACTGCATTCTCCCATAATTTTAACATTATTTACATCCTTTCGCATATGATGTTCAATCTTTAAAATTGATGGCTAATAATATCCATATTGTCGTATGAGCCATCTCATCTTTATTCCAAACTGATGTGTTCCACTTTATGAACTTGTCTCATTATTATTAATGCCTCAGGCATCCCAAGATATCCCATAAGAAGTTTGTTATTACATTGATAAAAAAATTTCCTTTAATTAGCACAAAATTGAGTGCTTGTTACTTATGTTCAAAAATCACTTTCTTGTTAAGACTTTTTAAAAAAAATCTTTGATGTCCATCCTCCAATCCTAGGTGACTTCTTTGTTAATGATAAAAACTTCAAGTGAAATTCTCCTCTTATAAATGGATAGATGGGGACCGTCTTTGTACCATAATGCACTTATAAACTGAATCTTTAGACATTATTCTAGTAATTGGATAGCAAAATATAATAGGGTAATAAAGTCAAACTCATATGTTGTATTCCCCTGCCACTTAGCTTAATACCAGTTGAAAATCTCCTTTGATTAGAACTTCTTTAGCTCCAAGGTCAATTATAAGCTCTAGTCCAATTACCAAACATTCGTATTTTGCTTGATTATTAGTACATACGGAGTCCATTTTAAGAGAGTAGAATTTTGGTCTTATTTAGTCCAATTTGGTCCAATATTAGCTGAATTCATAGTACTAGACACATTAAACTTCAATTCCTATGACTTTTTCTCACAATTAAGAGCTAAATGTCCTACATCCTCTTGTACTTTAATTAAGGGATAGCTAGAAGTTGACTAGCAGCTGATCTTTTATATATTTTTAAGGATAATATATCAAGTTGAAGTTTGTAAGAATCATAAGTCATTTTACAATATTTTCTTAGATGACTGGCTTATTCAACATGTATTTTATTAAGTCAAGCTGTGAAACCATATAGACTTTATTTTTTTAAAAATTATGCCTTAATTTTGACTAAGCAAAATACAATGCCAAATGTAACTTAATGATGGGTAAATACTTCTTTTTTGTTAGAGTAAGAATTCTACTCAAATAATAAGCAACTTGCTCATAAACAACCTTATTACTCTGAGCTAATAGACATCCAATATATTCTTCTGCTATAGAAATATACAACTTTAATGAAATTATTTTTCTAAGGGGCATCAACACTGGATGTTTGGTTAGGTATTCCTTTATACTATTAAATGTCATCTGATGCCTTTCCTCCAATGAAATTCTTCAGAATTCTTTAACCCTAATAAGTTTGAAAATTCCTTTGTTTTTCTTGCTAGATTAGCAATGAATCTTCTCTCGTAATTCACCTAGCCTAGAAACCTCTGAAACTCCATCTTATTTTAAGGTGGTTTCCTTTTAAGAGTGGTTTTTACATTATTTTTATCTAATTCAATTCCTTTGTTGTGAACTAAAAACCCCAAGAAATTCCTTGCCTTTACTTTGAAAACACACTTTAGGGGATTCAACTTCAGTTTGTGCCTTCTCTTCCTATGAAAGACTCCTCACAAATCCTGGATGTGATATGTACTGTTTTTTAACTTCACGACAATATCGTTTATGAAAACTTCCAAAGTACGTCATATCAAATCATGCAAAATGGAATTCATAGCCCTCCAGCAAGTGGATCCTACATTATTTATACCAAAAGGCATTACAACGCACTCGAATATCCCTATTAACCATGTACATCTGAAAGTTGTTTTAAAAATATCATTTTTGGCTATAAAAATTTGATTATAACCAGAAAAATAATCTATAAAAGAGAACAAAGAATTTCCAGTCGTTGTGTCTATTAAAGAATCTGCAATCTACATCATGTATACATCCTTAGGGGTAGCTTTATTTAAATCTCTAAAGTTGACATAAATTCTTATTTTTTTTCATTCTTCTTAACTACAGGCATAACATTAGCCAACCACTCAATATCTCTGGTTAGTCCAATGAAATCAGTATTACATAATTTTTCAACTTCTTCTTTAATCTTCATCTTAACTTCTTTGGACCACCGCTTAGAAGTTTGACAGTGAGTATAGAATTTTGGTTTTATCATAAATATATGTTATACCAATTTTTAACTTAATCTTGGCATTTCAATATAGTCCTAAATGAAGCAGTCTTCTAATTCTTTAAAAAGTTCCACTAGTTTTTTCTTTATTTTTGATTATAAGTTTTACTATTAAAGAGTTTGTAGAGTTCTTCTAAATTATCCAGATTTAATTCATACAATGATTTTTGGTTTTGGCTGCCAAAATCATCAAATTTCTCAGGAGTAGATTTCAACTCTGGACACCATCGTCACACATTTATGGTTCCTCTTCTCCTAAAAAACTATCTTTTATATAATCTTTGTAGAATTTTACCTCTATCACATCAACTTTCATGCAAAATGGCTGCAAATCAGCCCAAACTATTTCTACTCCATCTCCTTTCCATAAAAGTAAAAGTTGATGGAGAGATGATATAATTCAATAACTTGAGCGTATCCAACCTCATCCTAATAAGACTCAGTAGCTAGGATGGGTGTCAATAACAACGAAAGTAGTTAATGAAGTCTTTCCTTCCAGCTTAATATTTTCAGGGAGAATTCTCCATACTCTAGTAGTTTCACCATTGGATGCAACAATATATACTTTAGTTGGGATTAAGTTTGCATCATCTTTGCTAAAACTATCAGCATTTTAGTCAACATAATATTTACTGCTGACTTGTTACCAACTAAAATTCTTGAATTTTTTCTTCCATTAATATGTGCCATAATATATGGAGGTCTTATATGTTATGACATAACATTAGCTGGCTTTTCTATCACTTCCTTTTATGGAATTTTCAGTACTCTTGCCAATACTAACATCTTACATTCGCCTCTCTTAAGATAAGTTTCCACCTTCTTTGCACAAGATTTACCAAATAAAGTTAGGAGTTTTAGGGAAGAAATTTAAACTGTACATCAAACTTGAATAGAAATTTCTCCAATTATAATGAATTCATTAGAATCCTCATCCTGACTCTTATAGTAGGCTAACTTCCTGTAAAATTTAGGATTCTCTTTTATCTTGTCTTATTTTTCAATGATGACGTCTACCCTTCCTTTTATATTGTTAGGATTCTTAGTACTTTCTTCAAAAAAAAAAAAGGCTTCATACGAGATGAATTTCTTGAAGTTGGCTCCTCTAACAATATTTGCTTATTTTTCTCATCTTAACGGTAGGCCTTTGTCATTGTAGCTGTCTTTTTTTGTTTGAGTTAAGGGAATTAGATTCTTGGGGTGTCTTATTTATTGTCAATATTGGGATAGTAGCACCCAGATGGCACCACAAATCTAGGTTTTAAATGCTAAAATCTTGAAATTTGAAGTTCATATCTTTGCTTATAAATGGGTGAATTTTGTTTAGTGAACTTTCCTCGAAATTCTACCTTCTTCTGGATTTTAGGAATTCACTGACCCCTATTCCTAAAATTGGTATTACAATTAGGAATAAAAAACACTTATTCTTGAATTTGATGCTGATGCCAATTGGTCTATCAAATTTTAACTTCTTTTTAACATCTAACAATAGGTAGAAGTCTAGAAGTCGAATTAAGTGACATTAATGGTTACTAATAGTGAAAATGGGTCTTCATCTATCAAGATATTCTAATTAGCCTCAACGAATAGTAGAATTCCCTTATTGATCTGGTCTTAGATCACATTCTTAAATCCTCAATATGAATTTATTGGGCGGCTCCAGGTATTATAATATTTACAGTAATCTTAATCTCTGATTTTTTTCTTTCATAGGAATTTTATTCTCTAGTAGTAAGGAGATTAATTTTTCTTGTAATAAATAATCAAAGATCTCCTCTATTTTAGAGATGTTAAAGGTTTACTAAACTTGAGTAAATGAAGCTTGCATTTTCTTTTTGGATTGTAACGATTTGTTCTTTAAAGAAGGCAAAACATAAGTTCTATGGATATTGACTTTGACTACTATCAAATCGTAAGAATTCATCTTGGTAGCATAAGTGCCTATTGAATTCTTCTTGTAGTGGCCTTCTTGCCTAATAAGTTTTTTATATTCAGAGACTTTTTTTTGCCATTTAGTAGAAATCATAAAATTCCATTCCTTAGAATTTTTTCCGCAATTCAATGTCCAAACTTCTTTGAGCTAACTTTATATATTCAATTTCTGGAAGCAGGATCTAATATCAACTTCTTATTTTCTTAAAATGAGTGATGAATATGTCAACATTCTCATGACTCTTCTAAGTAACCCTTGATAACTCATCTTTACTAAGTTTGGTCTCAATCCTAGAAAACTAAATATGAAACAAACTTTCCATTTCATCTCAAGAAAAATAGAATTATTTGGCAGTAAAACATACCAAAAGAAGTCCGTTCTTAATGAATTCAGGACCAACCTAAGCTGAAAGTAGTAGAAGTTTTCATAATTGGCTAATTCTCTATATTGTACGGTGAATCTAGTGATGTGTTCAATGGTGGATTGACCATTTTTACCTAAAAATAGGATGAATTTGAGAATTCTATAACCACAGGAAAGTTAGCTGAAGGTGAGGCTACCTTCTCAAAATTCTTTACCGTCTAAGATAAAGACCACTATAGCCATAAGAACTTCCTTCAGAGCTAGAGGCAAAGTAATTTCTATATCATTCAACATTTGTGGCATCATGCTCATATTGAGTGTGCCAAATTATTCAGTGTTAACTGGAATTTGGGAGTCCTAGGAGGGAATTCAGCTAGAATTTGTATCTAACTTCTTATTGATATAAGTAGTCTTCGAAAAACTTTAAAAAGGAATTCTATGCTACCAAAATGCTAAAATGTGTTGGAATGAAATTTGAAGTGAAGAAAGCATTTGATTGTTGCAAGAGAGAATTACAAAGTACAAAAGGAAATTTGATGTAACAAAGGTGAATCCACAATGTAAAGAAAGCTGAAAAATAACAAAATGTATTTGAAACAGGTTGGTTGTTTTTTCAGAGATTGTTTTTTTATTGTACTATGATTGTGTTGATTTTTGAATTCTTTCTTCCATTCTCATAGTGATGGTGAATTTATAGTCCTCTCATCATTAAGCTGTTTTGTACTATAATTGCCACTTCCATACATTTTAGCTAACTATCTACCACTATCTCCTTAACTTTCATATTTTGGACCTCTTGCACAATCTGGACTTCTACCTCAAGGAATTCCTTAACTTTTAGCCCACTTAGCCATGTGTTAGTTAACTCCTTCCATTATCATCTAACTTCCATATTCTGGACTTCTACAAATTCAACAAAATTTTCCTACGCCCCTAGGTTTTTGTTACCCATGAATTTTTTAGGTAAACATTTATTGGCCTTTCATTTATGTGCTAACTCCATTTAACTGACTTGCTTTTTAAGACAAATGGGTTATATTTAATCAACAATGATGTATAATTTTGGATGCAATAACCTATAAATTAGGTGTGGTAAATAAGTTGAGAAAGACATTGATTATAGTGAGAATTGAATCCTAATTATAGTATAAACAATTTAAATTAAATTATTTAACTGTATCATTTCGGTTCTATTTTTAAAATAAATGTTGAGAAAACTAAATCTAAGTAGAAATTGAAATATAATTTTCGATTTCTTTCTGTATTATAATTATGGACTTCTTTTAATATTTGAAATCCCAAAGAGAAACATGAAATAGGATAATAATTAAGCTAAGTTAATAATGTAATGTCATCGAAGTCATTAAAAAATTAAAGGTTTTATGATTTTATTATGGATTGTATTCTTCAGAAAAGATGAGAGCAATTTATTAAAAGAAATTTAGTTTTGAATGTTATGATGTTGTTTCTTATTGTAAAATAAAAAAAGAAAGAATACCTCAATCTTTTGTGGAAGTACAAATTTTTGTTGTCGACAATTGGTTATTAGAACAAAAGACACTTTGTCTTTTTTAACATTCTTTATCCGTCTTCCTTTTTTTCATTTCTCTCTTCTTTTTAAATTTTTTCTCGCCTTCTTCTAACTATTGATTCACTTTTTCTTATTTTTGATAGAAAATTAATCATAATCTAATTACTGAAGTAATATAAAAATAATTTTTTAATTTTTAATCGCATATTTTTAATTAAATAACTTCAAAAATATGAATTGCAATCAAAAGGATTGAAACGCACCTTACTCAAATTTTTGCATAAGGTTTTCTTAACTGTCAATCACAAGTTATCCACTTATCTATCCTCTAACGATGTCCATAGAGTGTTGATAAGTGTAAATTGTATCGTATTTTAGGGCATAGTTTGATATGTGTTTAGTTGTTAATTCAATCATTTAGTATGTTTTTAGGTTAGAATTGCGTCAATTTGTTAATTATTTATGTTTTAAGTGTTTTATGGGTTAGTACAAGTCTTTAAGCTTAAATATTATGTTTTTGAGGAACCTTGATGTGTTTGCTAGTGTTTCAGGGTCAATATCAAAGAACGAAGGAGTGTTAGAGACATTCGGGCTGAAACAACGACTCGTGATCGTGACATGTTCATGAAAAAAGCCTAAGAAATGGCCTATGATCAAGGTGTGCATGCCACGATCTTGATGGAGAACTTAGACGTGAGCCACGATAATGACCTGCAAGGCCACAGTTATGGCCTACATCGGGCAGACGCACAGACACTAATGAATGTCAAGTTTTAAGGGGTTTTTTAGACCTTTTGAACCCCAAAAAAACCTAGGGTTACCTAAAACATAAGAGGATATACAAAAAATACACGTGAAAGGAGCTTTTGCATTAGCCACCTTAAGAAACTCTAGAGAGAAATCAGCGAGAGATAGAGGAAGAGAAGAAGGAAGAGAGAAAAGAAGAAGAAGTTGGCTCAAAGTACTTCTCGGATTAGGAGGTTTCCCGATATCGCTGCCTCTCGTCATCCATTTTAGATTGTATTTTCTATTCTTTTCAGTTTTTATTATTGTATAGAATTGGATTGAACAGTTGGTGATAGGATCTAGAATGTGGAGGATGTTCCAAACTCACCTTCAAAATTTTATTCTTGAATTAATGAGAATCTGATTATTTATGTGTTTTTTGGATATTGTTATGGTTTGATTTTTCTATTGCATAATTCGATAATAAACTGAGGGGGTAAATTGAATGAAAAGCGATTAAATTAGATTAGCAAGAGTTAGGCGATTTAATAAAAACCAGAATTAATTCAGATCAGTAATTTGCGTGGAGAGAGATCTTTTATAGATTTTCAATAGTTTATTAGAGAACTTAATAACTAATTAGGGTTTTGGATAGGTTGTAAATTGAGAGATTGCAACCTCTATAATCTGATTAGGGTTTATGATTTAGGGTTAATGGTTATAACTTAAGAGAGAGTAAGCAACTCTAGGATAGTCTAGAACCAACAATCCAATAATTTATAATCAGTTAGGTTAACATTAAGGATAGGTAAAATTTTCTTTCTCTTAATTGGTAATTTTCTTCGGTTGACTCTTGAGTGTGTTGCAAGTTGTTTAATAATTAGTATTTTCGTGTTTGATTTTTAATTTGATTGATTGAATTAAATTCTCATATTAGTTTATGGCTTTAGATTTTAGGATTAGATTAGTTCCCTCCTCGTAGGATCGACAACTTTGGTACTACGTTAATAAACTATACGCTTACGAATCATCGATGGTTAATAATTCAAACTTACACACAACTAAACCCCAATAAAGTATTAAAAAACTCACCACTTGAAAAAAAAAAGACAAAAATGCTAGCTCTTTAATGCCTTTCTCATATTTATTAAAAAAGATAAAAGAGATAAAGGTGGTTATGATACAACTATTGGAAAACTAACCATGATTCAATTACAAGTACAATTGAAAATTTATAATTTATTAATAAGATATTTTTAGTTGAATAACTTAAAAAATACGAATCATAAATAAAAAGATTGAAATGTATCAAATTTGGATTCCTATATAAAATTTTATTTTCAATTTGTCAATCACAAGTTGTCCACGTGTCCAGCTTCTAACGATATCTACATAGCAAATAAAAAAGAACTATACACTTGAGAGGAAAAGGCAAAAGTGCTAGCTCCCTTATGCCTTTCTCTTATTTATAGAAAAAAAAGACAAAAGATCTTTTCTAATTAATTAAAATTATTAATTATAATCAGAGTCAAACTCTAATTATAATTACAATTTAATTTTAGTAAAATAAAATATTCATATTTGATTCTTAAATTTTTCAAACTTCACAATTAAATCTAACATAATTTAAATTGAATTTTCTCTTTTAACTTCTCTTTTATGTGTGACCTATTAGATTCTTAATATGATGACAATGATTATAAATTATAATTATAGTTCATAAAGAATTAGATAAATTAAAACTCCTTTTAATTTATCTTTAGTTCTCCAATTAAATAATTTATAATCATAGATTAAGATTAATGTCTAATAATATGTTATAACCACCCAATATTAGGAATATCAAATTTGTTAGAATCAACCTACTCATGCATGATTATGATATATAATTTAATTCTTTCATCATCCAATGTTAGATATTAACCATGTATTTAATGTTTACTCTTTTAAATTGAATCTTGTATGTTCTTACTAATTAGTAATTAGTTTATAATTGATATTTAAAAAATATCTTTTATAATCTCAATTTGCTCTGGCTATATAATTTCTTAAATCATTACTAATAAAAAATAATAAAACATTTTTCCTAATTACTTTAGAGTGATGATCCTTTGTTGACTTTTTTTAACTATTTCTATATAGTTTATAATATATCCAAACACTATTAACTAAGCTACCTTAAATATAATAGATCATAAATAGCATAAAAATATATTAATTACTATATGAGATACTTTGGTAATATCAAGTCTAAAGATCAGTTATACGACTATTATTAAGGAAATTCCCACACACATAAGTAATATTTCATTTAAAATCCTCATAATAGAGTTAGTTTAGTGGAATTATTCTCTACTATGCATTCATATGTTTGTTTAAGTATCTTTATACTTTAATTTTATGAGATCAATTATTTTTTTTTCATAAGATAGAAATATAACATGTACTAGTTTTACTATTCTATCAATATCCTATCCTAATGAAACTATAATTAAAAATTTTAAAATATCAAATAAATTCAAATTGAATGTCATAATTATGATCTCATCGCAATTTTAACTGCATATTAATTATTCCAAGAATTTTACCTTTAATATTACAATATGAAATATAATTAACATAATATATAAAGATAAATAATGCCTTTAATTAATTATATCACAAAATCTACAATCAACTGATTGACTATAGGGCATACACATTAACAATATCCCCTTTATACTAAGCAAATCAACTAAGTATCTTATATAATATCTTCATATGATGATCATGCTATTGTTTGGATAGTGGTTTAATGAGAGCATTCTACACAATTATCTATAGTGAGTATTTACTTAAATCTCACAACCCTTATCTTAATTATCCTTATGATTAAAAGAAACTATCCAAATACATACTTGTATCTTTGATGAGACCTTAGCTTTTTTCGCATGCATAATGACTTTGATGTTTTACAATATATTACTTTTTCAACAATGTAAGGAATTATAACAAGTATTAAAAAAACTTATTAATCTAAATAATCATTTCCGCAAAATAAGGTGTGTATTATGGCTTGATTAGCAATTAATGCTGCATTAATACCTTTGATATCTCAAAATAATATTGGTCCAAGAAAAATATCTCTTAACTATGACTTACTTTTAAAGTTAAATCCATATGACCTTAAAACTTAAATGTCAACTCATATAGACTAACAAATATGTTTAATACTTCATAATAATTATATATCTCAAATAGCAAATGTCTTTAGTACATTATCTACGCTACTTGGACTAGAATAGGCAAATAACTTATGTATTTATTTCTATAAATTTAACTTCTAGAACTACCTTTTCATATCAAATAAGAGTTGTTCTTTGATTATCATATCATTAGCAATTGAAAATATGAATTTAAGTTCTTTATAAGAAATATTGCTCTACATACTCCTACTAAAGAGTATAGCTATACTCTCACTAACCTTCTTGTAGACATAAAAAATCTAGAATCATCCAAAATAAATACTTTGAATTTATTATGAAAGTGAATTTCTCAACATTTCATAACCTTTTGACTATACGTCAAATGTATCAATAAAGGAAATAGTTCTGTTTGGATGTACTTTCATAAGCTTTGAACTTCTTTAAACTTTATGTTATTCTTATTACTTATCTTGAGAACTATTCTCTTATTAGTATTGAAATGAACATTTTTGTTAATTAGGGTTTATATGAAAATACCAACCATTTTGGATATCTTATAACTTTTTATTATCCAATTTAGTTTTAAACACATTAGATAATATATGTTTCAACTAAGCATCATATAATAAATCATTAACTTTGATTTTTTTCAAAATCTTACTATTCCATATGTAATATGAAATTTGATGATTAATTTAATTGGAATTTTTGAAGGTAGGTTGTTATACTATGCTTAATTATAGAAGAAATAAACATTGCATTATACAATATCTCATATTGCATTTCATTCCTTGCATAAATCCATACTATTACGAAATTTAGTTATGTAAGTATTCACTATAAAATCTCATTCTTTATAGATAACCTAGAAATTTAAATATTTCCATCAATCTCATTGATGTGGTTCAACATTCCTAATTATTAATTTCTACTTATACTTAAATAATTTGAGACTTTAAAATTTTAAATCAATATTCCATTTAATAAGTATGACTCTATCATATAAAGTCATTAGTAAATATAATGAAATACAAGAACTCATCCTTTTATGAATTATTATTACATTTAGCTAATCACATATGTAAAATTTAACAATCAAATACCATCATCATCCTTGCACCAAAGATTGATTTGGTTACCCTTCATTAGGACAAATTTCATAAGTTTTATAAGATTCATAACTAAAAGGATACATATGTCTTTGTATATAAATTTTTGATTCTCAATATGTTAATTTATCCAATATGACATAGAGGATAGTTTTGATTGTCTAACTTTATATTCTTTCTATTTATATTAATTATAAGTTTTTTAATCCAACATATATAAACCTTTTTGTATAAGCTTGGATCAATTACTTTACTCAAAAATTTATTTCTTATCATGCCTTGAAGATTGTAACAATGTTGAATTTGAATTTAGTATCACATACCAAAAACATGAAATAGGAATATATATGACCTTTAATATATCTTGTATTGATAAGAAAATTCATGCAATGATCTTTTTCTTAAGACTAATATTATCATGCTTAAGCCAATCCCTTTAATGATTGCTTATGTTTATGCTTTACTAGACTAAATTGAGTGGAATAATTCCATCATGATACTACACCTTTCAGTTATACTATATGCAACTATTTGCATTTTGCTATCATGATGTTGACATCCATCTTATATATTGCCATTAAAGGTTATAAGATACTGGTCAACTTAAAATATCATTGTATTTCTTCATTTGCATGATATTGACATATCTTTAAGCTTTCTCACCCAATCCCTAATAAAAATGAACAATAATATTGCATAATGGATATACAAAATTTCTTTCTAGATTTAAAAACTCTTCTCAATCCTAATCTTATGTCCAAGAAATTTGATTCATTAAAAACTTAGTATCAATTATACTACAAAAAGCTAATTTCTACTCAAAAGGTTTTTTTCCTAATTAATAAATAAAATTATGTTTTAAATTTAATTATGGGAAATACTTTTTCTAATTAATCAAGAAACTTATTATTCAAATTAATAAAGAAACAATTTCTAAATAAATAGAATAATAACCCATTAAAATAATAAACTTATCTTATTTTAATAAAATTGTAAATAATTTTAATTAGAAACACCTTTCTTAATTAAGTAAGAAGAATGTTTTCATAATTTTAAGGACTCTAATTAATTACTAATTTCAATCTTATTAAAATTCAATTAATTTAATTTCTAAATTTAATTTTCTAAAATAATAATTAGCAATTAATTTAACATTGAAATTATGATCTCAACTTTTCTAATATAATCTCATTATATTAATTTATCTAACATAATCTAATTATAAAAGATAAAATTTTGAACATTTGGTTAATTGTAATTATTGAATTGAAAACTAATTTACTTTAATAATTTAAAATTTAAAAATTGAACTAAAATTGAAAATATTCCTAATAAAATTAACTCTTTTGAAATAATTTCCAAACAATTAGAAAATACTTTCTAAATTTATTAGGAATTTGAACTAAATTAATTAAAATTTAAAGGCTTAAAAAATAAAAATAAAATATAGAAGGGGATTGTCCAACACTTGCGTTGCATGCCCCAAAGCTTTTAAGTAAGGCGTTTGCAACCAATATGCTAACACATTTAACTTTATCAAATGCTATTCTAGTGGGTGAGTATCTCTATCATTTTTTCCGTAGGGTTGTTAGGTATTCGCTACCTTCTTGACGTGTGCTTAATTGTTTATACATCCACTTTTTAACACTTAGTGATTATTATTATGAAGTACTTAAGATACTCATTTTGGTTCATATTTGGTTTTAGGTACAATTTGGAAACATAAAAGATAAAATGAGTTAAGAGGACATTCATTGAGCCAACATTTTGATGTTCAAATTGAATTTCCCTTATGGAATAAGAAGGAGATGGATTAGGGTGAGAATTGGACAAAAATACAAGAAGAACAACAATTCAGCAAAACCTCAGAGATGGGCTGTAGGATGTACAACAATTCCCATATAGACCAGAAGCCTTTTATTCTAACTAAGGTACAAATCTGGAAGACTTAATTATGTGTCTTGCTACTAATACTATGCAATTTCAACAGGAGTTGATACAATTTCAGCAAGATACAATGTCTGGAATCCATAACTTAGTAAGCCAGATGGGTCAGCTGACATTAGCTATCAACTACCTAGAATCGCAAAGCGGAGAGACACAACCATCTTAACCCGAGGAGAATCCAAGGAATGTTAACGCAGTAACCTTAAGAACTGGAGAGGAGCTTGAGAATACTGACAAAACTTTTTAAAGGATTGCCAGTGTAGAAGAACTGGAGAAGGAGCTCAAAGGAGACAAGGATATATCATTTAGCTCGAAAGTGAGTACTAAGTCCCTAATTGTTGTTAAGACTAACCTTTCATCTTTACCTATAGCTTGGAGAAATTAAACGAGGAGAATATTGGAAATTTTTCAAGAGTGCAGGGACTCAATAGAGATTTAGAACATGAGGATAGGGAAGATATTGAATATGAATTATCATTAACTTAAGTTCTATTTTGAAGAATCTCAAGTGGAGAAAGGGTAAGTTATGACACCTGAAGATCATAATTTTATGTGATGAGGAAAACAAAGAGTCGAGCTAGTGATAAAAAACAAAGGCGCTTTTTGGGAGGCAACCCTAGGAAGTTTATTTCTTTTTCTTTACATTTTCGCTTTTATTAGGATATGCATGTAGGTTTTTAAGTTTGTTTGTTTATTACGTGTTTTTAATTTTTAAAATAAGAGAGAGAATCAATCAAAAAACAAACATTTTCTCTTTTTTATTGCTTGTAAGACTATATAGTTATAACTAGAGAGTGAATTGACTATAAAAATTCATAACAACTTAAACATGTACGTTTACTTCTGTGATTGGTTAATATGCGTTATCTTTAGAAGAGTAGTGACTAGTAGTAAACACAAGCCAGTGAGATTTTGAGCCTTTATAGATTGACACATTCATATCAGTCTCATTGTCTTTTGTTTATGTGCGACCTTCATGACATGTATATCCTAACATTGCTTTGATTTTCTATTCACGGCTATATTTTTATCACATGCATTAATATGAAAATAATATAGGCTTTTTTTGTTTCGTAAGCTACACTAGCCAAAGAGCCTATCCATTAATATGAATTTTCCCTTGTAAGCCCCCTTGAGCTTTATTTGCCTTTTCTTTTTGTGTTAACCACATTACTTAAACCTAATAAAGCTAGTGGAGTATTTGTTGATTTTTGATGTTTGTGGATGTCTAAAAGTGTAAGCATAGGGGTGTGCATATATATGGGTTGATTATAATTGTTGGAATGTCATTTTATCTCTTATTAATGAATTCCAAATGTTAATATAGCTTCTTTCAATTTTTGTTAAAAAAAGAGAAAAAAAGAAAAAGAAAAAAGAAAAAAGAAAAGAGAAAAAGAAAAAAATAATTAAATAAAAGTATTAAGCAGGAAATGCAATTGTTTTGCAAAGTTATTTGTGATTAGTTTTTCCTCCTAAAATTATATGGAATAGGTGATTTGAGTATGATACATACGAGGTAGATGTTATTTTGAAGGATCACCACTTATGATTATAATGTTGTTTGTCATTAATTGTATGAGTGATTCTTTCTAATTGGTTGCTCTTCATGTGGTTTATAATGTGAGGGCTTGAATCTAAGATGTGGAACATAGTTTTTGTATTCATCATAACTAATGGCACCCAGTTTTACGTGAATGTTAGCTTTTGCGTTTGATATTCCATTTGAGTGTTTTCTTGTTTCACTAGCTTTGATGACTTTTATACTATATTATCCAAATACATCTCACCTTAACCTTTTCCCACATTAAAACCTTAGAAAAGTGCTTTGATTCATGATTATATGTGTGAATCTTAGTGGTGGAGAAATGAAATGATAAAGTGAAATGTTATGATCATGAATGGTGTTTGAGTGTGCCTATAGATCAATGCTATAAACACACTTTATCCAAGTTTACCACTAGATTGATCAGTTTCTAAAGGTGATGATTGTTGATTGATCATGAGTAGAGGTATTGAATGTTGAGTTCTTGCTATAATTTTGAAAGTTATTTCTCTTTACGTATGACTATCTATTCTTAGGAAATATGGAAATTGTGAAAGTGTTTAGTTTGTGACTTTTGATTTTTTTCGTGAGGACAGTCAAAAAATAAGTGTTGGGGAATTTGATGTGTGCTTAATTATTTATACATTCACTTTTTAACACTTAGTGATTGTTGTTATGAAGCGCCTAAGGTACTTAGTTCATATTTGGTTTTAGCTACAATTAGGAAACATAAAAGCTAAAATGAGTTAAGAGCACATTCATTAAGCCAACATTTTGATGTTTAAACTCAACTACCCTTATGAAACAAGAAGAAGATGGATCAGGGTGAGGATTGGACAAGAAATCATAAGAAGAACAACAATACAGCAAAACTTGTGAGATACACGACCGTGTATATACTTATACGGCTATGTATACATTAGAAAGATCATTTTTGGACTTATACGATGGGTTACACATTCGTGTATCCAACTGTGTATCTTTATGAGTTTCACATTGTTATGACTTATATGATTTGATAAACAAGAAACCTAAATTTTTATATAAATAGAATGTTTGGATGGAAAAAACAAAGATGGATTGGTTTTGGGAGAAAATGAGGGTACTTTTTGGAGACCCATAAAGGGCTAGGTTTACCCATTCGGGTTTTGAGGTGAACTCGAAGTTAAAGACACATTTTAGGCATCTCTTCATTGTGTATTATGTTCTTTGTCTCTTAGGTATTGTTTATGTTATCCTATTTTTATTGAATTGGGTGTTATGTAAGAATGATCTTAATGCCCTAGTAGATTTTTTATGTAAACCCATTGCTAGAATCTTAAATACAATACGCAATAGTTATGTTTGGATTCATTTGTGGAAACTAATGCTGTCAAATCATTAGGGATAACATAACCTTAGTTAAATGACCCCAGCTTATGTGGTTTTTAGCTTAATTAATCTATTTTTTAACTCATAATACGAATATTCTATTAAATCTAGAGAGCTTATTCTAGGTTGTTTGATAGCTAGGTTCGATTAAAGAGCTTACTTTAATTGAATGTGACCTAAGAAAAAATTGGGGTTAACGAAGCATGTTGTTAAAATACAATTAATAGTTACCAGAATAGGTATGAGAATAACAAGACATTGAAGTATGCTTATTCGTGTATAGGCTGAGATTGAATCGAGAACTGGATTGCCCATTCATTAATTTTATCAATTTTCACTTCTTGCTTTAATTTGCTTTCGTTAATTTAAATTTACTTTATTTTGTTATTTAAAACCAAACCAAGCCTCCTCCCCCATAACCTAAATACTAATTCTTCTCATTTTGAAAGCTTTACACATTCTCTGTGGAATTGACTTAAACTTATCACTAATTATAGTCTTGTTTAATTGTTTTGTGTAGTGTTATGACATGCTACCAGTCCTCCCTCTATTTCTTCGACCTTTAGCCATCGCTTATGCTCCTCTTACCAGTGCTTTTCTTCTACTTTGTTCTTAGATCAAGTCTTCTCCTCCAAGAGGCTACCACCAGTGGCAACAATTGCCACTAGTGCCAAAGAAGATATCACTAGCAGAAACTTATACCATTGGTGTAGCTTTCATCGACCAGCGTTGTTGATGCAATGCTTATTCTCAAGTTCCAATTTAAAATCAAAAGACAACATTCAAACCACATAGTCGAGATTCCTAGAAAATTAACGTAATTAGAATCACATTCAATCCATCAGACTACATTGTGTTTTTCTTATACAATAACGTTTTCATAAACACAAAGGCAATATGAGTTTTTATAAAGGAAAATCAAGTTTCTAGAAACTTCAGACCAAAGGGAAGCTTATGATTAAAGGAAATTTCCAAAAGTAAAAAGAAAAACTAAAAAAAAGCTTTTTATAAGCTTAAAAGACGTTGTGACACACTTTTACAAAAAAACAAGAAGTAAGATGACGCATGAAATATTGTTATTTTAATTTTTAAAAATTAAATAAAAGCCTAATTTGTAATGCTCTAATCAATAATAGGCGATTTTCATACTATACAACTTTTGCATTAGTAAATTTTAAGTCTTAATCTTATCAAACCAATAATAATCAAGCAACTTTAATCAAGTTAAACAATTAAAGGTAGCTTTGATACGATTATTGAAAAACTAACTGTGATCTAATCACTGAGTGCAATGAAAGCTTTAATTTTTATAATTTCTCATCTAATCTTTTTAATTTCATAACTTAATAAATATGAATCATAAATAGAAGTGTTGAAATGTATCTGATTCAAATTCTTGTATAAAATTTTCTTTTCAAACTATCAACCACAAGTTGTCTATTTATCCAACCTTTAAAGATATCCACAGTATAGAGAAAAAGAACTTAACAATTGAGAGGAAAAGATAAAAGTGTTAACTTTCTTATACCTTTCTATTATTTATGTAAAAAGATAAAAGAATTTCTTTCTTATTAAAATTAAAGTTCCTACATTAACCAAGTATATTTTATCTAATGAATTGAACAACCAACACCTTATATTAAATATGGTATATATGATTATGAAAGAGATCAAACAAAGCGTGTTCTTTAAATTTGCAAGTTCCGCACAACATACATAAACCATAGTAACTTTTTTTTAATATGTTTAACCAAAGGAATGAAACAAATTTTGATGAGAGTGCCATTAATGAACCTATGCTTGTAACCAATAAAAGAAAGCAATCTATTTCACTCATCATGTCAACTTCTCCTTTAAGAGAAAGCTCAAACAATAAAAATGGGGTTCTTTTTTAAGACAATGGAAGAGCAACCCATGTGAATGGACGTTTGATTCATTTGCAACAACTAACGCTTTAAGCAAAGGGGAGGGAAATCCTGATGCAAATATTCTTAAACATTCTAGTATAAAAAAATTGATGGAAAAAATATATGGTTCTTTCAAATCTTGGCTAAGGAAACGTGATAGGTAAATTACACACAACGAGGAAGACTAAGGGAAACTCCTCCAATTAGTACCAATAGATAGAAGGTAAAGAAAGAAGCTTTACCTATAGACATGTACTTTAATGCATTGGAAGGTTTAGAAATTGAGACTCTTATGGTGTGTGCTTTCATTTCCCTTAATCTCCTTGGTTGTAATATTGAATTACTTATGGAAGCAAATCATGCATCTATTTTATGCTTATTTATGTTTTTCGGTACAAAAATTTGTAAATGACTGATAAACTGTTATCCTTACAAAGATGGCCTTTTCTTCTTCAAATTTCTGTCTCTTCATTTGGCATCTATCTTGGTATTAAAAGTCAAGTTATCATATGTCTTAATATAAATTAATTGTTATTGGACTGAAAAACTCACAGACTATTTCATCAATTTAACATAACTAAAATCTAAAATGTTGTAACAAAAAAACATGAAAATAGGAATACTAACTATAACTAGCAAAAGAAAAAAAAATTAGCTAATACGCCTAAAAATCTGGACCTTGACTATTTATTGAATCTTTAACATTAGAGTTACTCAAATCTTGCAACTAACTTCCTTAATTTTTGTTACACAAAGATATGAATACTCCTCCTTAAATTTGATGCAACAAACTCCCTTTTTTTTCTTAACGTACTAAACTTAGCTTTAGGCAAAGCCTCTGTGAAAATATCAACCACCTAGTTTTCACTTCTACAGTTGAGGGAAATTTAAAAGAAAGTTAAAGTCACTTTAATCTTGCCATGAAACACATGATTGAAGGAAATTGAAATAGTAGCTCGATTATCAACAAAAATTTGAGTTGGTTCTAATTGTATCATTTTCTAACCCTTTAGCATTTTCATGAGTCAAACAATATGATTTATAACAACATTTGCAGCCACAAACTCAGCTTCAACAATGCTTTAAGCAACTATCTCTCACTTGATTGTACAACAAATAATCACACCAAAACCAATATTAAAGTAATAACATGTTGAGTTTCTTATGTCATCCATTGGTTCAGCCTGATCACTATCAGAAAACACTTCAAGTTTGAAATTCTGACTACTTGAATATTTGATACCAAAATCAATAGTTCATTTCATGTATCTAACAACATGTTTTGCATCTTGCAATTGTTTTTCACTTTGACAATGCATAAACCTTAGCAAGAGACTTACAACTTACACAATGTCAGGTCTTGATGTAAAGAGATACATAAGACACCCAATTAAGCTTCTGTAATAATTTTCACTAACTTTGGTAGCACCGTTATCTTTATAGGACTTAATTCTATGTTACATTGGTTTATCACTAGATTTACAACTTTTTAAGTGAAACTTTTTCAAAATTTCCTTGGCATACTTAGACTAATTGATGAAGATTTCACCCTCTATTTCTTTCTCTTCTATATGAGAAAGTAAGTCATTAATCCTAAATCCATTATCTTGAACTCCTTCATCATTTTAGCCTTGAATTCTGTAATAAAATTTTCATTATTCCTTTTCACCAAAATATCATTAATATGAACTGAAAAAATGATTAAGTTAGAGCCATCATCTTTCACATAAATAGTTTCTTCATTTAGGCTTTTAAAAAAGCCTAAGTCTAGCAAGTGCTCATCTATCTTGCTGTACTAGGCTTAGGAGCCTAATTAAGTCCATATAAAGCCTTCTTCAACTGATATACATTCTCCTCTTGTCCTTACGTAAGAAATACTTTAGGCTGCTTAACGTATATTTCTTCTGTTAAGAAGTCATTTAGAAAAATAGACTTTACAACAAGTTGGAACACTTTTCAACCTTGTGTGTTGTCATGGCAAGTTTTCATCTGACGGTTTCAAGTCTATTTGTTATTGTAAACATTTTGAAAAATCCACATAAAAAACTTGTGCATATCCCTTTACAGTAAGTATCACTTTATGCTTGTTAATTGATCTATCATCGTTGAGTTTAGTTTTGAAAACCTACTTTACCTTAATAAAATTTATGATTTAAGGTCTTTCTATAAGTTGCCATGTCTGATTCTTTTTTACCATGTTTAGCTCTTCTTTCATAGAATTTTCCACTTCTTATATTGCAAAGCTTCTTACAAACTAATTGGTTCTGAGATTGCAACATTATGCCTGACCTAAATATTAGATAGTAGCCCTGTGCCTCTAACTAGTTAATAATAGCATGTTCTTTTGAAATAAAGCAACCAAGTTTATCTCCTTCACTGGCTTTCCAATCCCATTCTTCTTCTTTTGTGAAGGTTTCATGTCTCCTGAAGATTGCTTTCTCTATTTGAGGTTGAAAAATCCTATAGGCCGTAGAGATGCTACTATAACCTATGAAGATCCTTAATTCTAACTTCTTATCTGGCTTGTCTATCTTGACCTAAGGAATGTCAAACATAAACAACCAAAAACTTTAAGATTTGTCAAAGATGGTTTTTGTACTTCTATTGCATTAAGAAGCTTTAAAAGTGTGATCTTAGTGAGGTCTTTAATTTCTTCTAGTGTAAAAATCTTAGATTCAAATCTTTGTAGTAGAGTCATAAGAATCTTTTTTACCACACTGTTGTCTGATATGTTTTTACTAAGGAGCCTAAGCTTGTTGATTGTTTCTACTAGCCTATTTACATATTCCTTAATTGTTTCTAAATGGTTCATTTTGTGCATTTTGAATTCTCTCCTCAAATTCAAAACTCATATGTTGCTTGTTCTTACATTTCCTTGAAATTTAGACCTAAGATATTTCCAAATATTAAAAGTATTTGCTAAATTTATAATTTAGTCAAACAAATTTTCAGACATAGCTAAAAATAGGTAGGATTTAGACTTAAATTTCTTTATTATTATATCTTGATGATTCTTTATTTACCGCATCGTGGGATTTTTAGAAAGAGATGGAACTTCCTAAAAATCCTATGCTTGCTAGTAAGCTGTCATCTTCTCAACCCATGAAAGATAATTTTCTCCGACAAACACAGGAGGAGGAGTTGATGAGAAATTTTTTGAGGCCATCCTCTTATCTTATGGTTTGGTGTAGGTTCTCTCACACACTCAATTCACACTTACTATGTTTGTTGGTTCTCTCTCACACTCAAGTCACACTAACTCTTAACTCTCACACACAAATCCCTTAAGAAGAAAGATCTACCATTTGTTAAAAATTAGTTGTTATTAAATTAAAAAACTCTCATTATTAATTTAACAGAACTTAAATACATATTGTTGTAATAGAAAAGACATGAAAAATAGGAACATTAAGCATAACTAATAGAAGAATAACAAGATATTAGCTAATGCTCCTAAAAATTTGGACATTAACTATTTTCTGAGTCTCTAACAATAAAATTGCTTGAATTTTGCAACTAACTTCATTAATTTTCATTGAAGTCATGTCACGATGTTAGTGAATATATAAAACCAGTTAAGTTGGCCTCACACAACAACTTAAGCTATTGTGGTGCAGGTCACTTAACATGATATTAGAGCCTCCGTGACTAAGCGGTCGTTAGTTCAAATCTTACCACCCACCTATTAATTAGCACAAGGTAGAGTGAGCTAGTGCAAGTTTCAAACCCAAAGAACTTTCACTTGAGGGAGTGTGTTAGTGAATATATACAACCAATTAAGTTGGCCTCACACAACAGCTTAAACTATTGTGGTGAAACGTTTACTTAACACACGAGCATGGTTTAATCTAGGACATGTGGAAGCCCAGAGAGTCACGAGATAGAGAATTACTTGAAGTTTGTTACTGCATATTGGAAAGATTTAGAAGCTTCACCTAACCATCTTGATTCAGAAGTTGCTTAGTAAGTCTAAGCCTCAGTAATAAGTAAAAAATTCCATCAAGTCCTTACATTTTCTGTATCTTCATCCTCAACATATAAGGAAGTCATCAGAAAAGAATAAGAAAGTTACCAGTGTGTATGTTAGAATGAAGATTCACGGGGTAGGAGTTGAATGTTGTATCAAAGAGTTGATTATTGTATTATAATAAACTAATCAGTGTATTGTGTAAGATCCAGATAAGTACAATTTTACATATAAAGTCTTTAACACACCTTATGAAAGCACTCAACTTTTCTTTAGATAACTAATTTTCAAATTTGGTGATATGCATAAAAATTACTGCATACAAAGGAATATGGGTGATAATTACTTTGGTAAAATAAGTCAACCAACAAAAATAGATTTTGCCTTTGCTAGAATAAAATAAGCGCATTGAAAGCTATTCCATATGGGATATCATGTACAAATTATTTGGTAAGTTTTAGCAATAAAACTTCGTTGGGGCTATTATGAGAATCACGAAGAATCTATTTTTTTCACATATATTTTTTTAGTGATAAAATAATAAACATAAAAAAAGCTATATACTGATGATGTTATCTCTAATGGTATTATCTTGAGCATAAGAAGTTCGATATTACAGAAAGTTGCAAAATATTTTATTATTGCATTGCAAGTACAAGAATTCAAGATGTCATTATATATTTGTACCATAAACATTTTTAATTATTTAATTAAGATGAGTTAATTTATTTTTATATTGTATATTATATTTTTAGTATATAAAAATATTGTATTATTTTTTTTAAAAATTATACAATTAGTTAATTTAAAAATAAAATTTAACATATTAACAGTATAATAAAAAATAGAACGATAAAACTACTCAAATTTTTATTTTTAATTTCTATTACAAATCTCAATTAAATATTTTTAATTTTTGTAACATCAATATAAACTAAAAACATGAAACAAAAATAAAAATAAAAATAGCAAAAAATAAAAGTAGGTTTAAGCACATTTTATGCCTATTAGAAAATGCTAAAACAATAAAGGAATTCGAGGCAAACGGGCTCAAACCTTATTGACCCAATACCCAAATCCGCTTTTCTTTGTTTGTTCTTTTGGAATCCTCAACGAAGGATATTTCATAGTAACGTCCAAGAGTCGGAGAGCAAGCGAACTTCTTGGCTATCTTCACTCTGCGCTTTCTTCTTTGGAAAATGGGACCAAGATTCCATCTCTAGCATAATAGAATAATTATAAAATTTTTTTATGATTTTTTAAAATTCAAGTTTACTTAAATTATAAAATGATTTATAGATAAATTATAATAAAATATAAATCATAATTTGTACTTTGTATTTTGTTTTGAAGTTTGATCATTTTTCTTGTTTTAGAGCTTAGGTCTATTTATAATATATTTGGATATTATAGTAATTTGATTAAAATTAAAATTTAATTTCAATTTCATTTAAACTTTAATTACAATTACAAATAATTCTTTTAAATACTAATTATGCCCAAATAAGATTCAATATATCTCACATTGATCTTTATTTATTAATTATCTCATATTTAATCATAAAACTTCTCAAATTTTAGAATAAAGTTCATCTTAATTAAAATATCTTTTCTCCTTTAACCCGTTCTTTATGTGTGACCCATTAGGTTTCTAAATATGTTGGCGATAGATATAAATTATATCTATAAATAAATTATATCTATAAATCATACTTACGATTAGATTAATTAAGATTTTTTCATTTATCTTTAATTTTCTATTTAAACAATCTACATCTATAGATCAATATTGGCATCTAACAACGCTTTATGAGTATTTAAATATTTAGAAATGTCAAAATAATTTTTATTAATCTTTCTATGTATGATTTTTTTTGTATAACTCGATCCTTTTACCATCCAATATTTTGATTAAACATAGAACATAAAATTAATGTTTACTCTATTCCAGTCCAATCATATTAGTTATTCAACATTAACAATTGATTCAATTAATAACATTTGAAAACTACTTTCAAAATATTATTCAACCTTGACCAAAGATTTTTCAAATCAATACTAATCAAGAATAATAGAATATTCTCTCTAATCACTAGAGGGTAATGAATCTTATATTAATTACTCAACTACTTCCATATAGTTCATGTTAAATTTGGTGACTAATGACTGAGCTACCCTTGACTAGAATAGGTTACAAGTAGTATCAAAACATAGTATTTCCTTATATAAGATAACTTTAGAGATCTTAAGGAAAAAGATTACTTATACAATCATCATGATGAGAATTTTTATAGATATACAAGTAATGTTGCAAATAGATTTCTCATATGAGATCAATTCAGTGAACTTGTTCTCCAATAAGCAGTCACATATTTGTTTAAGTATCTTTATACTTTAGTTTATGAGATTGACTACTTCCTTTATAAGGAAGAAATATAACGTATGCTAGTGTTTTTACACTCTATTAATATCTAATCTTAATAGAATAATAATTAGGACAATTTATGGATAATATATGAATGCAATATGATTTTCTTAATTATAATCTCAATATAATTTCATTTGCAATATAAATTTATCCCATAGATTTTACCATATATACATATATCTAAATATGTATAAAATAAAGAATGTTTTAAATAATTTGTTATTATAAAAAATATTTTTAAATAATTATGTTGCTAAACTACAATCAATGGATTAGTTGTAGTGCATAAACCAACACCAACCATAGAACTACTTATGAGCCTCCCTAAATATGAAGATTTAGAGTGAATTTATTAGGCTATTTAGCAATTTAGGAAGCACTGGAACAGTGGCGTTTCTCATTGTTTGTCTTTTTGTTTTTATTCTGCTTACTAGAGTAAGTTAGCCGCTGCAGAGCTGGCTATTGGCAAAAGGAAATGAGAAGTCTAAGGAAGAAATTGCCAAAGATATCCATCGACCAAAGTGTACGGGTAAATATGGTGATCATACACTAGTCATGCCATATTTCTTGTTAAACTGTGGATTACGACACAATGTTTGCTCAAACAAAGGCCATGATAGGACGGCAACAGCAGCTGGTCCAAGAGCAGCTCCTCCAGGATTTAGGAAAATGCAAACTACTATTATGGCATGGTTACAATATCGACATAGCTTTACATGTCAAGGTTGCTACTTTTATCTTTGATGGTATCCTGTTACTCAGTCTACAAAGTGTAAAGTTAGTAAAGGGTTGTGTACAATAGAATTACTTTTTGTGTTAAAACTTAGCATACAAAGTGTAAAGTTAGTAAAGGGTTGTATACAATAGAATTACTTTTTGTGTTAAAACTTAGCATATGTCATATTCAAATTATAGATGTACTCTGTCAATAAGTTGTAATCAATTGAAAGTTCCGAAAGGAGGGGGAAAAAAGCGTAAGAGAATGAAGAATCAACTAGAGATGAAGCAATTACAGTTGGAGAAGGCAATTATAGAATAATCTTGGAACTCACTGTTATAGATATAGATGGAATTATATCCCTGTAAATTAGGGATTCTCTCCGTTATGATTATCCCCTAATTTATAGGGATACATTGTGTATACAGTGTCTATATATTTACTGCCTTACGATTGTAAAACATAATAGACAATCAATGAAATCATCGATTCTCTGAAATAATATGGTATCAGAGACATATTACGATCCTGAGATTTGTGTTTCTGCGTCATCATCTGCCTAGTTTATCGTTTCTTAAAAATTGCAGCCAATGGCCGATGATGAATCATCGTCATCACCAGCACTGTCTGAGGCAGCCACGATCCTGTCTCAACAGATTGCTAGATTACTGCAAACACACAATACACCACAGTCACAGCCAAATACCAACCATGATAGCCATCCGGTTACAATAGACATAAAATTAAACAGCCA
>JANZXR010000172.1:38191314-38202819 GCA_027575705.1 Erythroxylum echinodendron | reverse complement strand
AACGCAATATGAATATGCAAATGGGAACACACCCGCAGCAAGCACACTAACTCGCGCAAGAAAGAAAAGCATTGATATAAACTCACACATTAATGCTTTGATCAAAATTAATGAATTCAAACAATAATAAACTTAAAAATATAATTTGTTATTGTTTATTATTTATTATTGTTTGAATTCATTAATTTTGATCAAATCATTAATGCGTGAGTTTATATCATGTCTACAGCTTCCAATAAGTTGTTAGCTATGAGTAATGTTTTGATCACGTTCAATGGGCTAAATTATGTTGATTGGTTTGAGCAAATCTAATTTTATTTGGGTATTATGGATAAGGACTTGGCATTAGTTGCAGAGAAGTCTGTAACCATTACTGAGACTAGTACATAAGCCCAAAAGACATATTTTGAGGCTTAGGAAAAGTCTAATAGGCTAAGTCTAAATTTGATGCGATTAAAAATGGCTGAACATGTTAAACCATTAATGCCTCATACAGAAAACACAAGTGAATTCATAATGAAAATCAAGGAGCACTCACAATCAGAAATAACTGACAAGTCTATTGTAGGAAACTTGGTAAGTGAATTAACGACCAGGAAGCTTGATTGGTCTCAACCTATCTATGGTCATGTAACATATATGTTAAATTTGGATACAAAGTTAAAACCAATGGTCACAGATGTGAGTGAATCCTTCATAGTTCAGTTCATCATCAACTCACTTCCTCTTTAATTTGGTAAGTTCCAAGTGAATTATAACACTATTAAGGAAAATTAGATTTTTCAAAAAATCAAGGCCATGTTGGTACAGGAGGAAGGGAAATTAAAGAAAATAAAGGAGCACCTTACTCATCTTACAATACATAATGAAGCTAGTAGCAGGAAGGGAAAGCTAAGAAAGAAGGATAACAAGAAGGACAAAGCCCCAATGAAGGTTAATGAGGGCCAAATCCATAAAGAGTGGTGTTGTTTCTTTAGAAAGAAAGCTAGTCACCTCAAGAAAGATTACCCTAAAAGAAAGAATTGGTTCGAAAAGAAAATTAAGTACTATGTTTCACTATGTTTTGAATCAAACCTTATTGAGGTACCCAATAATACTTAGTGGTTAGATTCAGGTGCAAGTACTTATGTGTCACATGTTATGCATAGATTCTTTTCAATCCAAACCATGAATGGAATTGAAGAGTTCCTATATATAGGTAACAGAATGAAGGCACGAATAGAAGGAATTGGAGTGTACATATTGATCTTAGACATTAGTTATATTGTAGATCTTGAAAATTATCTTTATGTTCCTATATGTGCTATAAATTTAGTTTTTGTTAGTAAGCTGGATAAGATAGGTTTTAATTTTTTAAAAAAGGAAAAATGGTATAAATAAAGAATTATGTTACAAAGCAATAGGATGATCATAGGTATACCTAATAATGACATACGACAAGCAACATGCGTAGGTTAACTAATAACTAGGTATTAAAAAAGACATGTATATGATGGTTAGAGAATAAAAGAAAAGATGCAGGATGGATCTAAGTCATTAAGAATGATTAGTCCCTTGGCCCTTCTAATGACTTCAATAATTAGTGTGTCTAAAGCTTTGTTCTTAGCCTCAAATCTATACAGGTTTCTTTCCTTTCAAATGGAATGTACCGTGTATCCAAGAGCTAGTATGAAGATGATACGTTTAGATGTAGGAATGGATGACTGAGTTATCAGCCATTGAACAATGGAAGTGAGCTCGTTAATATATTCCAACAGCAGAGAGATTTAACATGTTCACATATTGTGTAGGTTATTGGGCATAAAAAGAATAGGTGGTCGTAAATTTCATCTTGCACTAAACAAAATGGGTAGGACTTGTTGATTGCAAGGTAGATGAGTTTATCAGCTATGCTGAGTTTGTTCTTAATAAAGAGCCAAAGAGGGAAAGACACCTTAGGGGAAGAGCTTTATGCCAAATGATTGAGTGCCAAGCCACCATCGTGTTCTTCTATCTCGGCAGGTTAATAGTAGTCTTGTTCGATAGCTGATGGAGTGGTCGATCCTTTAAAAAAAATAAAATTGTAGGGGTTGGGAGGATAAGGGGGTTGAAGGTGGTAGTTGCAATGTTGGAAACAATGCTTTTTCTTTTTCTTTACAAAAATGAAAGTTCTATTATGTTTATGGTACATTAATGAATGGTTTATATCATTTTAAACTTGATGTTAATTATTCTGAATCCTTATTTCATGTTGAACACAATATTAGTAATAAACATATTGTAAATAATAAATACTCTGCTTACTTGTGGCATCAAAGATTAGGTCATATATCTACAGAAAGGGTGATAAGGTTAGTGAGAAGTGAAATTTACCTTAACTAGATTTTACTAATTGGGATGTGTATGTGGATTGCGTTCAAGGTAAGCAAACCAAACACATATCTAAGAATTCATCTACAAGAAGTACTGAGTTACTTGAATTAATACACACTAATATATGTGGTCCTTTTCATGTTCCATCTTGGGGCAGTGAAAAGTATTTTATCACCTTTATTGATGAATATTCACGTTATTGTTATCTCTATTTACTGTATGAAAATTCTTAATCACTTGACATTCTTGAGGTGTTCATTAATAAGGTGAAAAGGTAGTAAGATAGAAAAGTGAAAGTAGTAAGATCTAATAGAGAGGGTGAATATTATGGTAAACTGATGAGAATAGATAGTTCTATGTCTACTTGCAAAACTTCTTCAAAGTTGGGGCATTTATGCACATTATACAAAGCCCGCTACACCAGAACAAAATGGTGTAACTGAAGGGCAGAATTGTACTCTTATGGATATGGTTAGGAATATTTTAAGTTACACTAATGTAACTTTATCTTTATGGATGTATGCCTTAAAGACAGCTGCATATTTAATTATCCTAGTAAAGCAATTCCTGTTACACCTTACGAATTGTGGACAGATAGGAAACCTAGTTTAAGGCACCTATATGTTTGGGGTTCTCTAGCAGAAATAGGAATTTATAATCCTCATGAAAGAAAGTTTGATGCAAGAACCATTTGTGATTACATCATTGGTTATTCATAAAATTCCAAAAAGTACATATTTTATTATCCTAACTATGGTACAAGAATAGTTGAGTCTGGTAATACTAGGTTCATTAAAATTGGACAAATCAGTGGGAGTGGGGAACCACGAAAGGTGGATATTCAAAAGAATCAGGTGGAAAATTCTTCACCTAATTTCTCTTCTCAAGTTATTGTTCCCCTTGTTGAATCACAGCCAAGCAATATACCACAGCAGCAAGTTAATATTCCAGATGTACAAGAAGAGAATGTCAATAATGAACCAGTAAATAATCTGTAAGTCACAAATGATCAAGTGACACCACAAGAAACAATATTGTGAAGGTTTATAAGAGAGAAAAAACCAGCTATATTAGATAACTATGCGGTGTATTCACTTAATCATGAGTGTGAATTGAGCATTGATAAGGATCTAGTCTCAGTTAAAGAAGCCTTGAAATGTAACAATTATGAAAAATGGCTCAATGCGATGAAACAAAAGTTAAAATCTATGGATGATAATGAAGTCTAGGAACTAGTTGAGTTACTTGAAGGCTCAAATCAAGTGGCCTACAATAAGACCAAAAGAGACTCGAAAGGTAATATGAAAAGGTATAAAGCCAAAATTGTAGCTAAAGGTTATACTCAAAAGGATGGCATTGATTATAAAGAGACTTCTCCAGTTTCAAAGAAGGACTCTTTAAGAATTGTTATGGCATTGATAGCTCATTATGATTAGAGCTTCACCAAATGGATGTAAAGACCACTTTTCTTAATGGTGACTTAAAAGAAGAAGTTTATATAGACCAACCGGAAGGTTTTGTGAATGTAGAAAAGGAAAATATGATGTGTAAATTAAATAAATCAATAGATGGTTTGAAACAAGCTCCTCAATAAGGATCTCTTAAGTTCAATGATTTCATTACTTCATATGGTTTTGTAGAGAATACTATTAATAGGTGTATTATATGAAGGTTAATGGGAGCAAGTTCAATATTTTAGTACTATATGTTGACGATATTCTTTTGGTTATTAGTGATTTAGGCTTGCTACACGATGTAAAGAAATTTTTTTCTAATAACTTTGAAGTGGAAGATATAAGTGAGGCATCTTATGTAATTGGAATAGAAATATTCTGTAACAGGGTATAAGGATTGTTAGGATTACCTCAGAAAGGATATATCAGTAAAGTATTAGAGAGATATAAGACAAAAAATGCTCAGCAGGGGTAGTTCCAATTCAGAAAGGGGATAAATTTAATGAAACGCAATGTCCCAAGAGTGATTTAGAATGAAAGGAAATGGAATCTATTCCCTACGCATTTATAGTTAGAAGTTTGATGTACAATTAGACTTATACTTGTCCAGATATCAGTTTTGCTATTGGAATATTATGTCAATATTAATGTAATCCTAGATCAGACCACTGGAAAGCTACAAATAAAGTTCTTAGATATTTACAAGGCACCAAGGACTACATACTCACTTACAAGAAATTAGATCACTTAGAAGTAATTGGTTATTTAGATTTAGACTATGCTGGTTGTGTAGACTTAAAGAAATCAGTTAATATTAAAGTAATCCTAGATCGGACCACTGGAAAGCTACAAAGAAATTTCTTAGATATTTACAAGACACCAAGGATTACATGCTTACATACAGGAAATCAAATCACTTAGAAGTTATTGGTTCTTCAGATTTAGACTATGTTGGTTGTGTAACTCAAGGAAATATACTTTCAGCTATCTACTCCAACTAGCAGGAGGGGCAATTTTTTTGAAGAATGGAAAACAATTTGTCATTACTTCTTTTATTATGGAGGTGAATTTGTGGCATACTTTACGACCGCTATTCAAGCATTGTGGTTGCAGATCTTTATCTTAGTGCTACGTATTATCGACAATATAGCTAGACTGCTAATAATTTATTATAATAATTCCATAGTTGTCTTCTTGTCCAAAAATGATAAGTATTCTAAGGTGCTAATCACATGGAATTTGAAATACTTGTCCGTCAAATAAGAAGTGAAAAAACATAAAAGTGTAAATTAAGCATACTAGAATTGATTTAATGGTAGCGGATCCGTTAACTAAAGGATTATCACCTAAAACATTTACTAGCCATGTTGAAAGGATGGGCATTATTGATCAATCCTTGTTAGCATGAGAATATGTTATGTATATAGATATGTTTGGTTATTCGCTATTATTGTTTTGAAACTTACGAATTCAATTAAAGTTAATTTTTTCTTATTTGTTGGTTGTCATATTATATTGTGTATATGAATTATTTTTTGGTGATGAAAAATTATGTTTTAAGAAAACATTAAAGTTGAGAATTATAGTATTTATAGATTACAATTATTTTGAGTTAAGTTTATTGTATGATATATGGAAGGAATCATGTCGTTATATGACTTATGATCGCTATGATCTTATATTTCCATTCATTGAAGTTTGATGACTTGATAGATTCAATATATGGTACACACGTATATTGTCAGATCATCAAGTTGTAAAATGGGTTAAGTGGGAGATTATTAGATTAATTTAATAATCATAAAGGTATGACGCATATTACTTGGGTTGATTCTAATATAAGGTGGGTCCAAAATAATGGTTATTGGGTTTGTAGAGAATATTAGAGTCATTAGGTTTTATTATAATTAATAAGAACCCTTCCCTCTCCCTTCATTGAAGTGAGCAGTTACCAAAAAGAAAATATACATTCTTACACTATTAAAAAAGAATGAAGAAATACAAGAGAGAGTGGATAAACTTCTTTACATAGAGAAGGTGTCTGCCATTAAAAAGGATTAAAGATCTATCATTATAGACACATATTAAGCATGGATCAAAGTTAGCACTTCTTTCTTTCTCTTATATTATGAATCCTACTTAAATAGGTTGAATAAATTATGTTATAGTCAATCTTGGGAGAATTCTAGACTTGAAATATTGATTAGAACATTATAGTTTCAATTTACGGAAGCATCAATTCCAAAAATAATAAGGCGTGATCTAATTGAACAGATGATCTTATATTGTTTAGCTAATCATCAACTACAACAAGATAATTACCACCTCTTCAGTGAGTTTTCACACATCAAACACAAGTACATCCATAATTCACTTTGATTCATCATTAACAAACACTAATGCAAATATAAACAAAAATAGAAACAAACACTAATGCAAATATAAACAAAAATAGCTCAAGTACTGGGAGTATAAAAGTCATCTTTTTCAATACAAAAATTTTCAAAATTAAACCAACCATCACACAGTATTATAGACGCTAGCACTAAAGTAGGAGGATTCGCGTATAAGCAGTAGTCAAGCACACATCCACCGTATATGAAGTCTCCTTACAGTGAATTAGCACTAGGATTATACAATCTCACAGTCTATATCTAAAAAAAGAAAAAAATAACAATATAGTAAAAGGCAAAGCTCAAAATTTTAGGTGTGGCTAGGGAGTTTCGTAGCCTACCTGGTCCTAGGAAGGAACGAGGAGGTGATCACTGAAGTTGGAGAAACTAAGGTTAGAAATCCTGTTACCCAATAGATTGGTAAGCTCGAAGCATGAAATTAGTGGTAGTGGGAGTGTGACGGTAGTCATATAATTGGGACGGAAGGAGATTTGAAAAATGATGTGAAAATGGATTCTTAGTTGTTAAGGGTCTGTTTGCTTATGTTTTTTTTTTTCTAATTTTTTGTTGTGGTTTTCATGAAAAAGAAACAAGTTATTAAATTTTATTTGGTTAAGTATTGTTGCCATCTCTTGTTTCTAAAAATTAAAAAAAAAACTACAACATCTTTATAGAAATGTAAAAAAGACATTTTAATCTGTTTTTAAAACATGTTTCTTTTTCTCATAAAAACAATAACACATACTTTTTTCACTGTCTTGTGTTCTTTTTCAACCTCGCTTTGCCTTCATTACCTTGTGCTTGCTCCTTGACAAAAAAAATCAGTAAGGCAAAAGAGTTTCTTGTTAGCAGTCGATTGATAGTGGTGATGTTGGACGGTAGCAATCATATTTCTTTAGTCTCTTGCCAAAAAAATAAAAGGAAAGCCAAAACCATGTAACAGAGAGATGACGTGGTCACAGCCAAGCCACCATTCATTTTTTTTGATACAAGGGAGCAATCAAAGAATACTAAGTGCAAACCGGGACGATCTTAGGCCGAGCAACACTCATAAGATCCTCCTGAAGAAAATGGTGGAGTTGTCCAGAGGGATTACCAAGGTGAGTAACATCGAAAATGCCTCCGTAAGCTCAAGAAGCCTAATAGTCAGCGCACATATTTGCTTCACGATAAGTATGCATAACACAACACTGCCAAGGTCAGCTAGGCAGTTCCTTGCAAGCACGAATAAGTTGATAGAATTGATCTATAGGCCAAAGGTCATCATTCACTTTATTAACAGCTAAAAAAGAGTCTGATTCAAAAAACACATTTTGGAAGCCTCGATCCCAAGCCAAAAGCAGTCTATAATAAATTCCGAACAATTCAGCTCTTGTAATGATCCCCAACTGATTCTCCTTACAAACCTGAACAACCATCTTCCTTCAGTGTTCCTTGCAAGGCCTCCAATCGCTGTGTCTCTCAGATTTGTGAGTGCTGATACATCCACATTAATTTTGATGCAACCAGTGGGTGGTGGACTCCAAGCAATTAATATATCCTGCCTCATCACCACGGCCTTTTGCATCGTGCTATATCTGCGAAAATTGTGCACACTTAAAGGGCAGACAAAGTTTGGCTCAAATTTATTTAATTATATAAATATACATATATTTTATTTCTGACCATAATGAGAATTAATTAATTTTAAATCATAATATACAATTAATACACAAATTTATTTAATTGTATAAATATACATATATTTTATTTCTGACCATAATGATAATTAATTAATTTAAAAACATAATATATTATATTAAAAATAAATAACATAAGAGTATAATTAAAGAGATAGAAACAAGATGATAAAATCAAATATGTTTTTGTTTTTAGTTTTTTATTATAAACCTTAACCAAATAAGTTTTTGTTTTCAGTTTTTTTATTAGAGATATTAAGCAAACAAGTTTTTTAATACAAAATCAAAAAACAGAAAAATAAAACTAAAATCCATAAAAAACAAAAGTGGTATCAACTAGCCCCTAAAAGATTCAAAGTTGGCAGTATAAAACAAGCTTGAATGGTTGAACTGTGTTAGGTCCATCTTGCAACCATGCAACGAGGCCTTCACTTCCAGAACATAGGCCTTTATTCTAATAGCATGAACTTTTTATTATTATTATTTTTAATAGACTTAAGAAATGTAATTTAGTCATTCTTCTAATAACAACTAAATAAATTAAACTTTATATATAAATACACACACATACAAAATTTTAGGCCTCAGATGTTATTTTCATTCTTTCCCACTTATATTGTTACTTAAACCCTAGGGTAATTCGAGAAAATTTATTTTTAATTTCAACTCTTTTGTAAGCTGATTGTCGGTTGTTGCAATCTGTAGTGACATCGTTGATTTGCATTTACAATGGTAGTTTGCAAATGTCGGAAGGTGCATTACATGATTACTTGTTTTTACTAGGCATATTCATACTTATATATCTAATTAGTTCAGGCTGACTTTTTTTTTTGGTATATTGAGCATGTTTGGAATGGACCGTTGATGATTTAGTTAAACGAATATTAAAATCTGATTGATTTGGCCTTTGTGGATATAATTTGTAGGGATTATACTTGCTTACAGTTAATAGAAGCAAAGGTTGTTTAAAGGGTATTAGTATTTTCCATGACAATCTTTTAATGTCATATTATTCATCATCGATCGCTATTTCTTATTTTTCTCTATTAACATGCTTTTTATCATAAAAGGGCTTTCTAACTTTTTCATAAGCTTCGAGTTCGGAAATTAAGTTGGAAAAATCTTTGGTTTACTTTAGTTCCAATTTTACATCTTCGATTAGAAGCTCTATTTTGGACACTTTGTGTTTTTTTCCCCTAATAGCACCTAAGAGGGGGAGTGAATTGGGTGTTTACAAAATTAAATAATCTTTTAACCAAAATACTTAATTAATAACATTCAATGTAAAGGAGGACAAGGAAATTGTTTGATATAAATTAATTAAATTCTGCTTTCAAGGTGAAGAATAATCTTTGTACAATCTTTCCTGGTAAGGAAAAACCATTCTTACAATCTTCCTCTCAGATAAAGAGGAATCTTAGTCCTAATTGGATCACCCCCAGGTACATTATTCAATACCACAACAAAGGATTACAACTCAAAATTATTTCACTTATTCACTTGGTAAATCTAAAAGGATCGCTCACATAAATATGAATAATGATGCTTAAATGATTGAAAAACACTTATAAATATGTGTAAAATACACATAAATGCTTCTTGATGTAAAAACTAATGATAAAACATCTATTTATAATGCATGGGATCCTTCTTAGCAGTTGGAGCCAAAAATTAGCTATTATAATAACTATATGCTAGTATGCATAAAAAATCAAGATTTACTAGCCATTAGAACACTAATAAGCCAATAACCATATTGGTTACCCAATGTCATAGCAAACTCATGATACATTAAATTTAACAACTTTAACTTACATTAGTTGCCCAATAAATTAACCAACGTCAGAATAAGCTCACTGGTACATCAAATTTAACAATTTTAACTTTATTAATCGATCATTAACCTATATAGATTAACCATTCACTTCAAAAATACAATTTTACTAACTCCAAATGCTCAAAACCAATTTGTTTAATTCAATTATGATTTAACCACTTCCCAAAATTTTCCCCAAAGATTGTTTGAACGATAATAAAAATTTTTTACTAAAATCAAAAACTTCAATGCGTCTTGATAAATGCAAAGTTCCATGCAATAAATTGAAATAAAATGCTTATGCATAGTAAGCCTTTTAGAGTATTAAATTAACAAATTATGATTACAGTTAATATTAAAAACTAAAGTGTGACCTTGATAAGCCTTGATCTTCTTTTATTCTTTTTTTGATCTTTATTTCGATGGTTGTAAACATCAACTTATCTTTATCAACTTCATAAGTTATCTTCTTAAGCTTATGATTTCAATTTTTTCTTAATTACTTTCATCAAAATAATAAATTCCCAAGTAGCAATTATGTTTTATTATGATCCAAACACTAATTAGAACCTCTTTCGGTTAAATAATCTCCCCCTTTTTATGATAAAAAACACTCGTGACATTAGAGAATAATAATAAGAATAAGCACACAAATAAATATCAAGATAGTGATTAGCTCCCACTTAATTCATGCATAAAACATAATTCAATATGAAGAGTATAGTTCAATATCAAGAACAAAAGAGATATTCAAAATTAAAGAAATATCCATATATGTAGATAACATAAGTTTGCTCAAACATAGTATATAAAGGGCAAGAAATACAAAAACAACAAAATAATATTCCCTTTGAATTTGATCACTCCCCTTGATTTGATCACTCCTTTTAAATATAATATCATCAATCTTTCTTCCCTTTTTTGGAATCATCAAAAATAAATCATTATCTAAAAATGAAAAATGTAAAGAGTCATACTTCAAACTAACTTGGCAAAAATAATCAAAATGTATTTGATTAAGAATGATAAACTTTCTCACCACAGAGTTCCATTGAAAATTTTAAAGAGTCAAATTAATGCTCAATTTTGGAATACATATCCCTAATTATATTTAATTTTGAAATGTCCCTAATTTCAGTATTAATTTCAATTAAAGCAACAAAGGCAAGTTTTAACAAAATTAGATGTTGGAATTGAAACAAATATAAGTATAATTTTGTTATCCAACAATTAAAAAAGTTTATAATTTTGAAAGCCCAAAAAATTCAAAAATAATGATAACCCTGGTAGAGTATTCTTCAATCTGTTGGCAAGGATTTTGGAGATAATATTATACACCACATTGCAGCAAGCAATTGGCATGTACTCATTCAATCTATTAGGATTAGGGACTTTAGGCATAGTCTTATTCATTTCAGTGAGTAACCTGCTACTACTGAAGAACTCTTGAACTGCTCTTACCACAGATGTTTGTAAGAGATGCCACTTTTCTTGAAAAAAAATGGCGTTAAAGTCGTCAGGACCTGGACACTTGTCTGGATGAAATGAAAATAGAATTTATTGATCTCCTCACTTGTGAGCTCTTTGAGTAATGCAGAATGTTGAGTTTGATTTATGGAACCAGACATTCTATTAAGAAGACTATTGGGAAGGCATGATTGTTGGTTTATGCCCTACAGACAATCGCTTTGGTTGTATTTTAGTGACAAATTATTTAAAGGCATTATTTATCTCGTACATGTTTAGATGTATATGATAAAGTCCATGGAATAATTATACATTGCAAATGAAATTATAATGAGATTATAATT
>JANZXR010000172.1:38178231-38191214 GCA_027575705.1 Erythroxylum echinodendron | reverse complement strand
AAGTGGAAATGTTTGTATTTCAAATGGGCCCAAATGGCTATTAAAAATTCTGTTAATTGTATTGCTATATTTGAAAAGGTTTGCGAATAGAGTGGGCCCGATTTAGTTACCAATTTTTGCATTTTATGTCGTGGTTTAAAAAAAATTGTACTGAACTTTGAGTGATCGAGTGCTATAACATGCCACCCTCGCGGGACACGAACTCAGATATCACCATCGATGTCAGGTTCGGGTCTTACATGAGTGGGGTGTTACATATAGAAACAATTATAATTTGGTAAATGTTGCTTATATATCGAAGTGGGTTAAGGTAATGGCGACACCAACAAATGATAGTAAAGTGGTGAAGAGGTTTTTGAAAAAGATTATCAACAAATTTGGTATGCCACGGATGATTATTAGTGATGGGGGTACCCACTTTTGCAACAATCTAGTTGAAGCATTATTAAAAAGATATGGATTACAGCACAAGATAACTACACCTTACCACCCCCAGACTAAAGGTCAAGTAGATGTTGTGAATAGAGAACTAAAGAAAATCTTACAAAAGACTGTCAACAGTGCTAGGAAGGATTGGGAAATTAAATTAGATGATGCAGTATGGCTTACAGGACAGCTTTTAAGACTAACATTGGGACAACACCTTAGAGATTGATTTATGGGAAAGCTTGTCATTTACCTATGGAACTTGAACATAATGCCTACTGGGCTATCAAGGCCATAAATTGGGATCAGAAGGTAGCTGGAGAAAAGAGGAAATTGTGGTTAAATGATTTGGATGAATTAAGAATGTAAGCTTATGATCATGCTAGGTTTTATAAGGAAAAGGTAAAGAGGTGGCATGATGCACAAATCAAGAAAAATGAGTTCCACGTAGGTGATATGGTTTTCCTCGTCAACTCTAAACTCTGTTTGTTTCCTGGAAAGTTAAAATCTAGATGGAGCGTACCTTTCACAGTGATTAATACATTTCCATCTAGAGTTGTGGAGTTGTAAAATGAGCATAAAGAAACTTTCAGGGTGAATGGCCACCTTACAAGCCCTACTATGGAGGATAAGTGCCCACTGAGAGAGAAAGAATATTTCTTAGACCCCGCTAATGACTAAAGAGTGATCAAAGTCTTGCTAGTGACTTTAAAAACTAGCATAGGTTGTTTTTGTTTATGTGTGTTAGATGTTTGTGTTTGTATTTTATTTATGTTAGTTTTTGTTTTCTTTGATACAGGAAAAGAAGAAGTAAAGTGTGAGCTGTGAGGAATACGCAAGCCACCACTACCACGATCCTCGATAATAATAGCAACAAGCTTTCTCAAGTCTTTTTATTTATTCATTTATGATTTTTTTTGTATATATTGTGTGTGGTTGTTATTTGATGCGTATCACTTTCACATATTAAACCCAATGTATTGTTCAAGTGTGGGGGAGTGGTATGTATTTTTTGCATGATTTTTAATATTTTTGTGTTAATGTGCCAAATTTTTTCAATTTTATGTGAAATTGTGTGACTATGTGGATGTTTAGTTCTTGTAATTGTATGTGAATTAGCTCAATTTTGAACAATGTTGTTAAACTGGTGATAAGTTTTAACTTAGGAGGTTAGATTATAAGTAGCTTTAACATAAACATGTGTGTAGATTAGGATAGGGCACTTGGTTTTACACTTAATGTTGCTAATTCACATATAGTTACCGTTAGAAGCCATTAAATCGGTAGACAATCTCATTTTCCCTTTCACGAAAATAAAAAGCTAAAAGAAATGAAAAAAAGAAAAGAAAAGAGTGTGTATTAATAACTATTCCGCTGACCCAAAAAGGGTTAAGAGTAGAGCTAGTAGCCGATTGTGAGCTCTGATCTAGTTGAGTAACCAGGGGCTTTCATCACAAATGTTTGTCTTCTCATCAAAAAGCTAGAATGATTCTCTAACTAAGCAAACTTAATATATAAAAAAACGTGGCCTAGTTGAGTAATAGGGTGCATTCATCACTAACGTTTGTCATCGCGCCAAAAGACTAAGTTAATGTTAGAAAAATGAGAAAAAGTGTGTGTGTAATAAAAACCATACTTATTTGATAAATTAGCTAAAATTTTTCATGAAAGCATAACTTGGATAGTTAACCATTTAAATATAATTGTAAATGTATGTCTCTAAGTGACATAGGTTTAAAATTGAGTTATTTATATCTTGATCGATGTACTTAGGCATAATGGAATAAGTCAATAATTAAACTTGTGATATAACTATTGCTTACAATTAAATTGATTCCATAGTGTTTCAAGTCAGTAGCCATCAATTTTGACACTGTATGCGTGTATGTTTTTGTGTATTTGTGATCTTAGATGATTTTGCTTGAGGGTAAGCAAATGCTTAGTGTGGGGGAGTTGACAGGTGGCATTTGTACATACTTTTCTTAGGATTATTTATTAGTTAATTATGATAAATTGGTTTTTGATAACTTGTTTGGCTTATGTTTTTTCTTAGTTTCATATAATTGCATGATTATGTATGAATGTATGTGAATATGCATGAATGTGTGTGAATTAGGTCTTTAAGTTTAGGTTTTGCATGAATTTTGCATGGCATTGTTGTGCGTATTTTTCTCACATTATGATGGTATTAATTGCATATGTTTTGGGAATTATTAAGTGACTAATTGTTTTGTTAATCAATATATTTGAAGGTGGTTTTGAGGGATGGAAGGATAGAAGAATCAAAGAGAAAGCAAGTCATGTGACCAAAGGAAAGCTGGATTTTTCATAGGCCGACCCATCACCAATGTTAAGATTTTGCAAGATACAATTCTTATTGTTTGTGATCAAAATGAAATAGTAGAAATTCAGTTTCAAATTGGTGAAAAATGGCCCGATTTGGATAAGAAATCAATAAGATATCATGGATTGAAGTCAAGATAGAAAATAGAGTTTTCTACAAAATTCCAGATGGCAACTTCCTCCTCCCTACATCGTTTTAAGCATTAAATGGGGTATAAAAACTCAATTTTAAACCTTAGAAAGGAGGAGGTAGTGTAAGATATCCAAGGGAGAGAGAAGAACGAAAATTTGAGAGAAAAATTAAGGGAATTCAATGTGGAATCAAAGAATTTCGAGGAGACACAAAGTTGCCGCCATAGAATTCCATCTTTGCTCTTCAACATATAAGCATTACTTCTTCTCTTTTCTTGCTTCTTTGTTGTATTTTGTTGATTGAGAAGGATTTATGGATATGTTATGAATATGTTGGATAAGATTTTGATGGATTTTAAAGTAGTTATTAGGGTGGTTGTTATTGCCTAAACTAGGGTGGTTGTTATTGCCTAAACTATGTAGTATCTCACTTTATTCAATGTTATGGATGTGTTTGATGTTGTTTGATGTTTATGGTATATGGCTGTCCATAATTAGCTCACATAGAGATGTGGAGTTAAAAAATATGTTAGTAAGTGCCATGAGAGTGGGTTTACACCAAGAATACTCCATATATCAAGTTACTTTGCCATTTGGAGAGAGATCTTAAATGGAAAAGTGGTTGTCCAAAAATTTGTTCATATCCTTTCAATGGTTAAGTGAAAAATGGGAAGTGAGAGCTTACATAATTCATTTAGTCCATTAAATAGGGCTTATTTGGTTCAAATAATGAGAGTGAAAGAACTAATACATTAGGAAATTTTGGATTAAACATATAAGTGAGAGAACACATAGTTAGGTAATGACAAGCCTAAGTTGTTAAATTGATACTTTGATTCACCAAATTTTTGTTCTTACTTTTGTGACAACCCTAAAGTATGTATGTATGACTCTTAATTATTATATTTTGGATCTTTAAAATCAAATTATTTGATTTTCCTGAACAAAACTAAATTTGGATTATTTCGGTGACTAACCAATCCCTATAGGACAATACCTATCTATACTGCAATTGTTTGATCTGTATACTTATAAGATTTTAATTTAAAATTTGGAAAATCACCTATCAAGCTTTCTTATAAAAATTTGCTGGCTTGATATCTATAGCACTGGAAAGCTTAATGAGCATCTCCTTTTGTTGTTGCGATAGAGAATTTGGAATGACTCCTTTCAGAACTTTCACAAAGGATTACTTGATGTTAAAATTCCTTAAGGTATTCTTAATAATTCAATAAGAATAACTCTTTAGGCTCCTCTTAGTGATATCTATCTTTCCCTAACTAGTCTTTTAAGAACAAATCTTATTTATGTTATTTATACTTAATATGAAAGAACTCAGTGTTCCTATTCCTATATTTTAACTAACTAATTCTAGCCCTTTGTTTCATCAATGAATGATGGATCTTAAAGGCTTCAATATAATTGACTCTTGCTATATTCTCTTGAATTTTTAGGGCATCATCTATAGTCCTATGATATAACTTAGATTGTATAATAATTTATTTCTCTCTAGCCTTTTACATACAAGCTTCAACGTATTTCATCTTTTCCAAATGTGGCATCTTTAGTCCAGATTTGACTGCTTAGAGTTTCTTTTAGTATTTGTAAGATTCAAATCCTTTAACCTCTACACTAATACCCTTTATTAATTCCTCAGTGAATCCCTCAATCTTAATAAGAAAATTATTATATCCAAAAGGGGAATTAGGCTTAGCTTTCAGTAAACCTATATGCACCTTAGTAGGAGAGTGATTTAAAAAAATTCCATTTCTTTGGCGTTTGTCTTATTTCCTGTTCTTCGATTAAAAAACGATGCTTCCTTGGCTGTGTGGAACATGGATTAGCATTATGTCATTCCTACAAGGGATCCTCCTTAGTAGAAGAGTGATTTAAGTAGAGAGAAGTATGAAAATGGGCCAAGCTATATAGAAATTAATAAGCCATTAAATATTAACTATAACTTCATCCAATTTCTTTCTAATGAGATAACTACCTTCTTATTTATTATACTAAGCAAGGAATGCTCCACTATATCTCATATCAATTAGAGTAGTTGCAATAAAATAATTTCTTAACCTTCTATTGGCTGTCTTTATATTTGTAAGAGAAAGAATGATAAAATATTGACTAAATAATGATCAAATCTCTTAAAAGAAGGTATTTCATGACAGTTTGGAACATGGTCATATCCTAAGTTGCATATATTTTCTTATATTTCAAGAGAGGGAAATGAGCTCTAGCATAATAGTGCCCTAGGTTATAGATCTTTTGTATCATTTTAAAGAGAGAGACAGGTTCTAATGCACCTATACACTAGACCGTTGATCTTTTTGTAAGTTTTATAGGTGTAAACATGAGTTCAAGCATAAGTGTGTCTTAGGCTATGTTGCTTTTTGCAAGTTATCTCTACTATAATGTTTCCCTATAAGTTATGTTTTAGGTTGTACCTTTATCTATATATGGTACATAAGAAACACAGAGTAGCATATGACCATGTGGTAGGTTGTTTTCAGCCAAAGATTATGTTTTCTTTATGTTTTTCACTTGAAATCTTCTTTAATTCTTAATGAAGCTCATCCCAAGGCAACATAACATAAATTAAGTAAATCAAGGTAATTTAGAAAAAATTGAGAAAAATACTACCAAAATATATGCATATTCTACATATATAGCCAATCATCACTACAACCCCACTTATTTAAGCCTTAATCTCCTAAATTTTTTGATAAATAAGAATCAGCAGACATTTAAATTTTATATGAACATGTTCTATGCGTCTTAATTAATAATGTTACCTCCTTCCTAACCTTATTATTCTTCTCTCTCTAACATATATGCAAATGCACGAATAAGTATGTTGTCACTAATGCAAAATAGAGTAGACACAATATTTAGATATCTAGCGAATGACTGTTATCATCACCGATTTATTGGAAAATGAATTAATTATAGAATCATATATTATTCTATAATTCAAGAGTTGTTCCCTAACATGCATATCATTCCTTCTTATAAGTAGCTCTTCTTATACTATGTAACATATACAAAATATCAATAAAAGACATGTTTTTGGACATTATGTCTATGAATGTAGATATTTATATTTGAACTATGTAAATCTTATGTTTATTTTTTCCTTTACATTCTTATCTTTGTTTTCACATTTTATCATTTGACAAAGATAAGATACTAATTGATATCTGATCCGATATGTGGAGATCATTTTCATTACTCAAAGACCTAAACATATTAATGTTCATTACATCATAATGCCAATCTATTAATAATCCTTAAATCCTAATTTTGCATAACAAAAAAATGCAAAATAAAAATGTTTGATGTATGGATCCATTCAAATAATGAATGATTATGAACGTGCCATATAGTCAAATCTTAACATTTGATGAAGTAGTAGTTCCATTGTAAGATTGATGTGCCATTTAAAAAATATAACTATAAAGACACACATCCATATCTTTTCAATAACATAAAAGTATAGGCAATCAAATTTTGTACCATTTGGATGAACTAGAATCAATACAATATAGATATCTCAATTTGGAAGTTTTATCCTTTTCACTACCTTGAACTAACCTTAACACAAGCTCCAAGTAGTCTTAGGGTGTTATTATCTTATCATCCTATACTAAATCAAGATATAAGTCTTGAAAATATGATATAAAACTTTCATTATCTCAAAATATCAAGTTAAAAAATATGGATGAAAGATTAACAATTGGAAGAAATAAAACAATTCAGTAACTTTGTACCTTAGAAGCTAAACAAAGATTAGGGAAAATTGTCATAGTTCAAACATTGTATTCCTTCCCTAGTAGCTCTTACATAAATATGGCTCGTAACTTGCATAACAAGGAAGAGACAATCATGAGGAAACTCATTTATCCATAATCATATTAGAAGTTTTGTGAGATAACTAGTATTATTGTCTTTGAGACTTTAATGGTTTGATGGTATTTAACACCTTAGGGAGATTTTGAAATTTTTAAAAATTATATAAATTGGTATTAAATATTTAAAAGGTGTAGAATTGATTATTGTGGTAATAAAACTGAAGGAAGAAGAAAAATCTTAGTGAAAAATCATTTAAATTTAGTTTGATATGATAATTGAAGATTGTTTGTTATTTTGAGTACCAATTTTGAAAGGAATATAAGATTTTTTTCTTTAAAGTTTTAATGTTTTGATGGGATATAACACCTTAGGGAGATTGTTAAATGTTTTTTTAATATGGTTGGAGATTGATATTAGATATTTAATATGAGTAGGATTGATTAAATAATTAGACTTGCAGAAAAAAATAATCAAAAACTCATATTGAATCAATTTAATATCATCATTAAAAATTGTTTTGTATTTTAAGTACAAATTTTGATAAAAGTATAAGATTGAGGTGATTTAAGAGTTTATGAAAAATTAAGAAACTTTTTTATAACTTTAAAAAGAAAACTATAATTGATATCAACTAGTTGAATCCCTATCATTGATTTACCATGTGAATTTTTATTTTAAAGGGAGTTAAACATGATGTTAGGTCGGTAGAAACTGTCGATTTTTAATTTCTAAAAGCATGAACTATTGAAATTTATCAATTATTTTAGCTTTTTAGGACACAAGAGATAATAAACACATTGAAACGAATTCTAGTGGAAAACAATGTTTTTAGCATATTAATTTAACTTAAAATTTTAAATAATGTTTAGATAGTTTTTGCTTCAAAGATGGACTTAAGGTATATTTGGTATGGGTAAAAAGTAGTCTGATTCAACCGAGATTTTTAGGATGTGTGTTTATTGATTTAAATGTTATTGATTATTATCTTACACTATTAATAATTGGTCATATGCTTTAACTGATTGAAATTGTGTCGGAATTATAGATAACCCCAAATAAGGTTATGGTGACTTTTAATATTTTATTATATTACTAATTTTAGGAAATTTAAGCATATTTATACAGTGTGCAATTATGTGATTGTTTATATATAGTTAGTATTGTGCATACATAGCATGTTTTAAGGTGTTAAGGATACATTATTAATGAGTTGGGTATTATGTGTGGCCACATTATGTTGATATCTATATGTGAATGGAGATATATATGATTTATTTTATACATGTTAGGATGAGATCAGAGGTCTTTAAAGGGTATATATCTGCTTATCATGATATATAGTGTGAGGGTTAGCGAACGTTGATCTTCGAGGTCAAATTAGAATAAAAATCAATTCATTGTCTAAAGAGAATATCCAGGCCAGATTAGAACATTAATCAATCAATTGTTTAAGAAAAATATTCGTAATTAAATTAGAGAGTTCACTTATTTAAGGTAAATGTTCGGTGCCAATGTTGAACAAGTTAATAGCAATATGAATTTTGTATTGATACTGTTAGATATTATATGGATTTTGATTATAATATGAAGTAATTTTATATGTATGAATTATATTTTATTATTATTCTTTTTACAAGCTTTCAAAGAGTGTCAAGTAGATATGGGTGTAAGTTTATTGATCATATAGTCAATAGAAGAGTAGGGATTTTCTACTTTCTTTTACTATTATTTTTCATGTTTGATATATACTAGTTTATTATAATTATAATTTTAGACAAGAAGCTCAAAACGTATGGAAAACTAAAAAAGTTATTAGCACTGTGGATCTAGTCAATTATAAGATAAAGAATTGCTATATTTTATTTAACTGTTATTTAGATTTGTGAAGTCTAATTATTTTATGAAATTATGTTTATTGTAATGATAGATGCTTAATTCTTTTTAATTATTTATGACATAAAATTTTGAAGTTATTTTTTAAAAAAATTTGAAGTTATTTTTTAAAAAAATTTAAGAGTTGTCAAGTTTATTACTACATTACAGCTAAATAAGGTTTTGGCTACAAAACATTTCGTCACTGAAAGACAAGATATTGTCGTAAAAACTTTTTTGTGAAGGTAAGAAATCGTCAAACCAATGGTCACAAAAACTCGGTAGCAAATAATTATTTACGATGTTTTCACAAATTTGTAGCCCAACTAATTTTGCTACGATCAATAATCCGTTGCAAAAAGGAATTGGTGAGGAGAGACAACATTGTCACAAATGACGTAGTGGCATTTGATTTTGGTGGTTAAAGGTTATTAGCTGTGTTAATGTAGTAGTAGGCAATAATGTTTACCGATGATTTATTTACATGGCAAAATAGATATAGCTACGTTTTTGGAAACGTAGCTTAAGGTTATTAAAGATGTTTTGGGAAACGTAGGTAAAAAGTTTTAGTGACGATTTTGTATTTGTAGCTAAATATTTTTAGTGAAAAATTTTTATTTTTAATTATACTTCCCTATTACCAATTTATCATTTAATTATAATTATTAATAACATTTTAAATTCATGTTATTGTTTTTAACATGGTTTGAATTATAATTAAGTCTTTTTTTTTAATTATTGTTAGTGACATTTTTTGAATAATAATTAAGTAAAATTAAAATGTTCCATAATTAAAAGTTAAATGCCTTTCGTAAAAAATAAAATGTAATTAAATGTTAATTACAAAAATTAAGAAAAAAATTATGCACAAACTAAGACTCCCCATCGTGACTACTACTTATATAGTTTGGCCATCTTTTTGACCTTTGTTAACTCTTTTTCAGTACAGTCTAATTTTTTCTCATTACGTTGTAATTTTTCTTCAGTAACTTTTCTTCATTATATTGTAACTGGGCCTAAAGTGACCGGTACATAAATTGGTCATAACGATGATGAAATAATTGGCTTAGGCCCATACCTAAGACTTTTGATGTACCTTGATCTTGTACCAAGGACGTTGTTGCAAATGTCATCCACATTAGGCTCATTCTCGTCAAACAATGATCTCTACGAAAAATCTTGCATCTTGTCCTACAATTTAAAACACAAAATCATGATGTAATTCAAATATTATTAGTTATTTTTACATAAATTTTATACTTGCATAATTATTCTGTGCTTCTTCAAATGTCCAGCCTTCACCTTCTTTATAGTGTATCAGTTTGTAGAGTGTGATCCTATCACACTCTTGTCCATGTAGTTAAGTCTGAATCTGTAATATAAATTAAAAAAATTGAAACACAGTAAATTATATTGTATATACTAATGTAATAATAACTTCTAAACAAAGAGTTTACAAATTCTTATCATATGACAACAAATGATTTGGAGCTAGTGATGTGAGGAGTTTTCATTTTTTTCCTATGTTAACCTTAGCTTTCTCACACTTTTCCTAAATAAAGAAAAGAAATAGTCATTAAATGCACAAATAAAAACAATGGACGCAAATGTGAAGAGAAAGAAGACAAACCTTAACCTTTGCAGAGGCTTCATAATCACACATTTCAATTTAATTTTCTAGAGTCACTCATTCTGGAACATATCTCCTTGCCTCGTCATCTGAAGGAAAAGACTTATAGTATTTATAAAGTTGATAACGATGATCTTTCTCCATTTGTTTCAACAGTGAACTCACACAGTTTAAAACTTCAAGGTTTTCGATATCGACAATATTAAGCTTCATTTGTGAACAACACATATAAGTTAAATTACTCTTTAAATAAGTAAAAAAAATTGTATATAATAAAATGAATTGAAAAATTACCAAAACTTTGTCTAAAACATTTTATAGCAAGTTGTCTTCCTTCAGCTGTATGGCATGTTGAATATAAGGCAATTCATTCTAGACGACGACTCCTAACTGACTAAACAATTTTACTAATTGGATCTTATTAATAGGATAACATTGCGTGGGGTCAATATGCATAGATAACTTCCTGTTCATTGCAGCATTCATGCATTGCTACTTAAAATCTTTAGTGATACCTCTACCTCTTTTTCTTATGCCAATATTAGAGCCTCACAACAAAAGAGTAATGATAATAAAAAACATATTAAACATGTAAATATATATTTAAGCATAACTCTAATAATAGGTGGTTAAAAATAATAGACATGAAGATCTATTAGCACCTCTAACTAAAGTTTGTTGTTGATTGACTTCATCAGTGGTTGTTGTTTTATAGGGTCAAATTGATTTGATTGTTGTGGGGAAGGAACATCTTCGTTAGTTGCCACCCTTTTTTATTTATTTCTACCAGGTGCCATTATATTGAATATCTATAAATGAAATATCAATATTACTCATAATCTTAAACATCAACATTCCACATGAATATAAGTCAAACATGAACATTTTGCAAAAAAAGAAGTTAAACATCAACATTTCGCAAAAAACAGAAGTCAAACTTGAACATTCTATATAAACATAACTCAAGCACTAAAATTTTGATGAAACATAACTTAAACACACACCAACATCCCGCATGAAAAAACCGAACTATACACCAATATTTTATATAACATAACTGAAACACCAACATTTTGTAATAACATGACTCAATCATGCATCAACATTTTGCATATCATAAAACACTCATCAACATTCCACATAACATAACTCAAACACCAACCAATATTCTGCATAACATAACTTAACATCATGACTCCAAACAAGCATAACTCAAACACACATGGACATTCTACATAACATAAAACATACACCAACATTCTGCATAACATAACTCAAACACCAACATTTTAGATAAGCATAAGTAAAACATTAATAATATGCATTAATATAAGTGAGATATCAACAATACCAATTAACATAACTCAAACATCGTCATAACATTTCAAAGAATATAAATAATTTATTTACCTTCAATCATCACGATCAAAATTTTGAAAATCATCATCATTAATTACATTATAATTGGATTCTTCATCACTAATATATTTAGCCAAAGTAACATCATTATCATTTAATTCATTCGAAGTATAGTCTTCATTTGTTTAAACGATAAGATTGGCTTGGATTTTATCCAGTTAAACTATATTGGGATCAACATCTCTCCTATGAAATGGTAATATATTTGCATCTTTTATTTTAATGACTTCATTATTGAACTTTGATTCAATCTCTTGATATACTTCATCTCCATTATCTATGAATTGACCATTATCCCTTTCACAAAAATTGAAGAAATTTTGGTGTTGAAACTTTTGAACAACCTTCTAATTGCTACCCAATACAGTATCGTTGAGGTAGAAAGCTCGCTTCACTTGACTTACAAGGACAAAAAAGTCATTATCATACTATGTCTTACTAACATTGATGCTAGTAATATTCCCGTTCCCTTTCATTCAGTAAGAGCAAACCATTTTGACTTAAATAGAACAACCTTCTTATCCTTGATGTAGTACAACCCTATTACTTCATATATGACACCGTAGAAGTTAATAAAATTGTTGTCATGACATCCATCAACAACCACCCAACAATTTTAACTTCTAAGTCGACTGTTTCAATCTTGTATGTGAAATCTCACCCCGTTAACAATGCAATCTGTGTATTTTTCCCATAAATATGAGGCCTATATGCCAAACTATATTATGTTGTTGTCACCTCTTGCACGTTACAGTTATGTAACTGCATCATCTTTATGACAAAATGATATTAGAAGTTAATCTGATAAAAAATTGTCATTAGTTTATAATATTTAATCAATATGTAACTTACTCAATTTCTAAACCATAATACAAACTTAAGCTTATGTCTTTATTCAACATTAATAATTCCGTTGTTATGAATGGACTATTTGTGCTCTCTAATTCAAAAAGAAAATGATGGTAAGGAAATGAGATTCAATCAAAAATTCTAAAATGATTGTTTGAATCAAAAGTAATAAACATATTCCATATATATATTGACTTTCTTGCAATTGTTCAAAATATAATAAAGGGTGATTTTGAATTCGTCTTTAGTTAACTCCACATATTTACCCACACTAAAGGCATCTAAAAATAACAAATTTGATATCAATGAAAAGATAACAAAAAGATCTACATTTTTCATGTAGAACACACAATCAAAATTTGCCTAATTCTGGGTCAAAAATTAACTCAAACTGGTCTGTTCATTCAATCACTTGCCAGAAATAAGACATTACTTTCAGACCTTGTAACTCTCAACTCTG
>JANZXR010000172.1:38154076-38178131 GCA_027575705.1 Erythroxylum echinodendron | reverse complement strand
ATTTAATTAGAATTATTTGTAATTCTAATTAAAGTTTAATTGAAATTAGAATTAATTTCAATTAAATTACTAAAACGCCCAAAGCTTATTATAAATAGGCTTGAGCTCTATAGAGCTAGCACTTCATGCTTAACCCTCTCTGTAAAAGTTACAGAGTTCTCTCAACCTATTCTCTGTTAGAGGTCGGACACTTGTGCGGCCACGGTGGTTGAGACGGATCGGTTTCGGAAACGGTTCGAAGGATGCATCAAGATAAAGATCAAGCTTCGGAATAAGGTACGAATTAAATTTTGCTTTATTATTATTCGTGTTAATCATTTTATAGAATTAAATAGATCTTGATTTTCGGGAAATCAAAAGTTACGAAAAAAATTTCGTGATTATTCTGCTGCGGTCGGATCAGATCCGGTCCCGATTTCCCAACAATGATGTGTAAAAGGACACTCCAGTTATTTCTTTGAAGTATCTCCTAGCCATCTCCTTCAATTCATTTAAACCTTGCTTCATTCTACAGCTGACATCCTCCAATGAAAATATTCTATTTCTTTTTCTGTTCATTATGCCCTTAATAACACTAAAAAAGTATTTCTTATTCCTGTCTCTTTGTTGAATCCATTGAATTCTAAATATTTGCTGCAGCTGATTTCTATTTATTTCCATGACCTGCATGTATTTTCCCAATTCAACCTTCTCCTTATCCATAAGAGAGGCGTCTGTAGGATTGACAACCAGCCTTTTCTGAGTTAAAGAAAGGTTCTCTATAGCTTGCATCTTGTTAAGCTTTAAAGGATTAGTACATTAATTAAGCAGTTTAATATGTTCAGCTTTGACAGATTTCAACATTTGAAGACATTGGAATGCCTTAGAAACCTGAACATGTTTTTACAATTGCATCTGTAATAATTGATTCAAGTTGAGAGTTTTTTAGCAAGGAGTTGAAAATTTGCTTGTTTCCTTATTGTTGGTTACTCCATATGAATATAAGCCCTTCAAATTTAAAATCAACAAGTCCAAGTACAGTTGTTAGTGTAGTTAGGTCTTTCGTATCCACATAACTCACTCTACCCCCTAAGGATTCTAACGAGGAAAGCAACAGTTGAAGTCACCAATCATGATCCAAGGGATAAAGATAGAGGTGTCAATTCCTTGCCAATCCCTCTGTAGACTAGCTCACTAAAATTGCCTTTGGACATTATTTACAAATCTAGATATTATTCACAAAATATTTAGAAAGAGATAAATAATTTGTGGTGCAAAAGTAAATATTAAAATATATGGTAAATATAATAAATTGAAATGTGAAGTTATAATTAGTTTGATTAATCTATAAATACTCATCTTTCTTCTTGTTTCATGCTTTAAAAAATAGATTCAAATATTCAAAAGCAAAACTTGTGAGAATTTAAATTTTATAAATTTTAAATTAATATTTTTAATTTATAATTAGACAATGTTTGTATTATAACTCCTTTTTTTACTCATAATAATATTTTATATTTCTTATTTCTTCTAATCTTGATTAACTTGGGATCTTAGTTGATCCGCTTAATTATTTCGATAACATTTTCATATTTCGTACAGCTCAAATAGTATTAATTTGTCTTGGGGATTATCGCAGGCAGTGGGGTCTGTTTCTCGTGAGCTCAAATGTTCACTAATCCTCGTTCTTTGGTTGAAGATTAAAAAAAAATCGAAGCAGAGAGGTAGTGCGTGGGTAATTAATAAGTTCAATCAAGCAATTTGATGTTGAGCTACTCTTGGAATTGTTACGCTTGCATTCTCGTAAAAAAAATGTTCTTGAGTAGTAATTACTAGATTAATTAGTTTTGGTAGGAATATTTTATGGGACTATAATTAGGGAAGGAGCAAACTGGTCTCCAACGGGGCAAGAAAAAATGATTCAACCACAAAATTTGATGAAAAGGTTAAATAAATAAGCATAAGTAAAATATTATACCCCACTAAGTCTAATTCAACCAGAGTATAATCCCATAAATACGAAAACCTCCTGGAATTCATTCTATGTTGACGAAATAACATCCCTATTAGTGGGGGACGATAAGTCCGGACATAAATCATTGGAACACAAGTTCCAAGCCATCATGGCAGAAATCAAACTCATATCGGTTTTAAGAAATTTGATAAAACTTTGGGGTGCAAGAGAAAATCTGATTAATGAGAACAAATCTCGATAGGTCCAATTTTCTAAGTAATCCTGGAAATAACAAGAGTCCCAAGTTACTCCTCTGATTTCCACTTTGAGATAGTCAATGCTTCTAAATTTAATCTACATTGCAGCTGTAATGATGTGTAACTTGGGACACGTTATTGAAGTTCATTGCTTGGATAAGGAAAATACTTGAGTCTTGTCATGCATACATGCGAGCCTGACAAGTGGAATCTTAATGCAACAGAGGAATCCCCAACCAGTATCCAGTCTGTAATGTATTCAGTAACTTGTTCCATCATCTTGACTTCCCGATTTAGATATGTAAACATCTGTGTGAATATAAAGCGACTATTCTCAGGCTAATTGTATAAACCGACCTTCAAAGTGAAATGTAGAACGAAATTGTTACAATATGGATTAATCTTACACCAAGTATTGCGACAATAGAAGTAACATAGGAGAAAATAAAAAACACAAAAATTTACTTGACTTTATCAGTATATTACCTGCATCTTTTGAAGTGTGAATCCATCTTATGCAATCAGGTTTTTCCAAACATATCTCTTTAGCTACATGATGGTCTTTCTTGTTCCATCCTTGGCTATATTGTGTTGATGCTTTCTTTTTTACATTATTCTATCTCCTAAAATAGAAATCTCCGCCTCTTTACCATCTATTTTAGGTTATTCTAAGATTTTCTTATACTTTTTACCAAATATATGAAACTTACAAAAGTTAATCTTCTTATATTTTTCATCTTTTCGCAATATCCCCTTACAAATTTCCATCATTTCTTTTTCATTAAAATGATTCGCCTGTATATACCACACTACAGTACTTTCTTTCTTTCTTAAAGAATAAGATACAACCATTGATTCCGTTATTATTTGTCTCATTAAGACATATATATCATGCTATGGTTAGGGGTGGCAGTTTGGGTTCAGGATTTGGGGATCCCCGCGGGGATTCTCCATTCAGGACGGAGATTGGCAAAAAAATCAATCCGTAGAATCGGAGATGGGATAAATATAACCCCCGAGACAGAGTCGGGGACGGGAACGGGTTGAATAATTCCCGACCCGTGGGGATCCCCTTTCACGATAATTTTAGAAATATATTATATATTATATATTTTTAATTTTATACTCTTTAATAAATTTGAGAATTTGAGAATATAATGAGCGTTGAGAATTTGAGATTATGATTAAGGAAGACTCCTATTGAATTTTTCAACATAATGGCTTTTTTTATTGCTTAATATCGATGCCCCTCAACAAAATCTCTTTCTTTTTTGATGCCTCTATAGGGTAAAAATTATTTGATCTATTTGAACTTCTTAATATCGAAGTTGTGTAAAGATTTCTTAATAGCAAGCCTTTGTTTCGTAAAGACAACCTTTCAATACTTGCAAAAGTGGAAGTAATATATATATAAGAAAATAAGTTTTAAAAAATACAAATTTACATGGTTAGGCAAATCTATGTGACCTATATCTATACATAAGATGACAAATTTCTTTTGTTACTATGAAAAAGACAATACAAGGAGAATAAATGATAGTAACCTTACACAACTTCTCAAAGGTTCCATGAAAAAATCCTTTCTTAAATCCTTTAAAGTCTCAACTTACAAACCTTATCAAATTATTTATAAACTAGAATTTCTGATAAGAAATCTAATTAAAAAATTTTATTACACGAACTCTATTTCACGAAAAGTATAGGTTCACTAAAATTATATTTCAAAAAAGTCAAGATATATATCCCACAATGTTAAATTGTAGTATGCAGTTGTTATAATGACATGCCACTGTTGCAGATAACAAGAATTCACGGTTGTCCTTAAGTTGGTAGATATTTTGAATTTTCATGAAGGGAAGAGCTAATACAACAGAATCACAATCACAGACAAAGAATCCAGTAAAGTCATATATTGTTTGCAAGTCATTTTTCTTATTATTTTATCGTATTTGACAAGAACATCCCACGTCCTTCCATTCGCAGATGTCATTAATTCTCGTTGCCATTCTAGCTTTCCCAAATCTCACTTCCGACTTGACCATCCAAAGTGTACAAAAACAATTATTTCAGTCCTCTCTTTTCTTTCAGGATTGCAACTAAAAGCACAGATATGTCAGCTTCTTCATTGTCCTTTATTGTCCTTTAGTTGTGTTCAAGGACCTAGCTAATTGCTTTAGTTCCATAATTGCTTGAAACAGATACTAAACATGAGCTGTAGTGGGCCCCATCACGTACTTGTCCTAATTGGTTACAGTACAAAGAACTCGGACCTTTTCCTTTCTGTGTGATAGCAAACAATAATTGATGAATTCATTTATAGAAGGGGGGTGGAGTTGCCTTAGTGGAATGTACACAACCGAGGAGGCTTATTTCCTGTCACAATTGCTTGGTAATTCCCTCTTTCTAAGATGAGTTTAAGATTGGATTTTCCATCTACATTTTGGTCTAATCGTGAATTGCCAACTAACATCACAGGGGTCAATGAAGATTCTCTTTATTCTTCGGAGATCGGTGGTAATTCATACCAGTTTTCACAAGGGAATAATAGTTCTATTTTGTTTTCCACCTTCGATCATGAAAGTCACCATTTGGATAATTCCTACCAAATTCTGGTTGATAAGAACCCACCCAGGTCAACGGATTACTTTACGGAGGATACTGGCAATGGTACCTCATATCCCGCTGAAGGAGATGGCTGGCTGAACCCAGATATGAGGGACGGCAATGCCAAGGAGATAAATCACCCTCAAGCTGCTTCTCAGGTTCAGAATTTGCAGTCGAAAAGACCCGGACAGTTGATTGCACGAGAAACATCTGCTAAAGATAAGGACCACAATCCATCTCATAATTCTAAGAAAAAATCAAGTTCTTGTCGAGATGTGAGTAACTTGCATTTGACCTCCTCTTTCGCTCTTCTATAGTAATCTGAATCGTGATGTAATTTTAGAATCATTTTCTAATCAGCATTTCAACAATGTAATAGGCTCCAAAGAGCAAGAGGAAAAAGTGCCAAAAGGTCTCAAGTGGCAACAACGATGAGGAGAACAACTCCGACATCAACGAGCCACCAAGTAGCAGTTGCTACTCTGAGGATGACTCAAGTGCTTCTCAGGAGCTCAACGGAGGATCAACCACGAGTTTGAGCTCCAAAGGTGCTTTTAACTTAAATGGCAAGCCAAGAGCAAGTAGAGGGGCAGCAACTGATCCCCAGAGCCTCTACGCAAGGGTAAGTGCTTTGGAACCTCAATCCATTAAGCTTTGAGGTTTAAGGAACTGAAAATTTATCATCTTTGATGTTCTTGGTTATTGCAGAAAAGAAGAGAAAGAATAAACGAGAGGTTGAGAATTCTACAGAACCTGGTCCCTAATGGAACAAAGGTACGGTCAAAACACAATGGGTGCTAAATCTCTATCTGTCATGGAACTCTTTCTGAGAAGTTGTAAAGATAAGTTTTTGGTATGGCAGGTTGATATCAGCACAATGCTGGAAGAAGCTGTCCAATATGTGAAGTTTTTGCAGCTCCAAATTAAGGTAAGAACCTCTTCCCTTGGAAAAATATCCAAATGGATAAAACTTTTAGATATATGACAAAATCCCCTGATGAAAGAATTTCTTGCTTTCATGTCTTGGACTGTGTAGTTGCTAAGCTCAGATGATCTATGGATGTACGCTCCCATAGCTTACAACGGAATGAACATTGGACTTGATCTGAAGGTGACCACGCCAATGAGATTGTGAAATTGAGAGTTGTGCTTTTATAAATTTCTGTGACCTCAAATATTGGTTATGTACATTATCTTTCAAAGTGAAGTCATTGGCCTTCTGCAATGGTTTATTTTTACCATCAGATTCATTCATGTAACCAGCCAGCTGCATATGGTGGACATTACTGCCACAGAACTTATAATACTGACATTTTGTTCGACTTGAAGCCATCTTTTTAGTTGGTGTTACTACTTTTCAACTGGAAATTCCTCATCTACCTAATCATGTTGAGTTTGATGAATACTCGGCTGGAATCGTTAATCTATATATGTTTGAATCCGTAGAATGTGGATGAGTGAAGTTACAATCATCCAACGAATCTTGGTCCAAATAAAAAAGAAACATGCCAGGGCACAGGTTCTGTAAATAGTGTATTCAAATTCAACTAATCATGCCTTCTCTGACATCTCATATACTCAGATTTAATCTTCAACGTGGAGGTTACCATCTGAAAATTTTGGGTTTCTGTCGAGAAGAAACTTCTACCTTCCTGGTCCGTTTGAAAAGCTTCCAGCATTTTCATCGTCTAGCGGTATTACGGGAATATATTGTAATTATGTATAATATGTTTACCATGTTTAAATAGGATTCTTGTCCATACTTAGATAATTTCCGTTAACTGTAAATTGCTGATATGTAGGCTAAGAATTAGGAAATAGACTCCTCTGTATCTTTATAAAAGAAATCTGTTGGTAGCTGATGATATGATCGATCTCTATTCAGAAAATACTTCTTGTCTTCTTCTAGTTTTCATGGTATCAGAGCACTGATCTTGGTGCTCTTGTTCATCGCCGCCGCTTCATCATTCTTTAACCATGACGACAGAAACTTTCAAAGCCGCTAGTATGGATTTATCACATCCATACTACGTGCATCACTCAGATCAACCAGGACACCTTCTTGTTCCCACCAAATTGAATGGAACGAATTATCAATCATGGAGCAAAGCCATGATTCATGCCCTCACTACTAAAAATAAGATTGGTTTCATCGATGGAACTATTGAGCCACCATCCCAAGATGAAGATCCATCAGAATATGCCTTGTGGAATCAATGTAATAGTATGATTCTGTCATGGCTCACTCATTCAGTTGAGCCAGATCTAGCAGACGGAGTTGTAAATGCTAAAACTGCCCAACAAGTATGGGAAGATTTTCGTGACCAGTTTTCCCAAAAGAACGCGCCAGCAATATTTCAAATTCAGAAGGCGATAGCGACATTCTCTCAAGGCAATATGTCTGTTGCTGCATACTACGTCAAAATCAAAGCTTTCTGGGCAGAATTGGAAACATATCGTGCGATACTAACGTGCAATCAATCAAAGCAAAACATTGCAGAAAGGGAGGAAGACAAGCTTATGCAGTTTCTCATGGGATTAAATGAGAATTTTAAAACTGTTCGATCTAATATACTCATGATGACGCCGTTACCCAACGTACGTCAGGCCTACTCCCTTGTTATTCAAGAAGAAACCCAATCACATGTGTCATCAGATTCAACAGAAAATTTTTCCATTGCTGCTACCATTCCAGGAAAACAAAAGTCATCAAAATCTGGCAAAGAAAAATCCTGCGATCATTGCAATCGTATTGGTCACACAATTGAGGAGTGCAGAACTCTCAAATTCTACTGCACCTTCTGCAACAAAAAATGCCACACAGAAGATAGGTGCAGGATCAAGAATGGAAATTCTCGTCCCACACAATTTCAACAGCCACGAGGGCAGCGTGGATATGGACAGGGTAATTCTCCAGCCGTCAATGCAGCAGAAGGATCTTGCCAACCGAGTGAGATAACAAATGGCTCCTCAAATCCCTTACAAGAGTTTACTCAAGCGCAACTACAACAGTTAGCCAGCGTATTATCAGCCATGAATTCGAATAGTTCTTCCTCTGGTAATGGTGATGCTTATGTGAATGCAGCAAGTCTGTTTATGACACCCACTATTTCCATTAATTCTTGTTCTAATCAATCCTGGATTTTGGACAGTGGGGCTACTGACCATATAACTTCTGACTTGTCATTATTATCCCAAATTCAACCATCTTCTATTACCACTGTCAATTTACCCACAGGATCAACAGCGCCCATCTTGCACACGGGCATAGTTTCTTTCAATTCCAAGTTTCGCTTAGAAAACGTTTTGCACGTGCCTTCCTTTAATCTCAATCTGATGTCTGCGAGCAAATTAACCAAAGCACTTAACTGTTGCATTATTTTTTTCTCTGATTTTTTTGTTTTGCAGGACTTGGCTACGGGGAAGATGATTGGCTCGGGTAAACAACGCGGTGGTCTCTATTACCTGTCTCCTTCTCACTCATCAACAGCCTCCGCATACCATGTCTCCCAGTCACAACATCTCTGGCATTTCCGACTTGGCCATCCTTCCGCTCCTCGCCTTCAATTAGCTTCTCATTTATTACCTACACACACTATTACTCACCCTGAACATTGTAGTGTTTGTCCAATGGCAAAACAAACCCGATTACCGTTTTCCACAAGTTCAATAACAACACACTTTCCATTTGATCTTTTACATTGTGATGTTTGGGGACCTCACAAGGTTCCTACACACTCTGGGGCTCGATTTTTTCTTACTATTGTGGATGATTTCACACGCTGTACATGGGTTTTTCTTATGACTCATAAATCTGCCACACAACACCTACTAGAACGTTTTATTTGTTTTGTTCAATCACAGTTTAACACCTCTGTCAAAGCCGTTCGAGTAGATAATGGCACCGAATTCTTGCCATTGCAAGATTTTTTCCATACACATGGCATAGAGCTGCAACGTACATGCATCTATACTCCGCAACAGAACGGAGTCGTCGAGCGTAAACATCGTCATATACTCTCTGTGGCACGCTCACTCCTTTTTCAGTCACATCTACCCCTTATTTTTTGGGGAGAATGCGTCCTCACTGCCGTATATCTTATAAACCGTCTGCCTTCCCCTTTGCTATCCAATAAAACCCCATTCGAAGCTTTACATAATCGTCCACCATCTCTAGAACACTTACGTGTTTTCGGCTGTCAATGCTATGCCACCAACACTCATCCTAAACAAAAGTTTGACTCTCGTGCCATCACTTGTATCTTCGTCGGCTACCCTACAGGCCGCAAAGGTTACAAGCTTTTTGACTTAAACACCAAGCAATTTTTCGTCAGCCGGGATGTTAAATTTTTTGAAGATATTTTTCCATTCTCTCACTCTCCTGCCACGATTCCAGCCCCATCTCTTTTGCCTAATCTTTCTTCTGATACTTCCATTTCCTTCCCTTCACCACATACTCCTGCTCTAACTCCTCTTCCAGATAATCAATCATCCCCATCACCAACATCCCCGTTGCCAGCCACTACATCCCCATCGCCTGCTCCTACTTCCCCGTCTACTACTCCTGTCAATCCTCCACCTCCACCACGTCGTTCCAACCGTGATAGACGCCCACCGACATGGCATGACATCTATGACATGACTGCTTTGGCCAATCATTCGACCTCTGGCTCAAGTCCTCGCTCCACTACCAGGTATCCCATGTCTTCATACCTTTCTTTCTCTCGTTTTTCTAGTGCTCACCGTGCCTTTCTAGCATCTATTACAGCAAACAGAGAACCAACCTCATATGATCAAGCAGCTGCTCATTCACATTGGCAACAAGCCATGACCACGGAATTAACTGCATTGGAACGCAACAACACATGGAGTCTCGTCCCACTTCCTCCTGGACATAAGCCCATTGGTTGCCGCTGGGTTTGTAAAATTAAATATAATTCCGATGGTACCATCGAGCGTTACAAAGCTCGCTTAGTCGCAAAAGGCTACACACAAATTGAAGGGGTTGACTACAGAAACACATTTTCTCCTACAGCGAAACTCACTACACTTCGCTGCCTTTTAACCGTTGCTGTTGCTCGCAATTGGTACACACATCAATTAGACGTCCAAAATGCCTTCCTCCATGGTGATTTGCATGAAGTCGTCTATATGACACCACCTCCAAGTCTTCGCCGACAGGGGGAGAACACTGTATGTCGGCTTAACAAATCCCTTTATGGCCTAAAACAGTCCTCCTGGAACTGGTTCTCTACATTCTCCATCGCCATTCAACATGCTGGTTATTGTCAGTCCAAGGCCGATTATTCATTATTTACTAAGTCCGAAGGTATGTCTTTTACTGCTGCTCTCATCTACGTCGATGATATTCTTTTAACTGGAAATGATCTTCACGAGATAAAGCGTCTCAAAGATTTTTTGCTCAAGAAGTTCCTTATCAAGGATTTGGGAAGCTTGAAATATTTTCTGGGAATAGAATTTTCTCGTTCCAAAAGCGGTATTTTCATGTCACAACGGAAATATGCAATGGACATTCTGCAAGATTCGGGCTTGACAGGAGCACGGCCTGAAAACTTTCCAATGGAGCAAAGTTTAAAATTAACGCTAGACGATGGAGAATTATTACTTGATCCGACCAAATACAGGAGGTTAGTTGGAAGATTAATTTACTTGACTGTTACAAGGCCGGATATAGTATATTCCGTGCGCACTCTAAGCCAATTCATGCATGAGCCTCGTAAACCACACTGGGATGCAGCTTTACGGGTTCTTCGCTACATTAAAGGCACTCCGGGACAAGGCTTACTGTTATCCTCAAATAATGATCTCACACTAAAGGCATTTTGTGATTCAGATTGGGCAGGCTGCCGTACAACGCGGCGATCAATTTCAGGTTATTGCATATTTCTTGGCAATTCTCTAATATCGTGGAAGTCAAAGAAGCAGACGAATGTCTCGAGATCATCAGCAGAAGCTGAATATCGAGCAATGGCGAATACATGTTTGGAATTAACTTGGTTAAAGTTTATTCTTCGGGATTTGAAGGTTCCTATATCAGGCGCTTCACTGTTATATTGTGATAATCAAGCAGCATTACATATAGCAACAAACCCAGTCTTTCATGAGCGTACGAAGCATATTGAGATTGATTGTCATATAGTGCGAGAGAAGTTGCAAGCAAGAATGATCAAGCCTTCGTTTGTTCCTACACGACTGCAGTTAGCAGACATATTTACAAAGGCTTTGGGAAGAGATCAATTCGTGACTTTAAGGAACAAGTTGGGAGTTCATGATGTCCACTCTCCAACTTGAGGGAGAGTATTACGGGAATATATTGTAATTATGTATAATATGTTTACCATGTTTAAATAGGATTCTTGTCCATACTTAGATAATTTCCGTTAACTGTAAATTGCCGATATGTAGGCTAAGAATTAGGAAATAGACTCCTCTGTATCTTTACAAAAGAAATCTGTTGGTAGCTGATGATATGATCGATCTCTATTCAGAAAATACTTCTTGTCTTCTAGTTTTCAAGCGGGCCAAAAGCATTACACTTTCTCTTCGCCTTTTGTTTTTTTGAAAATTAAAAGAAATTGTATTATTAAAAATATAGCAAAAGCTACACAAACCACATTAGAATGTTACCCGTAATCTGTCCACAAATCTGCCAAAGTAGCCTACGAGACACATGTACAAAAGGTACTGGTAATTATAGCATCCAGGTAATCTTCGCGTTAGTAAAAAGTGCATTCTGTTGGAGCCCAATTAATAATTATATCTGCTAGTTGATATTTTTCTGTTTCCTTTGTACAGCCTCCTATTACGTTCCATAGAAAGTGGTAGTAAAAACTGTCTTAATGAGCAACCCATTGGGTTTTTCACGCTTGGTGCTATCAATAATGATATTTAAATTTTCTCCCCATTCAAAAGAGTAGCGCGGAACTGGTAATAGATGTAACATCATGCTCCAAATTGTTTTTGTATAATTATAATAGAAACATAAATGGCTCACGCATCTTGTTTACAGAAAACACAAATAGGATCATAGATTCCAAACTATCTTTAGTTTTCAGCTCATTCCTGATTACCAACCAGGAAAGAACTTAGGCTTCTGGGTGCAATGATTGCTTCCATAATAAATCATACCAAGGGACTTCAGCAACATTAGGAGCGATTAACTTATGACATGAGATATTAGTGAATGTACCTTTAGAGTTCGAGACTCAAATGAGGCTATCTTCTTCATCTGCTTCAGAAATAGGTGGCAGGTAATCTGCAAGGCAGGAAAATCCTCTAAAACTGCCAAACCACTCTATAATGGGTAAGTGTAAAATCTCTTGCGGTACTAGCAATTCTGTTTCGTAGTTGGGCCGGGTTGGCTCTTTAAATAAACGGGCTATACGTGGTTCAATTATCAAACCAAAATCAAACATCTGTTCCGTCCCCCAATTGATGCTTAATGTGAGGATAGACCAATTCTCTCAAGTTGAGTAATAAGTTGAAATCTAAGAAAATTCACGTGACTTACCCACTTGAAAATTCTGCTCTTTAAGATATGCATTCAGCCACTTGACCCATAATGCACTCTTGTAATAGGAATAATGCAGACCTCCGTATCCTTTTACATAAATAGTACCTTTTGCTTTTGTGAAGTTGGAATAATGCGCAACCCTCCTTGTTTCTTTGGAATCGGAACCTCACTCCATTTAAGCTTAGCCTTCTTGCCATCTACTTTCCCGGACCACAGAAAAGCTTTAAGAATCCTGTCAATTTCTTCACTGTCGGTACATACGATACACTACGACCATAATTTTGCTCTTTTTGAAAAAGAAACGACCTGTTAGTTGGTAAAACGAATTCGCAGTTCTGCCAGGTTTCATCATTCTCTAATTATTTGGTTGGCATGAACGCTCTACTTGTTTCCTATGTAAAGGTCGGATTGTTTGTACTAATACCGTTAAAAACTAACAGATTGGTACTGCGTTTCTGAATTATCCACCTAAATTCTCTTCATTGGCTGCCATTAATGGAAATCATCAGTCAAGGTCTTATCTTTTCGGACAAGTTTTATACCATCGTCTATGCAGCATAAACTCCCAAATCAAAAGTAAAACTTACAATCATGTGGGGTAGCATCTACTTATCTCAGTGATGGTCCTAGATGTGAAATACCTTCCTTTCCAATCTAATCCCTACCTGTTACAATTTTAACAAACAAGCAGCCAATTTCCACTTTGCACTTGTATATTGCCATGTACAATACCAATCATATAACTTATGCTCAAAATCCATGGCCTGGATAAGGACAGGCACCGTGTAGTAGACAGCTCTGCAAGACCTGAATTCATTAAAAAATCAGTCGATGCTGCACCTTCTCTTCATGCTCGTTCATCATTTATATGGTTTGGAACTTCTGCTTCACTTTCTAGAGGCATGTACTGTGCCATGATAGCTCTGATCTCCGAATCCATGTAAGACTGAAAAGAGAACGTGAACAAACATCAACAAACAACATGTAGTGTAGGGTGATAATCAAATGCAGATTGGTGGATTCAGATACAATAAACATGGATCTATTTCTTAAAAAAGCAGTGTGGCAAAGTTACATACCCTCAATCTGTATTTGTAGACTAGATATCCTCCACCGGTGGCCATAACCAATCCTACGATAATAACCCAAACAGCAGCCCATGCAGACCTTACTTCTGGACCTCTCTTACCTGCAATCCATCAAGGGGAAGGACAAGAATAAAAGGACGACAAAGGTATGGAAAAAGTGTTGAGAACTCCGCTGTTTCAACTCACTTATGCAGGCATCATGGTCTCTGATGTACAGGAGATCGCCACTGCAATTGCACTCATAGCTTCCCCATGTATTTTTGCAGCTACATTCAGGGCACTGACAAGCTTTCTTCTCTTTGCATTCATCAATATCTCCATTATCAATAACAGAAAGTAACAGATTAATCAGAAACCAATGTAAGCTTAAGGGCTCTGTTTTGACATGATTTTGACGGTGATCAAAGAGAAAAACACAAACGATTTAATACCACTTTTCCTGTGTTCTTGTTACTAGAGGCATAGAAGTAAACTGATTCTCATGCTAGCTCAGATAACTTCCACATAAACTTCCTTCAAAGTAACAAGAAGTAATTGAGCTGCGTAAATGTATCATGAGCGAGTGGAAATCTGGGAAAAAGAATGAACCATCCCACACCAACAACTACTGGTCAAGAGGCTAAAATTAGTTCCAGGAGGACACTGGGACATAAGTCCCTGGTTAAAGTAGAACAAAAACCAATTACTGAGAGCCCAGGTAGTGGAAAGAAGCCAATCTAAGGCCATGTGCCCATTCAGAAACAGATAGTATCCTTTTCTCTGTGTATGCAATCTGAGTAAACATGTAATGCAGCATAAATCATATCCTAATTTGCCATTGTGCTAATAGTTTATTCCTCCAACCAAAAAAACACCAATATATTATTGGCATACATTTTTCCATGTTTAGACTTCTCTAGATTTCTTGCTGAATCACCTAATTTTTACCACATTAATTAAGCCCACTGTATGTGACGTTGTAATATCTCTTACCTACACAACTTTTCACACCGTCACCTTTGAACCCTGGGGGGCACTGGCATTTCCCACCATCAACATCCTGTTCACATGTACAATTAGAATCTGAACTAGATTATGTTTAGTCAAGAATAAAGCATTTCAAACACGAAGATCACCAACCAAACAAGCAGAGAATGTATGCCCATCACGTGATTCATGCCAACAGCCTCCATTATTTATCTTGCACCTCCCAGGTCCACTCACTACAAGGCAACAGTTACATGGTTAATTCAAGGTTATATGGTCAATTCAAAGTAAAGGACATCAAGCTAAGACTTCCAAGTGAAAATAACCCTCAGACATAGCATGCTATCTAAGAGTCGAACTTGGAAGAAATATTGCCTCTTCAAAAAGTATAGTTCAAAATTTACCAAATGTTTCATGGTAAAAACAAACTTCTAATTCTTTTCCCATTTCCTCCAAAGAACCTATTGCATAATATCGTTTGTAAGTATGAACTTGTGATGTATTTAGCTTTCCCAATCAATAAAAAGGAGTTTCATGCCGATGCTACCAAATACAGCGAATTAAACAACCATAGACATGTCAGAGCCCCTTAAGATGCAAGATGATGTTTAGTGGGAAACCGGGTAATTTTTTTTTTTAAGACCAGTCAGCAAGCATGAATATGTTGTCTGTCTCTGACCATTTCTTTTGGGTGAAGAATTGAATGGAGCACAAATCAAATACAAGCCTACAGATATGACAATCTTACTCATAGGCTGTGTTCAAATAGTACATGGCTGATTCCACAACATTCTAGAAGGACCAGACGCTAAATATGCCAATGCCTGGGTTTAGTATTTCAACTAGACTTTTCCTCAACTTCCCTACGGAAGAATTATCATACAAGGCTATGGATTTGTCAGTTGGTTGATTCTTGACTATAGTCAATAATATTAACATAATTCCTAGATTTTTACACGAAAGTGTACATTTCTCCATAAAAGCTGAAGAAACAGAGGTCATAAGTAGAACAGAAAAAGATAACCAACTTATGTAGGATAGCCATAACTATTGACTGAAAGTTTCAGACAAGTACTTAAGCTAACCTTTGCAATGACTGTAACCATCTCCCTTGAACTGCACACCATCAACAAGGGGGCATTCACAAACCCTTCCACGAAATGTATCCTGAACAGATTAAAATGAAATGTCAATAAGCAAGCCAAAACTAGAAATCTGAGGAAGGAAAGAAAGCAAAAGAAAGAAAGATACATATAGAAAAAGAGTGATATAGAAGAACCTTGCAGGCTGTAATGTTGGCTATTTTATCTTCCCAACAACCTCCATTATTCTCCAAGCACTCATTTGTTTCAACATCTGTTTCAAAGAGATCCCCATATAAATTGCCATGTCCAGAATAAAGAAGTTGCAATAAGCAACTACCACAAAATTAGTACCGCCAAAGTGTTCTGAAGCACTGACCACAATTTCTACCTAAAAGTAACTTATCATTCTCAATACTAAAACACTCTTTTACTTAGCAGCTTAAGTCTCTTCTTTTGGCATATAATAATGGCATAAATTTAACAACTTAATTATCCACAATTAGTGTAGAAAACTTACCACCACTCAAACAAACAGCTGGTTCAGTTGTTTCCTCAAAACCAGCACATATGGCCTTCAAAACAGCACCTTTCTCCAACTTTCCTGCAACCACATGTTTTAGCGGGTAAGCGATGAAGAACAGAACAGAAAAGGTTTGGGAATCATGAGCATGCAGTAGCAGACCTCGATATTGCCGATTATTGACAACAATGGTTGGCAATATGGTCACATCACCCCTTGGTCCTTTTCCAACCTAAATGACGGTCACTGTCAGTCACCCATTCACTAAATAATAAAAACTCCCAGGAGCTATATTTACAGAAAGGGAGCATTCAATCCCCCTTACATAAAGCACTGAAATTAATTACTCTGTTTTAGAGATCAAGAAACATTACCTGGGCATCTTGTTCTTCTTTCAAAGCAGGATTCTCAGAATCAGCAGTTGGATCTCCCATACACTTGTCAATCTTCTTCACATCAAGTCCTGAGTAGATGTCAGATTAACGTAAAGAACATTTAATATGTCTGGCAAAAATATAGTCTTTGTAGATGTCAGATTAACGTAAAGAACATTTAACATGTCTGGCAAAAATATAGTCTTTCTTGCATCCATATCCATTATGACTATCAATCAGTACAATGATGAAGTACTCACCAAGAGATTTAATGACGTCATCAGCACATTCCTTGTTGTACTTTTTCTCCTTCATGGGACATCTAATCTGAAAATCAGTCACATAGTCCCACCACATCCAAGATTTTTTGCTCTCCTTTGCCACTTTAAAAACACAAAGTTGCCTCAAATTCTCAATGACAACATCCTTCCCCTCATAACCTGCGCTGAAATCTTGTTCTGGATCAGGAGCACAATATCTTCCATGGTTTATGCACTGGGATTTACACTGCCGGCTCAAGGTGAAAGCTTTGGGACAGTACCAGGTTATATAATGGGGTGTAAACTGAGTGTATCCCCCTTTCTCTAGTATCTGTGCTGCACCTCTAAAATCTTTCACAAATTCCATCAGCATGTCACACTTAACCCCACATTCATCGTTGCTGTTGGTCCATAATTCATACTCCACACGGTCATCGGGATGTGGGACGGCTTCTCTCCAATCAAGATTCACATTTACCATCTCCCCACTACTTATTTCTTTCTTCAGTATTTCTCCAAAGCTCTTCTCAATCAGTGCTGATGGTATTGTTATGTTCTCAATATACTTCGCTGATGAACCATCCTCCTGAGGTTGGTCCATTGTTATTAATGGTTCCTCAATGTCATCAGCAACAAGAACAGCAGAAGCACCAGCCTTCTGGGCATTCCAAACCTTCAATGCGAAGAAGCAATCTGAAATTCCAAAAATGATAAAAGTACTATTTAAAAGCTCTTACTGTAACAACGAAATCAAAAACCTATACAAAGAAACATCTCCATTACCAACAAAATCAATCACAAACCCGTTGTAAACAATGACTTGATATCTACATTGATGTTTAGGGAATTCATACAATGTCAAAACCAAAATATTATAAGAAATGAAAATTTTCAGAGGATTCAGTTTTCTGCAATGACACAACCATCGTGATGAGAAAGAAGTTAAATCTGCAAATAACCACAAGCTAATAAAGAGGAGAAGTTTAATCCAACTGCATTATTGCACATTCACCATCCATTGAAACATAACAAATTGTACCCGGAGCTTCCAATTTCGTATATCAAGTAAAATGAAGTAAAATTTAGGAAATTAATAATATCAAGTAACTGAAACCTCCTATGAATTTAACAGCTGATCAAGTAATGCAGAATGGTACTTTCAATAACTAAAATTTAAGCCAACCTCGGCCATGCAATCGAATCATTAAATAAGAAAAATAAAGAGCTCCAGCATCCCAAAGCAGAGTACAAAAAGAAAATAAAATAAAAAGTTAAAGATCTCTCTGGTGACCGTAAAAACAATCGGATCAAATCGTCAGAAAACATACCAAAAAACAAAAAGCAGCAATGACTGACAAATAGAAACTCGATCCAAATTAGGAAAAGGGTGTTCACCAATAATACAAAGCACAACAAACACATCAGAAGTGTCCCAAACAAATCTAAGTCCAGAAGACCAGTACTTAACAAATCATACTTTAAATCGCACAACACTGCAACGATAAAACCAAAAGAATACCTCCACGGTCAACCAAGACAAAAGTTGGTAAAGCTCCAGCCTTGGGCTTGAACGAAATACGAAAATCATCAAACTCTCTGCAGCCCTTCTGGTTCTCTTTAGGGTAGACCACAAACCCTGCCATGCTACCCCCATATTGGGGTATCCCAAAATTTCCAATTGCACTATCATAAGTCCCCTTAATTTTATCAGGTGATGTCACCGTCAGACTATTCTTTTCGACCACAAATCTACATAAAGAACTTGGCAAAACCAATAAGACCAACAAAACCCCCCACGAAACTCTCACAAGTTGCGTCTTTAGCTCCATTACCTCAAATTAAGTGCCAAGGACACTAGCCTTTGGTAGGTTTGGGTTTTTCTGGGATCAAACAGTCAAGCTAAAGTAGGAAAGATTGGTTCTTTTTTACAGCAGAACCCAAACTTGGGGTAAGAACATGTTCTGATTCTTATGGAAACTAAATCTACGAAGTGGGTTTGTCTTAAAATGTTGTTGTTTTGTCTTGAGGATAAAAGTGCGCGTCAAAGTCGCTGATTTTTGTTTCTTCGCTCTTTTAGTTGCGTGAAGGGTGCTGCTCCATCTCTCTCTTTTACACAGACACACACACTACAAGTTGAAAGTACAAACCACCACGAAGCCCTCCAGTCTTTGAAGGAAAAACGGTCACGACTCACAAGCATGTGTGTGTTAAAATCACCTACTCACGATCTTCTAACTTACTCTTTTGTCTAAGTTTATTCCAAAATATCAGTTGTATTTGTTTTAATCAATTTTAGGATGTAAACACAAATAACGTATCTAAGTTAGTGACATTATAAATTTTGAACAAATCCTCCAATGCCCGACTTGCCTTCTCTTACAAGTATTGACTGATTATCCCCATCACTTGATTTTGCTGACTTCAATAGTCAACACCAACGGCTTGGTAGTTGGAATTCCATTTCCACCTGCCTAACGATTTATTTGTAAACTGAATATTAGACAAATTTTTTATAGCAGGCGTAAGCCTCCATACTTAAGAACATAAAAAGACAAGTGGTTTACTTATGTGACAAAATCCCAGAATAGCTGTCCTATTAAGTAATTTTCGGTGGTTGTGCTAGTTTCCACTTGTTCTAATATAAATAGTTTTCTATTTATAAAAACACATGTCTCACCACCATTTTGGTCTTAGTGAATAGATGTCAGAATCTGATCAGATGCATTAAAATCAAATGAAATCAAATAAACGCGTCAACTTCATTATATTTACCATCGAATAAATGACTGGAATAGTCCAAGTTGAATCTTTCAACTACATGCGGTAGTAATGGGTTGGTACAAGAATTTGAATGCTTCAAAAAGATGTATCATCTTACATAGACTACATTACATAGTCATACCATTAACATGGGTGCACGTACCGAAGATATCCAACATAAGTTTTTTGTGTTGTTTCCTCCGCTCCATACGTAGCAAAAACTCTAATTATAAATCCAGCAAAAGGAAGAACCACAACCGACTACGAAGTGTCAGATTCTATCATCTTAAAAAATATTTTTGGAAGAAGTTGATGATGTGTTTCTGAATTAGTCTTTGTCAAGCTTGGCTTCGAGGGATAGGGAGGGACTTTAAAAGTGATCGCCGATGCCAATCTTTTCAACTTTCGGCCATTGCATTCATGGCAGTTCTCTCTGCATGTTTTAGAAGTATCCCATATATTTTGCTCCTTACCCTCTCATAAGATTCTGCGTCAGAAACAGAATCCTCGACGTTGGAAGAGTCACTTTTTCCAATATCTAACCAGTCATTTACTCTCTTCACCTGGTACAACATTTCCGCTACCTGGCTATCAGATGGAATTGAAGACATCTTGCTACCAACCCAATCCAAGTATTTCTCAACATAAGTCAAGAACCAAGCTCTACAATCGTTGTGCAAAGCGTTTGCTAACTCTGTCGATACAGGCAGGGCACTTCCCTTCACCCAACAAATGTGTTTGTCCAAATCAGGGACCAATGAAAAATCAGATTCTCCTTTGTTCTTCTGCTTCATTGTCCCGGTAGCACCTTTGGATTTAGCGTTATAACCTTTTCTACTAGATCTTTTGGACATACTAGTAACTTCCATAGCTCCAGTATTGGTTTTCATACCGTCAGAAAGTGGGTTGAGATCAGATGCCAAAGCTGCTTTAATCCATGAAGTTGCATTTTGCTTTCTGTTGGATGCAAGTAGAAGTGCATCCTTGGCAGAACCATGGCCACTATGATCAATATTAGCTATTTTTACTGGATTGACACTTGTTAATGACTGAACAATTGATATGCTCTGAGCCAAGTCATCTTCGAGGCAGAAAAACTTGTCAACTGATGGATGTTCCTCATCCTGCTTGGCTAAGTGCAGCTCAGAATACATGCTGAAAGGAGGCAAAAGGAAGGGTCCGTTAATTACTTGGTTGTAGTACTTGGGATTACATATAATCATCAAGTGTTGTTAGACAAAAAGAAATAAAGAACAAACTGGCGAATAAAGTTGATTTGTATTTGTAATATGTTCTTCCCTGTCAGAATTCATTCTTTTTGTTACATCATCTCAAGTGTTCCCAGTTTCTTCGTTGGCATGGGCTCCTGTTTACTCAGTTTGGTATATTTTTAACTTCATATAGGGAGATTCCGAGATACTAACCTGTGTTTCATATATTGCTACGAAGAATATTACTGATACTTAAGGTCCTATGCCTGTAAGAACTGAGAAATATACTAATATTACAACAATATAGCAACATGTCCGCTGCCAAAATTACCTCTACCTGACTAAACTTGCATCAAACGAGAATAGAAAAAGGTCAAAGTTCAAAGGATGCTCCACCTTACACATTTGAGCAATCTCTCAGCAGCAGAAGCCTCTTGCAAAGCCTCTACGGCGGCAAGCAGAGCCATGTCTCTTTGCTTTAGGACCTCCTGGAGAGCATATAAAACTCCTTTTTATGTTACAATTCAGGAATAATGCAGTTGATGAAAATCACATAAGGAGAAATACCTGGCCAAGTTTCAACAAGGTTGCAGAAAGGGAATCCCATGATGTCTTAGTAGAAATGAAGTTTTTGTCGATGGCAGAACTGGAAGCAACTTTTTGATTAACGGAATCTTCACTTTCCTTTTCTGAAACTGAGACAATACTCTTGTCAGGTATGTTGGATGACTCTGTTGCTGCACTAATTGCTGATTTTGCTTTGGAGCATGAGATGTCATTCGTATGTGAATGAACTGGAGAAATCTGTTGAGAAACAAAGAGCATTAGGGATACTAATGCTACATTGACAGGAGGAACAAAAGAGTCGAGGAAACCTACTGAAATCTTAGAAGAACTAACCAATTCCGATTGTTTGCAATCAGTACACTTAAAAAAAAAATTTCGAACTTGCATAACCAATTTTATCTTGAACAGTCAATGTAGCCTACAATATAGGAGATTTTTCCCGAGTTCTAGAGGTAGGGATCGATAGAGGGAGTTACTGAGGCACTCACAGAAGCACTACGATTACTGTAGTCAGGTTTCAAAACATGTTTTTCGACTACGGTCTCAGGGACAACGATTGTATTTGCAGCTTCCCTTCCAGTCCAGCTTTTTCTCTTATATGCTGACACTGTAGAAGTTGCTGAGATCATACTCTCCGCATCAATATCAACCCCTCTTAGTCTATTTCTCCGAACCGCCTCACCATTTCTTCCAACGTTGCTCCTTTTAGGCTTGTAACTCACCGTGCTTTCAGCACCACTCTTACGAGGTCTGTAACTCATGGCCGCCTTCACCATCCACCCGTTTGAGGATACCATCGGAGCACCTAAAGACACCCTGCTTGCCTTCTTGATTGCTATAACGTTATCAGTCTCTTCATTTGTCCAATTTTGGCCTCCTTTCCCTTTTCCCTCATTGGAGCTCACTTTTGAAATGCTTAAAGGTTGAGATTTCTCGTTTGGTTTCTGTTTCATCACATAAACATTATCTTCAATCATCCAACTCGTTCTACCAACACCCTCATCCAAATTCCCGTTTGGAACACTTAAAGATCCATACTTTTCTGGGATCTTCTTGGTAACACCATTGTTGTGTTCCTCATTCATCGGCTGCAAATTATTCAGACCAAGAGATTTCTCCAAATTGTGCAGGGGCAGAAGATCTTTAGGACTCCCAATACATGGGTTCCTACCAGGAATAGGCTTAACGCCTTTAAGCATTGGAACAGGATATGCAGCCTCCAATTTTTCCACCCATATGAATTGCCCAAGGTGCAATTTGTTGCAAAGAACCATGTCATCTTGTTCTTTGGGCAAGGAAACATATAAGGCATGAGATAAATCTGAAACCTTTACAATGAAACCTCTATTAGGCCAAAGATCACCATCTCTCAACACAGGTATAATGCTTCTTATCTGCAACAACACAGGTTGGCGATCATGCAAAGGGTTTCCATCGACATTCATTTCGCGAAGAAACTTCACGAGGACCCCAGAACTCAACTGCGCCATTTTCTTCCCGAAGATTTTCTCAATCAAAGAACGTATTGCCGCAGTGTATGGAAAACTATGGATTATCCCAATGAATATTGACAGGAAAGACACGAAGAGAAGGGCAAAAGGCTTTCTCAGATGAACTGTTCTGGTCACCAAAATACAAGAAAGCTACAAGTCCAATGGGAAGGATTTTTTGTTTCCTTATTATTATTGTTCTGCAATTTCGGACACGGCAATTCTTACTTCTGTTCCTCTCTCTTCAATCAAAAATCGGAAAATAAACAGCTGCTGTGGTTGGTCCGTTTGAATACACATTATCTAAAAAACGCTATAATCGTGAAAGTTTGGGACATCGAGAGCCAGCGGCGTTTCCGCGTCTTTTGGAGGCTGTTATAATCGTTAGTGAAGGACGTCATTATACAAACAAAGTACTCGTCTGATGTCAGCGAGCATCTATGAACTTGAAGGGACTTTTGACTGAACCTTTGAAGCCCATGGATTGCCTTTAGAGAGGTTACATGGGCTTCAACCGTTTTTTTTTAGTACATTTTTTTTCTGTTCCTTACTGTCTAATTATGTTGGACTCCAATCAATAATTTTTACAAAATCAAAATATAGATGACTCAAAGATAAATTGGACTTACCAATTTTGATGTAAAAAAGCATAGGACAAACTAACAAATAAGTCTATTAAATCAAAAATAGCAAGATATAAGCATTTAAGATTGAATATATACCAATAATACTCCAAACTAATTCTTTAAATCAAACTTCAATGAAACTATAGTTTAACAATGCTATTTGAACTCTAAAGCTCAATCTTTTGTCAAATATTTATATCCCGTGTGTAGTATATCACTTTCACCGAGCACGTATCCGTATATCCCGAGGACATTCACAGAACTTAGTTATTCTAATATTATCAATCAATCACTTGTCATTTATTTTCTAGAATTATATGATCTCATAATAGCCAATTCTCATTCACCTTTACTTCATACATATTACTCAACACCTTTGAATCACAACTATAATCATATGAAAATCTTCATTCCCATTATACTCATGCTTTTGGTACCTAAATAACAACAATTCATTCACTAAGTTATAACCTTAATTATCACCTCACACATATCACACATTTAATCACTTAATCCAAGCATTACTCTAGATTCAATTCAAGCTTCATTCAAGCCTAACTAAGTCCAAATGCATCATAGGGAAGCATTGATAAGTCAATAATTCATATATGTACATGATTTGGGACAAAAAGCATAACTTTCACTATGGATGTCGGATTAAGTTTATTTAAGTACGGTTTCTGTAACATCCCCTCACTTATGAAAGGGCATTTTAGTCATTTTGAATGGGTTAGAAATATTGAAAGTGTTTTTGACATATTCATGCATTCATATATGCAC
>JANZXR010000172.1:38113985-38153976 GCA_027575705.1 Erythroxylum echinodendron | reverse complement strand
TTACTATCAAGTCACATACTTGATGACATAAGCCTAATACTATTCATAGAACGTAAATCACATTACATAAACGACATACATGTATATACAAAAGGAATATCTCATAATATATTATTAACAAGTCATAATGTTAATACATGAATCACAAATATCCACTGGCCTAGGGCACACTACTAACACAGACTTATGTCCCTCCAAACGGACATGAATAGAACTGGAACATTGGAATTCCAGAGAATGTCGGTCCAGTGGACATGAAGTCTGCCTAACTGACATTTATTGGCTAATTTCAAGATTTCAAACTCCTACAAGTTACATATAACCCATCTTGTACATATCTATCATTTTAAATTTATTTTCCTCATTATTTCTCCTTCATTCTCACTTTCATTTCAGCTCAATATCATTTACAACCAAATCATAATCTATGTTTGGTCATCAACCCAAAAACATAACATTCAAACTTATACACATTCATCATAATTTTCTACACATCTTCAACTCCCTTTATCACCTTCATTTCATCTCTAACTTATCACACTAATTCTTCCCATTTCAAGACACTATAGTACTCTCTTTCTTTAGCTCTAAACTCATTTTTCTCATCTCTAAAACAACCAAAGAGATACATATTATTATACTAAAAAACAGAACAAGTAAACATTACATGTCAAAAGTTTTTACACACCTTTAACTCCATTTCTAACTTTACTTTGTCTCTAAATTATCATCTTACTTCTTCTCATTTTAAGACAATAAACTAGCATTTTCTTTGGCTTTAAACTCATTCTAGTTCATCTTTATAACATTCAAAGAAATCCATGTGAATACAAAGAAAAACAAAGTATAAAACCCTATTTATTTGTCAATTTTTTTGCATAATTATCACATCATTTTGATGATCTTTCTATCTCTAAATCATCATTACAACATCTTATGAATTATCAATCATCATAAATGTAAAAAGAAGAAATTTATGTGCCCATTTCATCACTCATGATTCATATACATATACACAGCATTATTTCATAATCAATTAATCTCTAACTATCATCATACATGTTTCACTCAACAATTCTAATAATATGCTACTTACTTGTTTAAGCTTCAAGGTCTTCAACCCACACTCAACCGTAGCTTTCCATCTTCAAACGATTATCATCACTCAAAGAGTGATTTGGGTCACTTTGTAGCAAGATGAAGATGATAACAAGGATCTTGAAGTGAGTGGTTTTATTGTCAACAAAAATCAAGGTTGTGAATGTGGAGAGCAAGAATTGTAAATGGAGAAGAAGAAGAAATGAAGAAGATGAATAGAGAAATTTACGAAGAGAGGAGCAAATAACAAGTGAAAAACCAAAAATGAGAGTTTGTCTTTCACTTAATAAAAATCATGGGTTAAAACAACTGGTGTGGCAAATGACACACCACTTGCCATATGTCATTTTCTCATGTCCTCTTTTGGTCTTTTAAAAAAAGACTAGTCCATTTGTCTCCCAATTCTAATCCAATTAACTCCCAATTTTAAATGACATATGTCATTAAATCCCAATATCATATATCAATTTTTTTTTTGTCACTTGTCACTTATTTCTACTACCATTTATCAATTATTCTACCACTTGGCATTTTTCCTACTCCCAAAAATATTCAAAATTTCAGTAATTTCCTAAATTTCACCAAAATCCTAAATCAATAATTATTATCACCAAATCAACTTTCAAGACATATATACCAAATTTTATATCATAATCACTTTAAAACAATTATTTATACCCGAAAATTGTCAAATGAGTGCATGTACAATCATTGAAATGTGTGCAACAAATTCAATAGTCATTTATAAGTATGCTTAAGTTATGCATGAATATGAAATGCATTTTCAAATCTCTCTTTTCTATTTCTCATGTATCTTGGTTTAGGATCCTTTGTCCTAACCTTTGGTATAGAAACGAGATGTTACACAATGTAACTTCTATGTTTCAAACTTATCTTAATCTAAAAAAGATAAGATTTTATATCACACATGGTTGAGCCACTTGTCTATGTGTGGTGACAGGGTCTTACTTTTAAACTTCAAAACTTGGTACTATTAAGATTCATAGTCTCAGTGACTTACATGGTGAGTAGACCCAACCAAATTCACAAATGACACGGGAGCATTTAACTCCACACAAGCATGTCTGACTTTAAGCATTGTCATTCAACCACTATGAGAAAAATGTCGTTTTACTATATAACTTACCGACGGAAAACATAAATATTCCATCGGTAAGTCAGGTTAGCAACAGACTTTATCGATGGACAATGGCATCGTAGAAACGATCATAGGTAATAATTCTAGATGAAAAATAGAAAGTCTGTCGGTAAATTTACCGACGGACAATTCATGTTCCGTTGGTAAATATATCGACGATTTTTTGTGCAGTTGACTGTCGGTAAATTGTTGACTGACTAAATCAATCTTGTTGGGACCCGCCCTTGCAAGTCACATGCCCGACGTCCTAAGTAGCATCTGGACACGCATCCCATAAGGGTGGCGTGCTCACACCAGTCAATCTAAAAAAAAGAACTCACTTTTCCTATTTCTGAATAGATTTTGGGAAAAGTTAAGTTAGAATTTCAATTGGACCTCTTCAGAACATTTGTTCCTCGTTGTATTAAGTCTCTAAGGACACCAAAATCATTCAATTTGGCTTAAAAATATGAAAGTTATAGCCCAAATATTTTCGGACTGTTTTTGAACTGAAACAGTACATTATACCCAACTTCACTCCAGAAATTGAAAGTCTTAGGGACTGAACTAAAATTCAATTCCTCCATATAATTTGTAGATCTATGTCTCTGGCTTATTTGAAAACAATGATGATCTCATTTAGAGCTCTACATATCAAAATATCATAAAAATACTAAAGTATGCTCAGTAAAAATATCCAACTCACACTCTTCCAACCTTCCTCTCTCTTTGATTCAATCAATCTTTTTCGAATCAATACAAAAAACTATAAAATTTTATGGAGAGGTATAGAAATGTGTTAGTAATCCAAGGCTTCAAAAATCAAGTCATTTGGAGGTCAAACGACAAAGTTATGATCAAAAGTGTAAGAGGTGTTCAGGTGTGGGAACACCAGTAAAGTCGCAATCACAACTAGTTACAAGAGCAACCTCCGGCGAGACCGCAAAGTTGCGATCGCGACTCTGCGCAAAAGAAAACAAAGTCGCGATCACAACATGTCAAGATCGTGACTTGCTTCTTCCTCCTTTGCTTTTCTTCTCTAGACCTGTGTTAGAAAAAAGGCATAACTTTCACTACAAGTTTTGGATTAAAGTCATTCAAAGACTGTTGGAAAGAAGACTTCTAGATCTACAATTTCCATGAAGACCTCAAAAAAAAAATTCCCTACAAATGGGCCAAAAGTTCAAACCAAAGCAGTTGTCCCGAAAGTCCATCCTAGGCAACATCCCAAACTTCTAATAATCATATCTCTCAACTCCAATGTCCAAAAATTTCATACTATATATCATTGGAAAGCTAGAAAAATAATCTACAATTTACAAGAAGGAAACTTCATCCAATTCATCCTAGATTAATACAGTATTTCCCTCGAAGCCAGAACACAAATTCTCACCCTTATGAAAAACTTGAAAAATGCAATGAACAAATTTGACATACCATCGGTAAAACATAAACATACTTCACTAAAATCAAAATATAAGAGTTTTTACAAAGCTTTAGTGGGAATTTTCAGCCACAATACATCAATATCTCAAAATGCCAAAAATACAAAAAGATACATGAACAGTAATTTGCTCAAAATGAAACTAAAGCCTTGTGGTTACAAATCTAGTTTTAAAAAAAAAGATGCAAATTTTGGAGTGATGCCTCGATTCTCTTTCACTCGATCTCATTTTCTTCACTTGAAGATAGGACAAAAAGTGGGTGAGCTTAAAAACTAGTAGGTAACAAGTTTATAACGAATAACAAGCAAAACTATTTTAAAACGTTCATTGTCATAGAACAATTCTTATTGAATCATAAAACATATGGTTCTTAAATTTTTAACCAAATTCACAATAAAATAAATCATGTATACATCAATCTTGTCAACATATCATGAACACATAAACAAGTCAAAACGATTTGGGCAGGTCCAAAACAGAATGTACTACACATTTCCTATAAGGGTCCTGTGTAGCTGTGAACAGAACGTACTAGCGCATTCTCACAAAATGGTTTTATGTAGTTGTGAACTTTTGGGAGTCTGTGAAGGAGCTCCATGCCACTAAATCTTGGTTGCATCATATATTGTCTTCTCTTTAGTGACATATTTCAACTTGAAATTAATATTTGATTGAATTTTCTAGAAATATTACAATTCGATTTCAATATTTGATATGTTTCTTGTGTATGTATATTGGATCAAGACGATTAAACAAAATGAGTTTTGCTTCTGGATAATCGTTTTGCCTTTTTTGTGTATATCATGTTCAAGAAATTGTTTTCCCAACTGGTCCTTATTGTGATTTCTGAAAATTTTGTTTTCTGAATCCCTAAGGTTTGTGCATGTTCTATTTCTAAAGTCTAAAACCATATTAATTTTTGTCTAAATTGTTTTATCGTTTCAATTTTAGAATTGTTTTTGCCAAACCCTAAAAACAAATCAAACTATGCGTTTTAAAACCTAGCCCTTTTGCCTCTGTGTGTTGCTCAAACAAGATTTGTGTATTCATATGCTTGCATATTTCTGCCCAGATTGATTTGCGTTTACTTATGTAATTTGCATCTACTAAACTCTTGCGACTATTGTTTTGTTTTTATGGAACAAGATGGGCTATAATCATCCATCTGTAGGACAAGCATTGCTAGTGACGATGTCCATCGCATCCCATCACAATGCCATTAGATGGCTATAATATAAGGACCACCATACAGTTGTATTTATATAGAAGGTGTCTTTTATCTTTATAAATATGAAAGAAAAATATCATAATTTTAATTAAAAATTTGATAACTCTAATTTTATAAATTATGAATAATTTTAATATAATCATTGTAATTATTAAAACTTCTAAGGTTTTAATACCATAACATTGAACATAATTACTCTAGTTATTACGGCTGGAAATGGTTGCATGTAAAAATAATAATTTTGAACATTAATAATGTAATAATTTAAGTTTAACGTCATTACAATAAAGAAAATATTATCTTAACAAAATTATAAAACATTTATCTAATACTCTAATTTTAGTTCTCTACAATAATTAATCTTTAACTTTTGTATTGACTCTATATATTAAAAAAATATTGTGTGTACCTTTAAAAAATAGAAAATTTAAATATTCTCCTTAGGAAGGCTTGCTCTTCAACATTTTTGGTTCAAAATATTTTATGAATTGAGTTTGTATTGTGTGTATGTGTGTGTGTGTGTGTGTGTGTGTGTGTGTTGGTCCTAGCACACAAGACATGAGTGAATATTATATTTTTATTATTGAAAAACTAATAAATGTATTGTTTAGGTTAATAATATGACAATTTTATATATGGTAATCATGAAATAATCAAAATAATAATTAAATAGAATAGAAAAAGTGAGTGTAAATTCAATTTTGGTGATTTCACTATTAACTTTTAGTATACATCCACTTTTCAATTTTGATTAAAAAATCATTAATATCTTTCTTTAATAAATTAAAAGCAACATGTCATACGATATCTTTTTTCTCATGGGTGAAAAAAGAACTATTGAATTTTTTTTTATTGAGAAGAGGATAAATCATTACATAGAATGCACAATCAATTGTACATAACAATGGCACTAAAACTCAACAAAAATTAAGAATTCCATTTTTTTACTCACACTAATGATTTAAAGGGTTATTCCATAAAATGTCTCGAAAACAATGTATAATTAAATTATACTTCTTATCAAACCATATATGATTGCCAAATATGGCTACAAACATAACCAATGTTTTCAAGCATATACATGATAATACAGAGTTGTGCATTATCATAATTATTTCAAACTCATGATCTATTTTACGTAACAATATAAGAAGAAATGTTTGTTCTAAGAGATATTTCATCAAACAACTCATAGGCAACCTGAATTATCGCTAACTAATAACAACGTTAACTCAAATCAAACTAACCTATACTTGTCATTCAATTTGGTTTAACTCTATTTGCTTTATAAACAAAGAATAATAAGTAAACCTTTAAATATTAGTTAAGAAAAAGGAAGAGACATTTCATCAAACACCTTACACGCGTCAAAAATTCATCCTAACATTATAACCAAAATCACTTCTTGTCCCTTCTATCATTAACATTTAAACCTTAAAAATGTTTTCCAATCACATAATACACAAATAAACGAAAGTTATGAAATACTCAAATTAACTTTCATCAAATATCTCATACGAAAAAACACATGACATGGGCTGAAAAATTACCTCTACTGACGTATAGAGAAATAGCAGAAGACGAGGGACAACAGAAGAAAAATGCAAAAGAGAGGAAACACGCATAAAAGAAGAAAAACGCAGAATAAGAAGACGCACTGGGGGGAAGGGACATTCGGGTGACTTAAAACATAAAAGAAAACGATGTCATTTGGTGTTAAACTTAACGATGTTGTTTTCATTTACATTAAAATGTTGAAGTTGAAGTGGACGATGACGTCTATCTTCAAACTAAAAAATTAACACCTTATTTACTAATGAGAATTTTATACCATCATTAAAGCCCGCCGCAAAATCTGTCGTGATGATTTTTCCTCCATATTTATCGACAGATATTACCGACAGAAATTGAATTTCCGTCACTAAATTCCGTCGTAAATTTTTTTGGGATGATTTCTCTCCATATTTACCGGCGGATGTTACTACTACTGTTAAATGAAAATATTTCTATCAATGTTACCGATGGAAGTTTAGTTTTTGTTGGTAATATGCAACAGTTTCATTTTTGTCGGTAATTTTTCGTCGCTAATTCCTACTTTTCTTGTAGTGAACTCATATACAGTTAGAAAAGCTTACAAGTGCATCCACACTGCTATGTTTACTATTGACATAGGTGTGTGCAACTCAGATACGAGTATATATACTAGAAATAACTTCCAATCATTAGTTTATGCTCTAATATAAGCAATCTTTACTCCTTTTGATCCATGAAGACAACTACCACTTTCGGAGTCTAAATTTAGTGGAACTAAATGATTAGACATCTTTAAAATAGAGTTATATCAATAATAATCTCCTTCTTTAACCTATTTTAAAGGAGAAATCAATCACCCTATTGATCATTTGAAAGTCATCTTGGCGAGCTTACTATAGAGCCCAAACTTACTCTTGGGAACCACCTTCTTCAACATGTCAGTACCATTCTTGTCCAAGTGAATCTCTTCGATTTCATTAGTTGCCCCACAATTATAGATCACAAACAATGATACATAATATTAATATGTTTGGTGTAGGAATAATACATAGAATTCTTGCTTAAACCCATAATAAATTGACTTTTATAAAAAATTATATAATCATCTTATTCCACATCCAATTCTCAGAGGAAACACTTCAACTAAAATGTCTCCTTACTAGCTTCCATGGTTGTAATATATACCACCTTAGTAATAGATAAAGCTACATATGTATGCAATTTGGATTGCTAAGAAATAGCACTTATATGATAAAAGAAATCACTAAAACGATATAGATGACTCAAAGATAAATTGGACATATAATTTTAATGTTAAAAAATCACAAGGCAAACTAATAATAAGTCCACTAAATCAAAAATAGTAGGATACAAGCATTTAAGGTTTTGGGCTAAGAACACATTATAAAACAACCACAACCGATCTCTTTTCTAGCTCTATAAAAACTTCTAGGATTGAGTATAGATATATGCATACCAATACTACTCGCAATTAATTATATAAATAAAACCTCAAGGAAATTATAGTTGAACAATGTGATTTAAACTCTAAAGCTTATTCTTTTGTTGAGTGTTTTTCTGGTATGCAACTTTTGTCTTCCAAACTTATCTATTAATCTAAAAGAGATAAGATTTTATATCACACACAGTTGCCCATATTGTTGTATGTGGTGATCATGTTAGTCTTTTAAACTTTAAAACTCGACATTACTAGGATACATAGTCCCAGTGACTTACAAGGTCGATGGATATGGCCATGTCCACTAATGACACAAGCATACCTGACTTTAAGTGTCGTCATTTAGCTCATAAATGGTTATAGAAGCTTACACGTTTATCCACATAGTCATGCCTACCACTAATATAGGCATGTACAATTTAGACATAAGCATGTACACTAGCAAAACTTTCAATAATCAGTTTCTTCCTTGAATCTATTCAATATTTGTTTCTTTTGATCCATGAAAACAATTAACACTTCCAAAGCCTAAATTTAATGGAATTGGACAAATAGACATCTTTAAAATAGAGATGGACTCATAATAATCCCCCTCTAGCCTATTTAGGAGAAGAAATTAATCACCTTATTGATCATTTGAAGGTCATTCCAATAAGATTACTACAAGGCTCAAGCTTACTATCGAGGACCATCTCCATCAACATACGACACTACTCTTGTTCATATGAATCTTATTCAATTTCATTAGTTACTCGTTAACCATAGATCATAAACAATAATACCTAGCATCAATATATTTGATGCGGGAATGATACATGAAATTCTTGCTCAACTATAGTAAATTGAATATCACAGAAAACTATGTAATCATCTTGTTCCATTTCCAATTCTTGGAGAAAATGCTTTAACTAAAGCATCTTTTACTAGCTTCCATAGTTGCATCATATTCTGCCTTATTTGTAGCTAAAGCTTTGCACTTATACAACTTAGATTGCTAATGAATAGCTTCCCTAGCAAATTTGAACAAGTAACCTAAGGTCGACCTTGTGTTATCAAGATCATCAGCCATGTTTGCATCATTGTATCTTTTTAAAATTGGTTCTCCACCTCCAAAACTCAAACACAATCTAAAAGTGCCCTGTAAATACTTAAAGATCCACTTCACTACTTCCCAGAGTTCCTTTCCTAAATTGGATAAAAATATGCTCACTAACCCAAAAACATGTGTAATATTTGGTCTAGTACATACCATGACATACGTCAGGGATCTAATAATAGAGAAATATGGAATTGAGGACATACCATCTTTCTATTTTTCAATGGTAGGACATGCTCGCTTGCTCAAATTTGAATGAGCTCCTAATGACAAACTACCTAGCTCGACCTATTTCATATTGAACATCTCAAGAACCTATTCAATATATTTTTCTTATGACAACTATAACATTTAAACCTTTTTATTACAAATGTTCTCATACCCAAAATCTATTTTGTAAGACCTAAAAGGACTTGGAAAAGTCCTCCTTCAACCTACAAACCATGTCAACATATTGTCCCACTATCAACATGTCATATAAGAGAAGGATGATGCAGTTACCACTAGTAAATTTTTTTAAGTGCATATAAGGACCAACTAACGTTTTGTTTAAAATTGTTGCTTTTTACAAATGAATCAAACTTCTTATACCACTGCCTTGGTGCCTATTTGAGTCTATAAATACTTATTTAACTTGCATAATAATTACTCTTTTCTTTTTCAGCTGATCCGTGTATATCTCCTTACCTAAGTCATCATGTAAGAATGGAATTTTTACATTAAACTATTCAAGTTCCAGATCCATACTTGCAACTAGGCCTAAAACATTATGTATAGATGTCATCTTGACTACTAGTGAAAAAATCTCATTGAAATTGACACTTTTTTTATCCAAATATGTCCTTTTCCTATATGCTTTACAAGTTTGTCACCATTGTTCTTGATCTTAAACATCCATATATTTTTCAAATCCTTTGTTTTTTGGGAAGCTTCACTAACTTATTATAGGTCTCATTGTTTTTCAAAGAATCCATCTCCTCTTACATCGCCTTAAGCCAAGAGTCTTTGTCTTTGAGTAATTCAACTTCTCGAAAATTCTCTGGTTCCCCTTTAATAATGGCTAGGAGATATTCTAAACTAAGTTATCTTGTCAAAGCTTCTTCTCATCGAAGGCTTCTTCAATCTAATTAACCTTTGAAGTTAGACATCTTCTAACACTTAAACAGGTTGTTCTCCATCCTCTTGATGCTCATAGACTCTTCTATATCATCCACAAAACGTGAATCATATAACTCATCTCTATTAGATTACACATAATCATTATCAAATCATATGCTAGCTCTTATCCTCTACCTTCTTCACCTATAACAGATCAATAGAAGTTGCAACATAAGTAAAATCTATAGTATTGAAAGACAAATTGTTAGAGGTAGTCTTGTCTTCTTGGAAGCAACTTGGACCCATCTTATGCTTGTAGAAGATCAAGTCCCTGCTTTTAACAACCTTACAATTTTTTTCGGTCATAGAGCCTATAACCAAACTCCTCATCGCCATATCCAATAAATATACAAAGATTAATCTTCAAATTTAACTTTAGTATTTGCTCCCTTAGCACATGCTTGAAAATTTTTTATCTGAATACCCTCAAATGTGTATAAGTCAAATCCTTCTCTTTTCACACTCTCTCAAAAATATCAAGATCCAAAGGAATTGAAGAAGTTTTTTTGGATCACATATAATGCGGTTCATACCACCTCATCCTAAAAGGACTTTGGTATATTGGACATTTGGAGCATATATCGAACCTTCTTTATAATAGTTTTATTCATCCTCTCAACAACACTATTTTGTTATAGAGCACCAGGTTCTATCTTCTCACATCTTATGTCACGGCTCACATAATAGTCCCTAAATTTGTTGAAGTTATATTCTCCTTTATTTCTAGTTTAGAGACACTTTAACTTCTTCTTCGTCTCCCTTTTCACTATGGTATGAAATTTTTTAAAAGTCTCAAACACCTACCTTTATGTTGTTAACATGAAGACCTAAGTCTTATGAGTAGCAATATTGATAAGAATAATAAAAGTACTTGTTATCTCCGAAGGAATCCTCCTTAATAGGACCACAAATGTTATAGTGCACCAGCTCTAACTTAGTTTTCCTTCTAGCTGACCTTTTATGGAATGACACTTAATACTACTTTCCAGCTACGTAATGATCATATAGGTTGAGAGAAACAATGGTTTTTATATGGATAAATGATTTTCTAGCTAAAAATTTAATCTCATTCTCACTAACTTATCTTAATCTCTAATGCTACAAATATGGAGAAGTATTCTCCTCAATGACATGTATTTCTCTAGCATATGCCTTCAAATGTGGCTTATATAAGGTATAACATAATCCACCATGAGCAACTGTTAATGCTCCTTTAAACAACATCCACTTGCCATCCTTAAATATATGATAATATCTTCCTTGGTTAAACACATTCATGGGCATCAAATTGAACATAAGTAAAAAATGTGTCACTCATTCAAGGTCAACATGCACCTAATGTTAGTTTGAACTCATATGTCACTCATGTCGATAATGTTAGTGGAGCTCTAATTTTCCATCTTCATACTTCTAAAGTCACTACTCCTATAACTGGCGAAATATTCCCTTTTTGAAATACAATGGTAGGAAGCCATTATATTGACAAGCTACTTAGAATCTAAGTGACTAATGTGAATACACTTACTAGTTACATAAATCAATGATATCTCATCATTTGTGATTGAGGTTGTTGTCTCTATCATTTTAATTTTCTTGGTTCTTCTATTTTTCCTTCCACTAGTAATATGACTTCTTTATGTGACCATGTTTAGTGTAATAGTGACATATCCTGATTTCCTTACCATCTCTGGACTTGGACATATTCTTGGACTTGTCTGTCTTACCCTTTAATACCTCAACTTTTGCTTTTACCTTTGTTTTCTACCATAAGAGCTTGTAGGTTATCAACATTGATCTCCTTCCTCTCAATCTCATTATTAAACATGTTCTCTTTAATCACACATAAAGAAAGCACACCATCTAGAGTGGAGTTGCTAATAGTCACAACAAAAGTCTCTTTAAAGAAAGCATACCATCGTAGAGATGCTCTGACGCTAATTTCCTAACCTTCAACTTCAAGTTCATAAGTCATTTAATGAAGGAGGCCTTGATTATGGAAGGGCTTTCTTCCACATCTTAAAAAGATCTATCTCATGGGATACGTGGTTGAATATACTAATATCAATCTAACGTATAATAGTTCCCAAGGTCTTCTGTTTCATCTTCTCCCACTCTTTATTTGTCTTCTCTAGCTTATATGAAACATCATCTTTTATATTATTTTTTTCATATTGATTGGATCATAGAGATCTTTGCAATACAAGAGATTTTTCATTATAGTTCTTTATATTAAGTAGTTAGTTGATGTCAACTTCACCATATAACTATTGTTACTGTCCATACTTAAGGCTCTAATACCAATTGTTAGATTCCAAACAATAATACTCGTAGGATCAATGAAATCACTCATCCAATAATAAATTAGTCAAACAATATAGAAGATTAAAAATAAAGTAGATACACAATTTAAACGTGAACAAACTGACAATAAGTTCTAAACAAAAAATATCATGATACATACGTTTAAAGTTTCGAGCTAAGAACACATCACAAAACAACCATATATAATCTCTCTTCTACCTCTCTAAAAGCTTCTACAATTGAGTGCAAATATATATATGCCAATAATTCTTCCAATTAATCCTAGAAATCAAACTTCAATAAAACTCCAGTTGAACAATGCTATTTGGACTCTAAAACTCTTCGTCTTACAAGTATTTCTATCTTATGCAACTTTTATTTTCCAAACTTATTTTTTAATCTAAAAAAGGTAAGATTTTATACAACATACAATTGCCTACACGACCCTATGTGGCGACCATGTTTGACTTTTAAACTTTAAAACTCGACATTGCTAACACACATGGTCTTAGTGACCTAATAACACAGGCGTGTTAGACTTCACACACAAGTGTGTGTAACTTTAAGTGTCATCATTCAACTTGTACATGGTTACAAAAGGTTACACATTCATCCATATGGTCGTGTCCTCCATTGACATGGTGTGTGATACCATAAACAACTTCCAATCATCAGTTTCTACCTCAAATATGCCTATTCTTTATTTCTTTTGATCTATGAAAACAATTAACGCTTATGGAGACCAAAGTTAGTAGAATTAGACAAACAAACAACCTCTAAAACGAGGTTAGACTCACAACAAAAGTTATTAGTCCACCCTCATTTTTAAGCTAGGTTTTAAATTTTACTACTAAATGGTATATATTTTTTGTTTATTTTAACTCTCTTATTTTGAAATTATCATTTATGTTTTATATCATTTAAACAATATAGATTTATGTTATATTTTTATTAATTTGCTTTTTATTTTAACTAAATTAATATATTATTAAAACTCTTAAATTTTAATATGATATTGTATTTAAGATTAAGAATAGATGACAAAATAACAAAATGTGAAAAGAAATTTATATAATATCTAAAAAACAAAACAATAATAATTATTTTAAGAATATAAAAATGAAGGTGGATTGTATTTAACACTAAAACTAAAAGTTCATTTTCATAAGATTTTCTCTCTTTCATTTATTTTAAATTATTAAGTCCTTTTATGTATATTTTATATAAAGAATGATCAATTATTAGTTTAACCAAGATAGAGAATCATTGCTAAAAATCATACGTTTTTGCAAAAATTCAATAATTTTCACTTTAAGATTTAATACCGCAAATGTACGGGTGAATTAAGTGTTACCTATAGACTCTTAATTACTTATACTAATAAAAAAGCTTAAAGTACATTTTGAATTTTGACGTCTACAACAAAATATAGAACAAATTTTAACGTTTTGAAGAGTTTAAATTAAACCTCACAATTTTCAAAACATTCAAACAAAACAAGGTTAACTCTCTATCAATTAAATGTCACATTAATATTAAGATTTTATTATTTTTAAATAAAAAGTAGATTCTACTATCACGTGATGACAAATGAGACTTAATGTCTGAATTTTATAATGATAATAGGACTCATATTTTGGTTAACTAAAAAAATAATTATGTAAAAGTGAAACATACTTTCTAATTTAAAATGTAAAAATAATGTCATGTTAATATTAACATTAAATTAAACTGACAAAAATTAATTTTGTAAAATTTTTAGAGATATGTTATTTATATAATGTGATAACCAGTATTTAAACGTGGGAAGGTCTTGCATTGGTAAAAAAAACAAAAATTGTTATTGAAAGCAAACATAAAACTTTACGAAGTTGAACAAAAATACGGGACTCTGGAGGCATAATCCTCTGAGCACTGATTCTTTTTCCAGGGAAAGAAAGTAACTGTCACATTCCAGTGATAAATTTAGCGTATGTAAAACGGGATAAGAATGATTCCCTTACTCTTAGTCTTTCTTAGAAGGCACCCTTCCATGACTACTCCTCTCTCTCTCTCTCTCTCTCTGCCTCTCTTTACACACACAGGAGACATGACACACATTTTGGAAGTGTAATGAACATTGGAAATCCTTGGCAAATGTAAGCCGTGTAGTAAACAACTATCAACATGTGGTAATAAAGAAGAACTGTACTGTTTGATCTTTTCAGGTGCGAGGTTTGTGTAAACACCAAGGAAAGGCAATCACTTGAATCCTCTCAAGTACTGAATCAGTAACAGTTACGCCTAGTGCAAACCTCATAACAGGATTATCTAAAGTGCAAGATGGGCCAAGCTGATCAGGATTAGGCTTTTTAATATCTTACTTGGACAGGAATGGCGTTGCTTAAATAACTTAACAGACTTGGAAAGGATTTGCTTTTGTGCTCTACTTATCCTTGATGACTCAGAGAGAAAGGAGTGATACTTAAGATTAATGCAAATATTCAGTGTCCTCAAGTTCATTGGGACCAGGTAAATAGTTAGGGTTAAACATTTGGGTCCCAACAATGTCAATAAATTCTGCTGCTTTTAGAGAAAAGATGCTTTTGTTTTGGCCAAGCAACCCAAGCATTCGTTGCTTTCTGAACTAGAAAACCAGTTGAATAGTCTCAAACTCCAAGCAACCAACATCGTTTGGCATAGAAGGTAACTCTCAGTCGACACTGAGTCTCACCCTTCAACTATAAATTTCGTTGAGTTGCTACTAATAATGTTATACTGGTATATCAGAACTCCTAAGTAGCCAAAATAACAAGAGAGACCATGAAGGGCCAACTTCTCTCATCACTACTACTCGCATTGCTCCTTATTGTCCCTAGTGCCAGTCAAAAGTTTGCTTGTGACGAGAGCATTCCTCAGACCAGCCAATTCCCATTTTGTAACACATCCCTAACATATCAGGACCGTGCTAAGGACCTGATCTCACGCTTGAAACTCCAAGAAAAGGTAAAACAACTAGTAAATACCGCCACTGGAATTCCTCGACTAGGTGTTCCAGCCTATGAATGGTGGTCTGAAGCACTACATGGAGTGTCAAATGTTGGTCCTGGTGTCAAATTTAATGCAACAGTACCAGGTGCCACTAGCTTCCCAGCAACAATTCTGTCCGCTGCTAGTTTCAACAGGACACTCTGGCTTAAGATGGGGCAGGTGGTGTCAACAGAGGCTCGAGCAATGTACAACTTGGGTTTAGCTGGGTTGACATATTGGAGTCCTAATGTCAATGTGTTTCGTGACCCGAGATGGGGTCGTGGACAAGAGACACCCGGAGAGGACCCTCTCGTTGTGTCCATATATGCTGTAAATTATGTCAAGGGCTTGCAAGAAGTTGGTGAAGAGGGAGGAAGCACGAGTGATGACAAGTTGAAAGTTTCAAGTTGTTGCAAACATTACACTGCCTATGATGTAGATAATTGGAAAGGAACCGATCGATTTCATTTTGATGCCAAGGTATATATAATCTATCCCTCTTAGCTAGCCACTTATAGAATGGTTGTTTAGGACTTGCTTCCTTTTACTAGACATTTTTTAGTTAATTACTACGAACTTTGTTATGCTACATAACCTGAGTTTTCTAGCAGATGTCAGAAGCTGCAGACAGAGAAGTTTGTAGGGCAGTAAACTAGGAAATTTGACTGTATGATCACTACTATTGACTTGTGATATATTCCTGAATTCTTTGAAAATATTTTCCAGTTATTTAGAACTAAGAACGCGGTTGTTCGGTGATGGATATGATATTTTACTACCCCTTTAATTTTTGTACCTTAAGTCAAGTTTTTGAGACGTAGTATTTGGTTAGCTGAAGCTTAACAGTGAGGTTTTCGCAGGTAACAAAGCAGGATATGGAGGACACATATCAGCCTCCATTTAGAAGCTGTGTAGAGGAGGGACATGTAAGTAGTGTCATGTGCTCATACAACAGGGTAAATGGTGTTCCTACTTGTGCTGATCCAGAGCTCCTCAAAGGGATTGTCAGAAGCCAATGGAATCTTGATGGGTGTGTTCTACTCAACCACTTTATAAGCTGCCTCTCATTTTCTCTTACTTTTCAAATTTCAAAGAACTACTGCATGCTAAATCCCCTATCTGACATTATAAGTTAAATCTTACATTTTTCTTTTTCCTTGAATTGTCAAGTTTCAATGAGTGAAGCCTACAACATTTTGTCTAACTAGCCATTTTATGTGATTTCTGGCAGATATATTGTTTCTGATTGTGATTCTGTTGAGGTTTATCATAATAGTATCCACTACACTGCCACCCCTGAAGATGCGGTAGCCCTCGCACTGAAAGCAGGTATAACAAATTAATGTTTTTTCAGAAAATTGAAACGTGAAAAGATCATTTCATATATGTTTATATCATGCAGGTTTAAACATGAACTGTGGGGATTTCTTGGGTAAGTATACCGAGAATGCAGTTAAACAAACAAAAGTAGATGAGTCCACAGTAGATCAGGCCTTGACTTACAATTACATAGTTCTCATGAGGCTTGGTTTCTTTGATGGGAATCCAAAGTTGCTCCCATTTGGAGATCTTGGGGCATCTGATGTATGTGCTGATGATCATCAGCTGTTGGCACTTGATGCTGCCAAACAAGGAATAGTCTTGCTAGAAAACAGTGGTGCTCTTCCTTTGTCCAAAGATACAATTCAGAATTTAGCTGTCATAGGACCAAATGGTAATGTTACTGAAACTATGATAAGTAATTATGCTGGTGTACCCTGCAAGTACACCACCCCCTTTCAAGGGCTGCAAAAGTATGTTACAACAGCTAAATTTGAACCTGGGTGCAAGTCTGTAAGTTGTAATGACGACACACTTATTGCGGCAGCAGCCGAAGCTGCAACGGATGCTGATGCAGTGGTGCTAGTATTGGGGCTTGATCAATCTATAGAGCGAGAGGGGTTGGATAGAGTGAACTTGACATTGCCAGGATTTCAAGAGAAACTGGTTACAAGTGTTATAAATGCAACCAGTGGAACCGTAATCATAGTGATCATGTCTGCTAGTCCCATTGACATTTCTTTTGTCAAAAATGAGAGCACAGTTGGAGGGATTTTGTGGGTGGGGTATCCTGGTCAAGATGGGGGAGATGCCATAGCACAAGTCATATTTGGGGACTATAATCCAGGTTACCTCTGACATTTCTATGATTTAATGTTGAAGAATATTCAGACCTTACACATGCTGATTTATGTCTTTGCAGCCGGAAGGACTCCATTTACATGGTACCCAAAAGAATATGCAGATCAAGTGTCGATGACAGACATGAACATGAGAGCTAATGCATCTGAGAACCTCCCTGGGAGGACCTACAGGTTTTACACGGGAAGATCCTTATATGAGTTTGGTCATGGGCTAAGCTACTCAACCTTCTCCAAGTTTATAGCTTCTGCTCCTGCCACACTACTAGTTAGATTGAATTCTACACCCAGTTACCCTGAAAGCATAATTTCAACAAATCAAAATTTTCACTCCAATACGCAAGCCAATGCCATTGATGTTTCCTCAGTAAACTGCACGAGTTTAAAACTTGATCTTGTAATTGGTGTGAGGAACCGAGGCCCAATGCGTGGCGGCCATGTAGTGTTGGTGTTCTGGAAGCCACCTACCACATCAGATGTAACTGGTGCACCAAATGTGCAACTTGTTGGGTTTGAGAGAGTAACGGTGAAGAAAGGTAAAACACGGAATGTGACAATCACAATAGATGTGTGCAAGGGACTTAGTCTGGCAGACAGTGAAGGAAAAAGGATGTTAGTCATGGGACTACACACTTTTCTGGTAGGGTCACCTAGTGAGCACCAAGTTAGGCACTATCTTGACCTCAAACTGGCTCAAAGCGAACATGGAAGCCACTTTATCTCTATATAGTAGCAACATTACTGATATATTGCCAAATTCCTTACACAGATGACTATTAGACCAGGCTACATATTTCTATAAAGCTATTTGTATGAAATGTGGCATTACTATCTACTACCACTATAAGTTATCGATATAATGTTATGATTGGCTTGCTAGATGATCTAAAATGGTAAAAGAATACAAGCTTGATGTCAAGAAATCGAATATAACCATCATGTTTATGTGTATCTTTTTTACTTCATTTTATACCTAACTATATTACATAGATGGACTAATAATTTTTTTTACATATTTCGATATTGTATGTATTATAGTTTTTAACTTATTTATGTACTTCACTCAACTCAAATTTCAAATTAACGTTAAACTTGAACCTTAGTATTTATAAAAAAATATAAGGTTTAACTTAAAAAACTATATATTATATTTATTCAAGTGAAGGAACTCATAATCAAATCAAAGTACTCAGCTAATCATAAGAGTGTAAAATATAAATATATAAAAAAAATCATTTCACGCAAAGTTATTGTAAGCAAAGTAATATGATGACTTTCTTCTTTTTAACTTAATTTAAAAATGTCAAGATCATTTCTTTGTAATCATATTAGTTATTATACTATAATTAGGACTTGGTAAAATTAGGCTAGGTATGGATTGAAGGCTGTGTTAATTCAACTTATAACAAGCTTCATTGAAGGCCTATGTTATGTGAAATGACGTCCAAAAGTCATGATCAAGAACAGAGCTAGATCATGGAAGCGCTCGATCTTATTATATGCATATACCTAACCAAAACAAACCGTAGTCAAAGACAAAAACAAGATCCTTCTTACTCGTGCATACAAAATCAAACACTTTGATCAATAAAACTCAAACCAGAACCGCGTAGCTTCTCTTCTGTGATTTGATCTAGACAAACAGCCATCTCTGGCGTTAGATAGTTCTTCCAGTCTCCAACCTTACCCTTCCTGAAATAGTCAGGGTTTTTGATGGTCGTAGATGGATCAGAACTCGAGTCCACTTTGTTAACTTCCAAGTTATTTAACTTGTCAAAGCTGCATAGTTTTACAATATCCTGAATTACACCTGCCTTCTCTTCCTCCATCGAGAAGGGTGTGTCCAAGAACTCAGCCAATCTCTTAACTTGAGCGACAGGCTCTCTCTGTAAATTTTCATACATGAGGAACAGCACTTGATACGGTGCTTCTGAGCTAGCATTCCAGTAGCTTAACACATGATCCCAAAAGGGCCCGAAAATTGAAGCTCCCTTGGTGAACATATCGAAAGCGTCTTGTAGAGAAACTTCGGTTGGCCGATATCGAGACATGACCTTGTTCAGGAACAACCACATTGAAACAAAAGCATCTTTTGGGTTTCGACAGACATAAACGAACTTGCAACCTGAATCTTTCACATAGTCTGGCAACAAAGTGTAAGGGAGATGAGTAGAGAAAAGGCGAGGAGAGGGAAGAGAGTCAATATTTTCATTTCGATAAAAGCATTTTTCCAAGGAGGGTACCAAGGTGTGAGGGTTAGTGGTGATCAAAGGGTGAGTAACGAAGTCATATATGTTTCGGTTCAAAATGGCAAAAATGAGAGCCTTGATCCAAGTGGTACCGCATTTGGGAGAGCTAGCTGCGAGAATATCGGTAGGTTTACTATGGAATTGGTGATCTTCAAGTGAGAGATGAGCAATGAGGCCACCAGATGGTAGCCAAAATCCTTTATACAGATGCCGAGTCCACCACGCATCGTCTCCAGGAAGGGTTTGGACTAGCTCATCATGCTTTCTAATGGTCTCTTTGTAACTTTGGCTTTCATTGCTTGCCTCATTTTTATGAAATGCAAACCAGGCTGCCATGGGGTCGGATTGGGAGAAAAGTCGCACAATTGTTTCAGTTATGAGCTTCAGTGCATTTACAGATATAGATAGATATGGATGAGGATGATATATAGTGAAAAGAATCCGAATAAAAACAATTGATTATGCATTGATGAGATAATGGAAATCAATATGATAACATTTAGAAATATTCTTAGACACAAAGGGATGATTATAATAAGAAACACCCGACAAAACATCACAAAAGGTGGAGGGTGCCAAAGAAATTCAAGAAAGTAGGGGGAAAGGTAGAAGATGTAAAAGTAATAGGTTAGTAAGTTGTTATCTTGCTATATATATATATATATGCATGAATAGTTATTGACATTTTAGTTTAATAGTAAGGAAGAAAAGAAGTTTTAAGGTTTCATGAGACTCCAATGGTAAAGAATGTAAGTGAATAACCAATTTCAAGATATAAGGAGACATCGACGATAATGTAGAAGACATGAGGAGAAATTAACGACGAAGAAGATAAAAAAGAAGTTTTTGTCATATCTTGAAGAAGCCTTTAGTACATTTGCAGAATTGTTGAAATGATTTTTGACATTGTATTTGAAATATAAGCATAAAAAAGAGTTTGGTCATGATGAGAATGGCATCAGATCCTCTATACCCAACACCCTCTTCCAACCCTGTTCTACGCTAAGAATGACATTGTTTTGGGTGTAAACAAACATAGATTGACGTCGCTTTTGACGAGTAATAGAGTCTTGGGTACAGAGCATTTGAAACCCATGAGAACACTCCAATGCTGAACATAAGAAAAAGAAAAAGATGTGAGGAAAATAAAGGCATGAATGAGGTGAGATCAATAAAACCTTAACCAAGTATGTACGAATCATACTGAAACTAAAAACAGAAAATATTGAGCTTTAAGAGTGAGGGAATATAGTTTAAGGCATCCATAGGCAAGTATAGGTGATGATACATAGTTAGGATCAAGGGAAGTTACGAAAAAGTTTACGTCTCATGGTAGACTTTAAATTTTCGATTTCATATATGTGAAATTTCTATAAAGAAAAGGTACATAAAAAACAGGGTTTTGTAGTTAATTTATCAGATAGTATTATTATTAGTGTTAAGTGTTGTTGGAAATTTGATAATGTCTGTAATATATTATTTAACATTGATTCATTTTTGAAAAAGGTACATCAAAAATAGGGTTTTGTAGTTAATTTATCAGATAGTATTATTATTAGTGTTAAGTGTTGTTGGAAATTTGATAATGTATGTAATATATTATTTAACATTGATTCATTTTTGTTATTGTAAGTTCATTAACTTTGAGGTTGTTTGAAACATTAAGTTTGAGATAACATTAAGCGAATCCTATTATGTTTTAAGCCTAAAAATCATCTAAGTAACATTGTAGGCAAATTGTGCAAATAAATTAAGTATATGATTTCAAATTTTGTTTACAATGTGCTCACAGAATATATAATGTATACTTCGCAGTTTGTTTGTGGGTATATACATATTTTGTTGCTTGAGAGAGTGAATCTTGGACTTTTTCTAGGCAAGTACATACTAAACTCAATGTTTTAGGTGAATAATCTTGAATTTAAGAATCTTTGGTAGTCAAAATAAGAAAAGTAAATGTTAAACTAGAATATAGGGTTAATTACAAAAAAATCTCAAACTTTTCTCAAAATTTTAATTATAGCCTAAACTTCAAAAACTGACAATAAAATTCTCAAATCAATTTTTTCAATTATAGCCCGAACTACAAAAAGTGACAATAAAATGTTTGAACTTTAAAAAAATTTCAATTCTAGCTTGACATTAGTGTCTATGTTAAGTTATTAATGAAATGGCATCGTTGTTAAAAATGAAATCCCTAAATTAGTTTACGCAGCTTCAGTCTTTTGTTATCTATTTGTTCTCCCGACGCCCTTAACTCTTTGTTTTCTGCTTATTCTTTTGATGTCCCAAACAACTCTCATATTGCAGCATAATGAACTAGTAAGCTCTTCGTTTAGGTGAGAGTGCTAGGGCTGCATAATATGAAAATCTAAGGGTGAGGGAGTCGAGAGAACAAACAAAAAACGAAGGAAAAAACTGAAATCAAAGTGTGAGGTCGTCGGAGTGGCTTCTGATTTAGGTCATTTTTAAACAACAACGTTATTTTAATCATGTGATTAAACGACGTTTCTGGAACACGTGGTAAGCCACGTTAGCAAATTTAATAGAGATACTAATATTGGGTAAGAATTGAAAAAAATTGAAAGTTTGAGCATTTTATTGCCACTTTTATAGTTTAGGCTAAATTGAAAAAAATTAAAAGTTTGAACATTTTTTTATCATTTTTTAAAGTTCAGGGTATAATTGAAAAACTGAGCAAAGTTTGAGATATTAACCCTAGAATATAATTTGACGTTGTAATTTTTTTTGGTAGAGGTAAATTGGAATAAATATTTAATGACCATTAATTTATTTTATATTATGACCATGTATGTGACAAATATTACAAATATTCGGAGTTAGGAATTGATGCACATACATAAATATATCCACTTCCATTCATGTTTTTTTTTTCAAATAAGCATTTTATGAAGTTAAATTTTAATAAAGAAAAGCTCATCTTAGGGACCAATAACATTATCTTTCCAAAAATAAAGAAAAGTAAAATTCTAAAAAGTTAGCCACAAATTATCTATGCTATATTGAAAGGGCATGACTAGATGGCCACCATTTACTTAATAGATTTTCATATGTTAAATGATATATGTCACATGTATAATAGTTAAAAGAACAATATTGTTCTTTTGTTTCTGAAAAGGTCAAGACTGTATTTTAACTAAAAATAGGCATAAAGAAGAAGATTATACCTACTGCTCAATATTTTCAATCTTATATCTAGAAGAATTCCTAAAGTAAGAAAATAAGTAAAGAATTATTTCTTTGTATCGTAATTTCATGGTAATGATCTTTGTTTTTTACATATTGCTAACAATTTAACTTAAAAAGAAATTGACATTTTTACTATTTTGTGCATTGGTAAACTATTAGTGATGACTATGGAATTTATTTGTACTATGCTTTAACAACGAAAAAAGGGCTTTTGGCGACGAATATTTTCGTCACGAAAACTTTTGTCACTAAAAAGAATATGCAGATCAACCCTACTTTTGGCTGCTATCCTCAAAGGTCAGGACAGTGGACAAGAACACAAAAGTTCTGTTCTTCGTCCTGTTTGTTTGCTGTCCTCACTCATTTTTGTTCTGTCTTCAGAGGACAAGGACAGAAATTTTTGTCCCTTCCTAAACTGTGGTACAGGAATTCTTGTCCTTCGGATAAGGAAAGAAAATGTCAAAAATAGCCTTGTTAAATTAATAAATAATAATATTTTAGTCAAATATAAAGTAATTTAATTAAGTAATAATAATAATTTAATTAATTATATTGTAATTAATTAATTAATTACAATATTTTAATTAATTAAGTGATAATAATAATTTAATTAGTTAATTATAATATTTTAATTAGTTATATTTTGATTAATAATAATATTTTAATTAAATATTATTAACTATATAAGTAATAATAATACTTTAATTAATTATATTGTAATTAATTAATTAATTATAATATTTTAATTCATTAATTAATTATATTTTAATTAATTAATTAATTAAAAGATTTTAATTAATGGATAATAATATTTTAATTAATGAATAGTTATATTTTAATTAGTTATATTTTAATTAATAATAATATTTTAATTAAATATAATTAATTAATTAAGTAATAATAATAATTTAATTAATTATATTGTAATTAATTAATTAATTACAATTTTTAATTAATTAATAATTATATTTTAATTAATGAATAGTTATATTTTAATTAGTTATATTTTAAATAATGAATAATAATAATTTAATTAAATATAATGTAATTAATTAACTAATAATAATAATATAATTAATTATATTGTAATTATTTCATTGTAATTAAAATATTACAAATAAACTTAAAATAAATATTGATACAATTATAAAATAATCAATGAATTATATATTTCTACTCATATTATACTGCAGGGGTATTTTCGTCATTGGCACTGTTTTTATGTTCTGTCTATTGCAACCAAACACATTTCTGTCTTCGAGACGGAGACAGTTTTTTTATTTTGTCCATCACAACCAAACACCTCACTATCTCTAATTTTTGTTTTGTTTCGTCTCCAAATTTTCGTCTCGTCCTTCTATACATATTGGAGACAGTAACCAAACGCAGCGTTAAGATGAGAGGGAAACTGTCCTAGAGAAAGATATGAAGAGAAATAAACTGGGGTTGATGAGTTAGGAACTTCACTCATGATTATTAGGGCCTCTCCCTATTCACTCTTATTAATAATAACTTTACCACTATCAGTAGAAAAGCTTATAACTGTGGTACCCCTTGGGAACCCTGACTAGAGGGTTAAGGGGATAACAGGAAACCACGGGCGATATAATAAACCAGTCCTTTATGAGAGTTCTTTGGGGAGTTCTAAGATAGACAAAGAAAACTAGTAGCTAAGAACCTAAGCATGCTAGTCGAGACACAAGCTCTTTCTCCTCAAAGAGTATCAACTCTCAAGGTATACATCTAAGGATCTAAGCTAAACAATCCTCTATATAACTTATAACTCAAATAGGATCATAAGTTCGATACTTTTTGATGCATAAGATCTTTATACAAAAGCAAGTGCAGAGCATACTTGTATCTCTGTATGATAGAAGTAAACTTATTGAAGACTCAAGCTTTTAGGAGAGAGAGAGATTTTAGAGAAAAGTTATATGGAAACTCACAATTCTTATTGATAAAACTAGCTTAAATTCAAACTTAAATTTGAACTTGGTTACATTGGAAGAAGTCTCTTGCTCTTATAGGCAAAGGAGGTTATAGAAAGACAAACATATTTGAATAAGAACAAAGTCATATCACACCCCAAACAGATAAGAACAACATAATATCAATTATTCTAAATAAGAACAATGTCACATATACAATTTTAGATAAGAACAATATCACATCATATAGTAAACGGATAGGAACGATGTCACATTAAAAAAGACACTTAAACATAACGATAAACAATTAAATAAAGAGACCCATAATAATAGGTGGAATCTTAGTCATCATCCCTGTCAGATAGGATCTTGCCATGATTGGAAATTTGACAAGGAAGCCCCTCGACTCATGTTGTCAATACTATTACTAGTTATTCTCCATCTTTTATGGGGCTTACTTTCCCTTTGTGTAAATTTTTCAAAAAATTATTTAGATCCTCTTATTGATGATGGGAATTTCATCATCTAGATCTTGGGCATCCTGGAAGGAGGAGGCTTGAGTTTGAGATGGTCCCGTAATATAAAGACCTAAGTCTATTGGATTTTCTGGGATGTGAAAGTCTAACATTAGAAGTTCGTCGAGAATGTATTCTCTTAAGTAAGGTCCAATAGACGTAGAGATAACTAGTAGTGTATATTTAGGAAAATGGTTTAGATCCTTAAGAAAATGCATAAGGTTTTTAAAAACATTATCCTTAGATCTTGGCCATTGAATTGAGGTATGTTGAAAATACATTTGATTCTTTAAGTAGATAGATCCATTATGTGTTATGCTATATGGTCAATGAAAAATAAAGAAGCAATGGGAGGATTGCTTCTCTAGTAGAGTCCCTCATAACCTAAGATCCTCAATAACCTGTGAGAGTTGCATCCTCCATATCTTCAGTGGTTAATACTAGTCAAGTAAAGACTACAAGAGGGAACCTTCATTCTCTCCATCATATAAGTTTTTGATATACCGATAAGGAGGGAAGAGAGATAGCACATGCACAAAGGGTAGAGAGTGCCCATAAATACTACAATGCATTTTTTGAGACCCGGTCATTAATGAAAAATACAGTAAAATATGGTGCCTGTATGTTGAATAGGGATGGGAAACGATATAATTTTTCTTGGTTGAGGAAGCGGCGGAGGTAACAAAAAAGGCTTAACTAGGCAAAAGAAGTTATCTTATCAACAGTAGTGGGTGTGCTTGCAATGAGAGGGAAGAATTTCTGTCTTGGCAATGATGGGTAGGTTGAGCACTAAAAGTAGGAGAGGAATATTTCTAGAGGGAGTGGTAAGGCTAATGTACTTTTGAGGCAAAGAGAGGTAATCTGCTAGAATGTTTATAGTGGCTTTTGATGTGGTAAATTGTGTATTTATAGCGAGAGAACCAACATTTCCAGGAAAGCAATTGGCTCTTTGATAAAAGTTTTTTATTTGGATCTAGTATCTTTGGAAAGGACGTAATGTCCATTTTTACTATAAAGAGATATGGGTTGAGGTAGAAATTAAACTTCTTTATATCGCTTTACAGAATCTCTTTGTAGATTGAGTGATAATGTCTTTCGAGAGTTTAAATTATCCCCTAGCATGTCCATAGAAAAACTTTTTTCTCTCAATCTCCTTTATTAAAATTGCTCTTTAGAAATCTTTATTAGCATCAATCTGCAAGATTTGTTTTCCTTTGTCAGGAATCTTTAGTGGAGGCAGATGTTAACTGATCTTCTTTAATTGCTTGACTACAACTGATCTTCTTTAATTGCTTGACTACTTTTATATGGCCAGGGCCTTATAGTGTTGGCTTTTTCTTCAGTAACTTTGATAGCTGGCATACATATTCTGACATATAAGAGATGAAATCCCTAATGTAATTCACAATTCTAAGAAACTGTTGGATCTGTCTAACAGTAAAGTTTCTATCTAAGAAGTTTAGTAGTTCACCAGCTATATATGGCCAGGCTCGTAGAAGCATCATAAAACTTAATGCCCAAAAATTCTATATGGGCTGAACCAATTTAGCTTTTATAGGCTGACGATCCCTTATTTCTTTGTAAGTTCTAAAAATTGTTATAATAGGGCTTAATGTTCTTATCGGGTTTAAGAGTAAAAGAGGATATCATCAATGTAAATTAAAGCATTTGATATGATACCATCATGGATCCTTGCCATGACTCTTTGAAACAATGCTGAGCCAAATTTCAGCCCAAATGACATAATTTTCCACAGGTACTGGGCATTAGAAATGCAAAATGTTATTTTATGCCGATCTTTTAGGTTAATACCCAATTGCCAAAATCTAGCTTTTAAGTCAAACTTTGAGAATTTTTTCGCCTCTTTCAAAAATAACACCTACGTATTTATCTTAGGCAGAGGTAACTTGTCATCTTGAAAAAAATTATTTAAAGGCCTGCAATCAATAAATAACCTCTTTTTGCCTTTGTTCTTTTCTGCTCTTTTTCCACATAAAAAGCTTGTCATGCCTACTTTGATTTGGTCGACTTGATCAATGTTTGTTTTAGAAGTATAGCATATTCTTCTTGTGCCATATTTAGCTCCTCTGGATTCATTCCTGAATAATTGACCTTTTTTGGATTAATGTCCTCGTTCATCTTAAATGGTAATTGGACATAAAATTTTGAGTTCTGACATAATAGATGTGGATGATTGAATTGGTTATGGCTCTCTGGGCAATATTGTAAGATCTAATCTATGATATTTTCATATCCAGTAAGAACATCTTGTAGATCGAAGATGTTGTCTTCAGCGTACTCATGAAAATTTTGTTTGTCACGAATCTCCTTTGGCAAGATTTGTAACTTTTGTGCTTAGCAATATATATCCATCCTAATAAGTATGTCAGGATTAGGAAGATTACTTCCCAATATTTTTGTTCGGATGATACTGCTTGGGAAGAACTTTATCCTAATCTTTCTCTTCGTGATAAGATCTATCTTGAAGGATTTGTCGTTAGCTGCAGTAAAGTATTCTTCATATGGTTGTCATTCTTTCATTAGAAGAATATGTGGTTTCATTACACTTCTATAAAAGCTTGTATCCATGCAACCAATAGTTAAGATTGGTCTGTGATACTTCTCTAGAAGTGACTGTAGCTTGATGTATGATCGTATTACTACTGGCTTCTTAAGCTTTAGCTTTAAATAAAATTGTTTCATCATGTGCATTAGTTCGTCATCTTCTTCATTAAAAGAAGAGACTTTATCATCAATAGACTTATAGTCAAATAGTATAAATAATGTCTCTTTATCTTCGCTAGACTGTTCTTTAAAAAAAGATTCGATGTCCTCATCATCTCTTATGGGCATCATAGCTTCAATGGATAGTAGGATTTTTATATCATTTTCGGAATTTTTTGGGCCTTTTGCATAATAACCTAGTTTTCCAAAAAAGTTACATTAATCCGACTTTCTGGTTTCAGAAGCACACCTCTTAAAGAATCTTGCTCTCTTTTTCTTCCTTTTGTTGAAAAGATGAACCCTTAACGATTTTCTTTTGAAAAGATTCTCCTTCTTTGTGTTGCATGCGCATTTCTCCATATCTTTGAATTTAATCTTTATGTACGATTTCTTGTATGCTTATTTGAGTTGAAGTCCACCTCTTAGCATTATTTTGAAGAACTTGTTTTGCTCACATAATTCATCCAGTGTCACCAAAGCTAATTGGTAAATTTCTCCGAAAGCAATTTCTGACATGTCTTAGTGAAGAGAATTGATTGTTCTTTATAATTCAAGTTGCAACTCATCAGAAATAGAAATTATAATATTTTTCAAACATTTTTTGAAAATGCTTATGTAATCTTTTCTATTTATAGAGCAACACCTTTTAAAGTACTCATGTTTACTTTGTCGATTAATGAGTTGGAAATCTCCAATATGAATCATTCATAACAAGGAACTAACTTATGACAATTATAAGATTTGCATGTTCTTGTATTCACCAAGGCTTTGGAACCATTCTCTTAAAGTTTCTATCATTCTAGAGACAAATTTTGTCAAGATGTCTTTAAAAGACATATAAGGTCTAATCATCTGAAGATCTATCCATGCACTGAATTCATGCATTTGACCTCTCCATTTAGTTAATGGGATATCATCAAAAGTGAACCATGGACCTGAAATAGGTTTGTAGACAGGAGGTAATATATTAGGTCTGATTGGTTCAGTCATTGACTCATCATCGTCAACTTTAGGTTCAACCTCTGTACGTGATTGAGAAGAATATTGAACAACCATCATCATTTGACATATTTGAGTGATATCTACAAGTTCTTCTGTCCTTTTTGAGCCTTCTATAAAAGAATCAGAGTCTTGTCTATTAGTATGACTATTAGAGTTATATGATATTATGCGACTTTTAGAGCTATTTGGAACTAATTGAAGGGTGCCTATGAATTTTTTTTATAGGAATAAGTTCTTTTATTGTGTGTAGGAAAGGTCTTTCTTTTGGTGGAGAAGTTGGTGTATATTGATATGAAAAGACCTAAAAATTGACAGAATATCTTTTGTTGACAGGTTTAGCTTAGAAGATTTTGATGGTTTTGTAAGGGTTTTCCTGAATAATGGATAAGACATTTTGAAGACTTTTCCATAATTAGTAGCATTAGGATAGGATGGAGTACTATAGGTAGGTCTTACGGTTGGATATATCAAAGGGTATGTATCATATATAGCTTTGGATTGTTGTTTTGCCACTCCGACTTAATTCTTTTGAGCTCTTCTCAAATATTTTAATGTTCTCTTTCCTTCTTAAAGAACTATGTTCCATAATAATGCTAGTCATTATATCTTATCATATCCAAATCAAGTTGGGTAGCTTGATAGAGTAACTGTTGATGTAATTGTCGCATTTGAAGAGATATAGCATCAACTTTTGAATTTAGTCATTGTGTTTGTTGGGATAGACCGTTAAGCTTTGAATCAATTATGTGAAGGACATTGTTTTGTTCCATAACATATTGTGTCTGCCAATTTAGTACCTCTTTTATAGTATAAACAAATACATGATTTTCGTGTGGAATGATAACTATTGATCTTGAGTACGACTTTACAGATACCCCGATGGTTTTATTATTCTAGTCTTTTAAAGGTTGAAAATCTTCCTTATATGATCTTATCATCATACAAGGTAATAGTTGGAGGATCTCCTTAGGGATTGAAGAAATTATTGGCACAGAGCATCTTGGTTGGATCAAGTGTTCTGTTCTAACTTCTCACAATAGTTCAGAGAGATCCTTTCGTCTAGGCTTAGGATTCGTAAGATCAATCCAAGGTCTCGAGTCATCATTTTCATGATGTTTGAATTGGATTTTCTTTTCTAGTTGGCATGAAGATTTTGACTTTGTACTGGGCTCTTCTCTCCATCAAGGGATATAAACTTCGTCATCACTATCAAAATCATCATCCATCTAGCATTCACAATCTAAATTGCATATAAATGGATCTACATCTTAGATGAAATGCCATTGACAAGGCTGACATATACGTCATGTCCATCAGGGTGGACAAAATGGATTGGAGGGCCACTTATGCCTTTTTCATAATTTTAGGTTAGAAGAGGCTTTGGATGATTTTTTGTATTCTTTTCCAAACTTGATGAAAATGGATTTCACTGTTCCATCCTTAAAACTTGTCAAGATTGAAGGAGTGGTGGGATGAATAGAGCGTCGATGAGGAGTATGAAATTATTTTTCATATTTCGTAATCCATTTTGTAGGCATGAACTCTGCTAATTATTGTGATGATAATTGTCGTAAAATCTGAATAGCTATTGTCCCATTCTAAGATCTGTCTGCTACCATATAAAGGGCATCTCATGTAGAGTTTGAAAAGTTCATATCTAGAGCATAATTCTATAATCTATAAATGATTTGATGATAGAGTGTGACTATGATTGTAGCTGGGGTCTTGATCAGCTCTAACAATTTGAATATAAACTTATAGTTTGGTGGATAGAGTTTGATTATCAAGCTTGATATTGAAGTCTGAAGCTATGTTCATGATGATACTTCTATTGTTAAGAATGGTTCAAAGGGTGTTGATTAATGTATTCTGGTAAAATGTGTATGTTATATCAAGGAAAGAAATTCTATTTACGGTTTTAATTATTCAAATTGTTAAAAGGTTTGATTTGATGCATAATACTTTAAAGATATAATCGACAATTTTACTTATTAAAAGTATTTTTATCAATTACAAAAATTATTAGACAATAATTATAAAGAAAAGTGAATTTAAGAATCATTTTAATAGTTTATTTATCATAAATATATTGATTTTTTGCATAAAAGTTTAAATTTTCTTTAAAAATTAAATTAAACTAAATTGTTTTCCTTTAATTCTTAATATAGTTAGGTTGATTTTAACAAATGATATTTATTTCAACTTAAGTGTTAATGTGATATAATTTTTTTACGAATAAAGAGTTTTGAACATTGAAATACTCCAAAATTTTCCTAAAAACTTTTTTGTTGATAGACGTAATCCATACCTAACAATCTTTACTTATTGTTGTGCTTATTCATTACATCTATAATTTCAATGTTAACAAAGGAGTATGATGATATCGACATTCTCATTTAACTTTTACCATATAAAACGTAAGCATGAAAAATTACCAAAGAGCAAGAGAATTAATATGGCTCAAATAAAACGCTAATGAGTATGAGGCTCGGGGAATTTGTGGATTTATATTTTTATTTAAAATAAGAAAATAATCTTACCTAAAAATGGTGGGGTTAGAAATTTGACTTGCTCTCTCGAAGCAAGGCCCGCCCACTGAGGTGGGTCTCTTTTCAACCCCAGTTGCACGTTCCACCGCCACCTCAGTTCCGCCGCCCCCCTTCCCCACTTTGCAATTATCCATGTAACTCCTACCGTGCGATAACTCACACCGACCTTTCCCCCACAACGTGTCAACTACTGACTGTGTCTTGAAGATAAACTAGTTAAAGTATATAAAATTGGATGCTCTGGGAAGACGGAGAAAGTTACTTTATGTTCACGTGCCCTACTTTTTCACTCATTCTTATATGTAACTAATTTTTTTCCTTATTTCTTCATTTTCACATGAATCATCTTAACATTTTTGTTAAGAAACATTAAGATCATTTGTGTACCGTAAATATATTTTAGTAAAGTTATTCATGGTTTGTTCTTCGATCCTTTTCATTTCAAGGATTTCGGTATAAAGGAAAAAAAAAGATTTTATTAAACATATAAATTATTTGTTTTCCATAATCTTATAAGTACTTTATTTCGTAAGCATCTATTTATCTAATTTTTTCTCTCTCATTTATTAGATAAATAAATGCTCATAAAATAGAATAAAGTCTAAGGTATCGAATAGTGAGTAATCTGTTTCTTATTATTAAATCAATAATATTGTCATTAAATAATTATTTTAACATTAATAACGAACAACTTTTACTTTTATAATAAAAGCAGTAAACATATCAATTTTTTAATAAAGGGTTTCTTTTATTTCTTCTATATTCTTACGGATGCAAGTATATTAGCAAATGTTTATGTTCTGTCTCTACTCGGCAAGTAAATATTAATTACTGTTATTGCATTAAGAAGGCTTTGTCTCTATCATCTTCTTCTCATACATTTGATTAATAATGAATCCATCCATATGTTAATGTATCTGTTCATTATTTATAAGAAACTAACGTACGGGAAACAAACACGTAAACTAATAAATGAAGGACGGAACGCACCATAATTGGAGTGCAAGTGATCGCACCCAAGTGAGTGCCCCCTGCCCAACCTTTCCCGTATTTAAAATCAAAATCTCACCAAAGTTAACTGGCCCCTCGCCCCCACCACCCTAAGCTTATATTGCACTATCCATCTTCTCTTTCTGTGTCTGCCCTTTTTGTTGTGTCCTGTTACGTTTTTACCTGTGTAGTAGATTAGGTGCATACCCACGCTTTATATATATATATATATATATATATATTCATATAGGTAGATGGATAGCTAATAAGATAGAATTATGGGGAAAAAAAGAAGGAAACAATAGAAAAGAACAACAGCAGCCCAACCTCAACATAAAGTCAGACTCAACCCTCTCTTTCTTCCCTTTTCTTCTCTCTCTCTCTCTCTCTCTCTCTTCTTGACTTGCAATAGAGAGCTTTTATTGATCGCCGTCGTGTTCGTCAGAGCTTCAACCCCTCTTCAGCTTTTGTATGTTACTTTCTTACCCTTTTTCTTATCTTCTTCTCTTGTTCTCTCTATCTGATTTGTTTTCTTTAATTGCTGGGTTCCATTTCTATCCATTAGATAATTAGATCTGTGTCTTATTAGCTTCAATTTTATTGATTTAGCCATACCTATTTCTATCTCCTTATATTGATGTTAATTCTTGTTCAGCATCTGTTTTCTTCATCGGGTATTATCTGTGTTTTGCTTTTTAGTCGGTGAGTCATGTCGTTTCACCTGAAGAGACCTGTCGTTTAGGACTCCATGGCGGCTGTTATGGTGTCAGGTTCTGTTTTGACATCCTTTTTTTTTTTTTTCCTGGTTTTTGGTTTTCCAATATTCACGGACAGTTTTAAGTTTACAAATTCAATTTCTGATTTCTTGAATTGAAACTTGGGGTCTAAAAAACATGTTGGCAAAATTAGATTTGGATGGAATCTTTGGTGATATCAATTTTACCTCATCCAACCAAATACGGGTTTGATCTTTAAATTTCTGCTGTCCTAAGCTTATGTTCCTTTTATCATTTTTTTGATAAATAAATTTCTTTATATATATATATATATCTTTATATATATATATATAAAGAAATTGTGTGTTTTTGGGATATACATGACATGAGAAAATGCAGTGCACCTGCAGGTGAAGTTAAGACGGCACCACCTCTCTAGACAGCTCTTTGTCGACCACTTGTCCTGGGTCCCACTTTTGAAGGCCCAACACCCTACTGGGCTTTTGTATTTGTTGGAAGTAAAAGTTTTATTTTGCAAAAACTTTTTTGACTGGTTCTCAGATATTCCCTCCCTTAGCTCTGAGACTGATCCATCCAAAATTTTGTTGCTAATAATACTTGCTCCCTTGATATTAAGCTATTCATAAACCTTTGAACTTCAGTGGAAGAGGGACTTTTAAACATCTTTTGATATTGAGTCAATGGTGTTAAATAAGAGTAGTATGTAATATTTATTTTAACACTATTGCCCTTTAATGGCATGTTTTTTCAGTTTCTTTGGTTGGTTAGAATTCTGTGTTCGTTCTATTCACAAAAAATATTTTTTAGCGATTTACTTCTTCTTTTGTACCTTCATTTATGTCATTTATAGATCACTGTGTATTTTTTGTTGTATATCAAATTGTTACCCTTTGCTGTCTTAATTGGAGAGCTTAATATCTCACAACTTTAGTATGGGTTTCAATAGCTCCAACTCATGTATCATATTCTGTGCCACAGCTCCTAAACTGCAAAGCGAGAGGATGGTTGAATAAGCTGCAATTGATGATTCTTTAGAAAGATTGTGAGTGAAGACGGGAAATCAAAATCATCATTTATTAAGCTTAAATTAGTTTTTTTCTTTTTAATCTGAACGGATTCCTGCTCCAGCTCAAATGGGAATTTTTGAAGAAATTGGATTTTGTGGCAATTTTGATATAATCTCTGCTCCGTTTGGGGAAGGAGACGTGGCTCCAGAACGTGAACCAGGTCCAACAATAGAGGAGGATTACAGTGATGAAGAGATGGATGTTGATGAGCTTGAGAGGCGGATGTGGAGAGACAGAATGCGTCTAAGAAAACTTAAAGAACAAAGTAAGAACAAGGAAGGCATTGACAATGCCAAGCAGCGTCAGTCTCAGGAGCAAGCTCGGAGGAAGAAGATGTCGCGGGCACAAGATGGCATCTTAAAATATATGCTGAAGATGATGGAGGTATGCAAAGCTCAGGGTTTTGTATATGGCATCATTCCTGAGAAGGGGAAGCCAGTGACTGGAGCATCTGATAATCTTCGGGCTTGGTGGAAGGAGAAGGTTAGATTTGATCGAAATGGACCAGCTGCAATTGCTAAGTATCAAGCAGATCATTCTGTGCCTGGAAAGACCGATGAATGTGGTATGGTGGCATCCACACCTCACACTTTACAAGAGCTCCAGGATACGACTCTTGGCTCGCTTCTGTCAGCTCTGATGCAGCACTGTGATCCACCTCAGAGGCGTTTCCCACTGGAAAAGGGTGTTCCCCCACCATGGTGGCCCATGGGGAAGGAGGAATGGTGGCCACAACTGGGTCTGCCCAAGGATCAGGGTCCTCCCCCTTACAAGAAGCCTCATGATCTGAAGAAAGCTTGGAAGGTGAGTGTGCTCACAGCAGTTATCAAACACATGTCCCCTGACATTGCCAAGATCCGCAAACTTGTTCGTCAGTCCAAATGCTTGCAGGATAAGATGACTGCCAAGGAGAGTGCCACTTGGTTGGCAATAATCAACCAGGAAGAAGCATTGTCCAGAAAACTGTATCCAGATAGCTGTCCACCTGTCTCTACTGGTGGAAGTGGTTCTTTTGTCATTGGTGACACTAGTGATTATGATGTTGAAGGAGTGGATGAGGAACCAACTGTTGAAATAGAGGATAGTAAACCTCGTAATATCAATGTCTTTAATATGGGCACAGCAGCTGGACCAAAAGATAGACTGATGATGCCACCAATGGCTTCACATATCAAGGGAGAGCTTGTTGAAGCAAACTCGGATTTCATTCAGAAAAGGAAGCAGCCAGCTAATGAACCACATGTCATGATGGATCAGAAGTTATACACTTGTGAGTTCCCACAGTGCCCTTACAGTGATTATCGGCTTGGATTTCTTGACAGGACCGCAAGAAATAATCATCAGTTGAACTGCCATTATCGAACTAATAGTTCTCAAGGGTATGCATTGCCAAACTTCCAAATCAATGATGAGAAAGCAGCAGTATTTTCTCTACCATTTTCCCAAGCTAAGCCAGCAGCTCAACCAATGAACCAGACAGCTGGAATCAATCTTTCGGGGCTTGGTCTTCCAGATGATGGGCAAAAGATGATTTCTGATCTTATGTCGTTGTATGATACAAATGTTCATCATGATAAGAACTTTAATCCGGCAGGTGCTAACAGTATAGCAGAACAAAATCAGCACCAGCATCAACAACAAAAATTTCAATTTCAGCTTGATGACAGCTTCTATAGCCAAGGTGGCATGCTGGGAAACATGACCAATGAAAACAACGTGGCAATTAAGACGTCTGTCTTTCCACCGACAGATATCCAGTTTGATCAGTTCAAGGCATTTGATTCTGGATTTGAAACCAATATTAACGACAATGCTACTGACTTTAGATTTGGTTCTCCATTCAATTTGGCATCAGTTGAGAGTCCAGTGGATCCAGTTCCAAAGCATGATGTATCTATGTGGTACCTTTGAAAAAAGCAGCAGAATGTCTACATCCCCTTGTTTTCTTTGGTTCTGAACTGTGTAGATGGGAAGGCGGTGTACATTCTGGGAAGCAGGTATCACTGACACAATTTCTGCAAAATCTTGTTCCCATAATTTCTCTCTTCTAATATTTTAGTGTTTGTAGATTTCTTAAGAGCTTCATGAACTTTCTATGCTTTGCAATTTCTTGAGCTAGGATGTGTAGGCTATCTTAATTGCAGTGTTAAATAAGGGCCAAAACGAACACTAGGGAAGGACCCATCCATTCTCCAAGTACTGCAGATGCAAAAAAGTTTTATATTGCGTTATGTAGCTAAATGTATGTAGACATATATATCAATATATATCATGGTTTGATCTAATCTTTTGCATTGTTTATATCAAATTTGGTTGGTACCAATTTATGCCAAATAGCTAACACATATAGTTTCTTGTAACCACATTTTCTGAAGGAGGTGGTAGTTTGATGAGGTCTATATTCTGCACTTGCATTGCATGTAGTATCAAGCATGCGGCTTTACATACCCTCTCGCATCCTGTAACCTACCGAACAATGTATATCTTTTCAAAAGTTCCCATGTCCTAACCATCCACTGTTGGATGGAGACAATTCGTCTGGCGGCCCCGTTAGCTGGCTTTGCCAATCCGCTCACCCGACTCCGAATTCGCATGTGTTTAACATTAGGAAGGAAAAACCAAAGCTTCCAAGGTCACTTGTGCTGACATTCTCTAATATACCGCGTTCGTAAGCCTCGCTTGTTCCGACCTTTTTGATTTTTGACTCAACTAACATATTACCAGAAAAAAAAATTGTTATGTTGCCTAATAATTATTCCTCTTTAATAATATGTTTTCAAAGTTAAGAAAATACCGAAAGTGCAAAATATCTGTATCTATTATAGTTTTTAACCGTTATGCATAAGTAACGTAATTCTAATTATCTATTACAGAATTTTAGTATTTACCATCTTTTTAATCTACTACATAATATTTTTATATTTTTACTTGTTGACTTTGTTCTCTTGAAATAGCAAACTTTTGCTATAGTTAGTTGATATATGATAAAATGGTGAAGTGTATAGAGAGAGTTTAAGGGTTTGCCCAACTTTTTGGTACATGTAAAATGATATTAAATGGTAAAACGGACAAGTAAAACAATCTTTTAGTAAACAAGGATTATTGTCACAGACAAATGAGAGGTTAAATATCACCATGGTATCAAGAATCATTTTTTTGCAATGTAACATTACCCGCAAAGGCAAAAAAGATGTACTTTATTTTAACAATTATGTTGCTAGAATCTAGTGATTGACTAACGGTTTATTAATTAAATTTTCGTGGTTTTAACTTTGGTTGTGTTTAATGAAAGACTGATCTTGATTTACCAAAAAAAAATAAAAATAAAAGACTGATCTTGATAGTTTTTTTTTCTCTTTAAAAATTTATAATTAGTATTTAATTATTCATCGTAATTCTTACAACTATTAATAAAATTAATACTATGTATTGAATAATATATCAACAACGAAAATAACAACTCAATAAAAAGTTTTGTTGATATGCTAAGTTTGAGGAGATATAGTAATACGCAATCTTATTTATAACTAGTAGAGAGATTTTTTTCAACATACCCATATGAAGAATACATTGATAATACTTCATATCACTTTTAAGAACTTGAATCTTAGTTTGAAATTGAGATTGACTCATTTTATAGAAGTCTTGTTAAACTAAGTTTGGATCATACAAAAAAGGCTATTTCAACAACATTTTAAGGAATTTTTTTTGTTAAACAAGGTATTGTTCGTTAAAGCTCATGTATTGAAATCTCACAACAAAATGAAATAGTATAAATGAAAAATAAACATCTAATGGAAATCGCAAGGTCTTTAACGCTTTTAACTAATGTCCTTAATAAAATAGACAACAAGGTATGCAAGTTAAGGATAGTAGTGAGAGGAGTAAAAATGGAATATCATAGATTAATTTGACTAATTTGAAGCATAATTTAATGTTTTTAATATATAAGATTAAATTCAGATTAAAAACAAAAGTAATCAAATTATAAATAACTTAAACAATCAAGATGAAAATCTTAGAAAATTCGTGTACGCCAATGATATAAAATATCGATCATCAATACCATAAAGTATCATATTTTTTTTAAATATTTAGTCCTAAAATATTAGAATGCTATAACTATTTTAATCTTTCTTTAGTATTAGTTAATTAGGATAAGCGTTACAATTTATTGTCACCTGTTTTTGGAAATTAAAGAAACTATATTCCCAAAAAAAGAGTTGACAAAGACTTATAATGTATGATTTCAAAACAAAAGAACAACTTAAGGGAGCTAGTTGTATTGGAACAAGGTTCTACAAACACTTAATTGAAAAATAGACTTAGACCCTTCCTAGTTTACCGTTCCTTTGAAAGAGCTACTAATATACTTCCTTAGTTGATATGTCTATCAATTATTATAAGTATGCCTAAATGAGATTGTATATTTTCCCTTTAAACCAACTTGTTCCTTATCCCCTTCTGTTATTGCCTACTAATACTGTGCTATCTTAAGGGAGGTCCCATCTTCTGATTGTTTTCAGGTTTAATTGCATTTGCCTGGTCTTTGAGAAAATTTTCCTTATCTAGGCAATTGTACGCTCAAGTTAAGTTTGGTTCTTCATAACTTTACGGTTAAATATCCTATCATCCCTCTCCTTCTATATAGAATAGATTGCATATCTAAAGACTAACTTAAATAACTTGTAGTATATTCTATTAAGCTTATGAGGACTAATAGCCCACATAACTATATGATCCCAGTCATAAAATCAACAGTCATTATTAGAGAGTTACAGTATCCTTCTCTAAAGCCTATTAGTGAACTAAAATTGAAAATTTTGAAAAAATAGATGCTTGACACACTCATTCTCGTAGTTGTGTAAACTAAACACTAGATTGATATTGTTTATGTAGCTTTTTATCCTATCCTCGGTGTTGAGCTAATTCCTTATAGTTAACTAGACAATGAAAGAAGCTTTTGGAAGCCTTATCTCATTCCGTACCAACCCATGCTAGGAAACTCTCTAGTCATAAGTTTTGTACATCTCTTGGCAAGAATTGTTAGTGAAGATCTTATATTTGTGCATGAGCCGTATAGCCTTGTCTTTTCCATTAGGATTTGGCTTGTGATTTACGACATTCTCCTTCATTATGATCATCCCTATTGCATTGCAGTTCCAATGATCTGCATGTATTCTATCCTTAACCAGAACATATCATAGATGTAACATCCCATTCTCATATTAAAGGTTAGGTCCCGAAATTTCAGTACATATGAGCTCAAAGAGAGATTAAGGAAATACATTTTTCTTACTCATGCATAATGTTAGTATATATGCACATAAATATTGAATGTTTGCACATAAAAAGTGGTACATGCATTCATTGAC